>QZFA01000006.1:0-351956 GCA_003614995.1 Cladosporium phlei | reverse complement strand
GTATAGTTATATCCCTAAGCCTTCTTATAGCGCGCTCCTTACGCGTAGACTTCTTAACGTAACGGGGTAGTATACCGAAGGGTTTAGCTCGGGTTAAACTAAGAGTTAGGATTAGGCAGGGAAGAAGGGGGTTAGTATAGTAAGTACGGTTTATTATAATTACTAACTTCGATATATAAGTTAAGTACGAGGCTCCTATAAAAGATAAAAACTAACTATCCTATATACTAAGGAGACTCGTCTATTCCGTACGTTATACGGTATCCGCGAGATATACGAAGGTTGTACTTCTCGCTAGTATCGCGACTCTCGCGTATACCTATAAGCGACGGCCTATATTATACGCGAGGTACCTTAGGCTATACGTTACGTAACCGTTCGCGTATACCTTCGCGCCCGTTATTATACCCGGCGCCCGTATACTTCCCTCCGGACTTAGCGTAGAAATGTACTCCTTCCGGTATCGAACTTATTAAATATTATAAGGAGCCTTAGCGTACGCGTTACTCGCCCGTAACATTTAATAACTACTACGCTAAGTATCTAAATACTCCGGTTATAGGACCTCTAAAGGCCGGAGTAATACTTTATACTAGCTCTAGCGTAGCTTCGATTTAGACCTTCTCTTAACAAGCTAGTACTAACTTTACGTATACGGCCCTACTACTAATAAGATTAGTAGTTACGGTAGTTATCTTTATATACTTCGAGACCTTACTAGTACTAATATTAATACGCGACGGCGCGGTCGACGAAGAAGCTACTACTACTATACGGTAAGTAGTTAGTTTAGAAGTACGGCGCGGCTATAATAAGCCTAGCGGTAAAGGTATAATAATTAAGACTCCTCGGAAGTTATATACTACTAGATTAACAACGACAAGAGTAACAATAAGATAGGTAGAGCTAATAGCACATGTTTCTTTAATTAGGTAACGAACCGGCCGGAGCTAAGAAATCCCCGCTAAAGGGGACATTCTTTTTAGGAAGCGTTATAATCAATTTAGTCCGCACGCGGAGTCGCGGAGTCGCGGAGTCAATCCTGGCTCCTGACTCTGCTACACCTGCGCCCGAGGCCCCCCAAAAACTCGCGTTAGGACTTGTGAAGCCCATGGCATCGACGGAGCGATCCTCCTGCATCTTGCCCTCGAAGTTTCCTGGTCCGGCTAGTGCAAGTCAAAGAATGGACTGAACGGCTTGACAGCGACTCAGGAACCCTAATACCGTCTACAGTCATGCATTTCTAGCCCATCTTCACATTCGGAGATGCTATGTGGACTCACTCCGACGCGATAAGACATGTTAACGGAACGCGGATACCTAGCAACTCTTCCTCGTAGGAGGTGGGCGGAGACGGGTGGAGCTCCTCCAACTTAAAGATCCTCTTCGCAACTCCACTTCTCCAATGATCTGCTTAGCCAAACTACTACAGGCAACCTCAACGGAGAGATCTCCAGTATCTCAGTCGTGCAGGACACCTAGGTACCTTTGATGCCGAGCTCTGTACATCGCGGCTGATTCTGAGAAACGGCGATATAGTCTCGAAAAGATGCCACCAACCAATCCCGAAGAATTGATAGCTCAGCTCACAGTCGAAGAGAAAGTTTCCCTGCTCTCCGGCGCCGACGGATAGCACACGCAAAACATCCCTCGACTCGGGATTAGGTCCATCAAGGTAGGACTGGACTGACGCAGTTCACCGGGACACACATATATATCCATCGATCGACCTAAAACTTGTGCTAACAGCCAGTGCTAGACCACCGACGGACCAGCAGGCGCAAGAGGCGAGCTCTCAGTCGGAGGCCAAACAGCCGCCCTCCTACTAGCGCCAGTATTACAAGCGGCGACGTAGTCGAAGAGCAGCGTCAAGGAGCTGGGTCGGATTCTCAGCGCCGAAGCCGTCTCCAAGTCCGCAGACGTCTTGCTCGCTCCTACTATTTGCTGCATGCGAAATCCGCTAGGCGGACGGAACTTCGAATCGTTCTCGGAAGATCCGGTTTTGAGCGGCGCGCTTGCGGTCGAGTATGTTGCTGGAGTGCAGGAGAGTGGGGAGGTGGTTGCGACTGCGAAACACTAGTTAGTATTAGCATATTTTGTTTTCCCGACGTCTTCGGATCTTTTTGCTGACTGGACTGGCCAGTGTGGCAAACGAGCAAGAACACCGTCGCTTCAGCGTCAGCGCTGAGATTGAAGAAAAGGCTCTACGAGAGATCTACCTTCGGCCGTTCGAGATGCTGGTCAGGTCGGATCATCCGCCTGCTTGCATCATGACGGCATACAATCGAGTCAACTCCCAGCACGTCTACATGCATGAACGGCTGATCAAAGGTGTGCTGCGAGACGAATGGGGATTCCAGGACTTGTCATGAGCGATTGGGGTTGCACCAACTCTACCGTGGAAAGCATCCTGGCCGGCTGCGATCTCGAAATGCCGGTTCCGCCTTTGCGAAGAGGCGGCAAACTGTTAGAAGCGCTCAAAGCGTCTCGGGATGGCGAACTGGAAGCAGCGGTCGATAAGTCTTGCACCCGCATACTCACTCTGGCGAAACGGTTGGGCAAGCTTGGACTGAGTGCCGCAGACGCAGAGGCCATCAGGCACCGTCCAGAAACTACAGCCACGAGCCAAGACGACGAGGCCACCCTTCGCCGGGTCGCCGCAGACGGTATGGTGCTGTTGAAGAACGACAAAGGGGTGCTTCCTCTTGATTCCAAAGCCTTGGAAGGTAAGAAGATCGCCTTCATCGGTCCGAGTGCAGTCAAGGGCGCTTCCAATGGTGGTGGAAGTGCGGCGATGAACCCTCAGTATCTCAGCCAGCCGCTCGAGTCTTTCCGCGCCGGACTTGCCAACAAGAACATCAATGCGACTGTCCGGACCACTCCTGGGTGCCGCATGGACAAATGGCTCCCGCTACTGTCGGAAGGGGTCTGGAAGGTGAGCCCAGAAGCAACCGACTTGCTCGCGGTAGACTTTTTCTCTTCAGCCGACTGCACCGGTCCCATCGTCGAGCGCCAACTTAGGAAAAGTTCGAATGTCGATCGCTTCGACTCCGGACCAGCGTCTCTGAGAGACGCCGGCAAACCTTACTCTCTCCGCTTGACCTCTACTCTGATCCCAGAGACGTCCAGCTCCCACTCCTTTGGCGTTTCCAGCGTCGGCGACGCCAAGCTGTACATCAACGACAAGCTCGTCCTAGACAATACCGATTGGCGGGGTCCTCGCGAGGCATTCTATGCCTTCGGAAGCCCGGAAGCCCGCGTCAGCATACCCATGCAAGCCGGACGGCCATACAAGATCACTCTCGAATCCCGCTCCAAGCCTGGAGGTACTGACAAACACGCCGGCCCTGACGATGCCGTCGACTCGATGCATGTGTACGGCGCGCAGCCGTCCGTCAGACTAGGCTTCGTGGAAGAGGACCGCTCCTCCGTCTCCGAAGCCGTCGAACTCGCAAGAGCCAGCGATCTCATCGTGTTGGTCATCGGCCTGAACGAAGAATGGGAGAGCGAAGGCTACGACCGCCAGACGATGGATCTGCCGGGGAAGCAAGACGAACTGGTGCGCAGCCTTCTGGAAGCCGTCGACTGCCCTGAGAATATCATCGTGGTCAATCAGTCGGGCTCGCCTGTCCACATGCCATGGCAAGACGGGGCTTCTACGATCCTTCAGGCTTGGTATGGCGGCCAGGAAGCTGGCAATGCGCTGGCTGATGTGCTGCTGGGCGATACGAGCCCGAATGGAAGGTTGCCTATGACGTGGCCTCGCTCGTATGGTGATCTACCTTTTGCGGGCGATGCTGAGAGCTGGCCTGGTGTCGATGATATCGTGACTTACAAGGAAGGGACCAGAGTCGGGTACCGCTGGTTTCTGGATGCTGGCGTTGAACCTCAATGGTGGTTTGGGCATGGGCTGAGCTACAGCACGTTCAACCACTCGATCACCGGCATTGCAACTTCCGACGACCATTGGATCGTAACAGTGCGAGTCACCAACACCGGGTCTGTCGCTGCCGAAGAGGCAGTCCAAGTTTATGTGTGGCCGTCGCAGCAGCCGCGATCGAAGTCTTTGGCGGCATTTGAGCGGACCACATTGATGCAGCCTGGCGACGGGCAAACGCTCGATGTAGAAGTCTGGCTTCGAGATATCGCACGGTGGGTTGATGGCAGATGGCATTTGTCGGGGGGAACTTATGCGGTTGCGTCTGCGAAACATGCGGGCGATCGGGGGATGGCTTCTGAGAATGGGACCATGGGCCCTTTCTTTTGGCCGTGAAAAGGCTCAAAAGGCAAGCCCTTGTAATGGTGTTGATCAGCGGAGATGCCCATCGCGTGCACCGACGATGCTGGATGTCAACACGATTGTATGAGGATTTTCCATGATGATAGCAGACTCCTAATAAGCAGAGGAGGTGCTTGCGACTTTCTCATGCTTTGTGTTAGCTCTTTGCAGAGTTAACGACATCTTCAGTTCTTCACGCTTATGGTCGAAGTTGCCGGTGTGTATCAGAAGCAACAACTCCCCAGTTTGAACAGGGATAGAGTATAGTGACGATTCATCGTTGTAGGTGATAATCAGGGTTAGGGTTGTGGCAAGTGAGATCCTTTCGCCGTCTGCAAATTTTCGAAACACATCTCAGCTCCACCAACATTCTAACATCTCTGCAAAAACAGAATCACCTACCGATCGCACGCAATCCACTCTTCTGAGCAAGTCAAAAATAAGTCACTTGCTCTCAAATAATGGCAATGAATGCCATGACCAGAGGCGAAGGAGGCCTCCCCACTCTTCGTCCACGCCCACGCTGGCCACAGGCAACCTCGAGCATCACACCTGGAGCTAGTCCAACCTTTGCACAGTGGTCGTAATGCTTGCGGCTCTGCAGTAGCGACTTGGACATTGCGAGAGTCGACAACGCATCTATCAGCCAAAGGGTGGCGGTTAGTGGACGTCCATCCTGAAGGCCTGTAGTAGCATCCATGCTGTTTATATCACAGCAGCACGGTACAGTATGAACCAACTCCTCTAGCTTTCATTCTCGCATCAATACGATCTTTTCCTCAAAGACATTGCCCCTAAATAACACACACTCCATCATGCCTTCCAGAGTATCGCCTTCAGGCTTCAAGGCTTTGGAGGAGACTTCAATGTTCAAGCCTGTCACGATCGGTCGCCTACAGCTCGAGCACAAAGTTGTTCTCGCGCCTCTCACACGTATGCGTGCGACCAAAGAAGCAGACTGCGTTTTCTATCCTGGCGACCTTAACGTGGAATACTACTCGCAGAGAGCTAGTAAGGGTGGCTTCATGCTCACTGAGGCGTGCCCCATCAACAGATTGGTAAGGGATGAGATCTCGTTACACGAGAACAAAGCTAACATCACGATCAGGCCGCTGGCTACCCTGGTGTCCCTGGCATCTTCACACAAGCACAAATCGATGGCTGGAAGAGAGTTACCGATGCTGTCCACGCAAAGGGCGCCTTCATCTACTGTCAGCTCTGGCACGTCGGTCGTGCGACTACACCTTCGTTCCTTGGTGGCGAGAACCCCGTCAGTTCCAGCGACATCCCAATCGCAGGCAACGCTCTCGACGGATCGCCCTACGCCCAGACACCGCCGAAGCCGATGACATTGGAAGAGATCAAAGAGCTGACCGATGAGTACGTCGCTGCTTCCAAGCGTGCTCTGGAGGCTGGTTTCGACGGCGTGGAGATCCACGGCGCCAACGGCTATCTTCTTGATCAGTTCCTGCACGACAACGTCAACATCCGCACCGACGAATACGGCACCAACATCGAAGGCCGCTGCCGCTTCCCTCTGGAGGTCATCAAAGCCGTCACAGAAGCCATCGGCGCCGACCGCGTGGGCATCCGCCTCTCACCATACAACTACTTCCAAGACACCCGCGACTCCAAGCCCAATGAACACTGGGAGTACCTCTGCGAACAGATCGCCGCCCTCCCTGAGAAGCACCGCCTGTCATACGTGCACATGATCGAGCCCCGCTTCGACGAAGTGCTCGATGAGCAAGCCAAGCTGGACTCCCTCACCGGCAACCCCGACGGTGGGAAGTTCGGCGGCAGACCCAACTCTCTCACTCCTTTCCGCCAGATTCTCGCAAAGGGCGGTATCAAGTTCCTCAGCGCTGGCAGTTTCAACAGGGACAACTCGGCGCCGAAGATTGAGGCTGGGGATGCGGATGCGATTGTTTTCGGCCGTGCGTTCATCGCTAACCCGGATCTTCCTAAGAGGCTTGCGGAGGGGTTGCCGATGAACGATTATGATCGTGCGACTTTCTATGGAGCTGATCCGCCGGAGAAGGGGTACACTGATTATCCTTTCTTTGAGGCTGGGTCTAAGGGTGTGTCGCAACGATGAGGTATGAGGCTGTGCTAACGAGAGCGAGTTAGCCTGACACCTGGCATATAGAAATTTGTAGACATTTCCTTTCAATCAATTTCATGCACGATCGACAAGCACCTGATGACTAAGATTGATATTGGAGCTAAGATAAGAGCATCCAAAGGATAAGAACGCGTCCACTCTTGGCATCCCAGCCCCTCTCTTTCTCTCTCTCCACTCACGCTTCCTCCATCCCAACCTGATAACAGCCTATCTACAATGTACATGGCCTGCTACGGGCAAGTCCAGGCGGCTAGCCTGCAGAGACGGCCAGGTTATGGATTCGCTTGTTGCTGTCCTTCAATCAAGGACAGCTTCGAAGATGATGGCCTTTGTCCAATCTTCCAACTCCAAACCTTGTACACTACTGAGAGAAGAAGATGGTTGGTAACGCTCGCAAAAAGCACCTTTGTGAATGGCCTGGCTGCGGCAAATCCTTCAATCGCTCTGATCACCTGCAACGACATACGTTAAACCATGAAGCTGGTGATAGCACGTGTCCACGATGCAGCGCCCACTTCAAACGGCAAGATCTTCTAGGTTGGTCGCTCGTTCATTGAACCAACAATGCGCATGATGCTGACGGCTGCCGGAAGACCGCCATATGCTCCGCCATCAGCAAAAGGACGAAGAAGCCGGCGGCGAAGGCCTCGGCGTCGTCTGCACGCGCAAACGGCTGTGGCGAGATGCTGATGGCAACATCGTCACGAAGCGACCGCGATCTACTCAGCGCTCTAGTACTTCCAGCGGCAGCGGCAATGCCAGCTTCGAAGACATGCCTTTGCGAGATCAACATCACCAGTCGCAATCCTACGAGCAGCCTGTATCACCACCTCCGTCTCTTGCGAACGCAGACACGCGCATACAAGACGACTTCTCGTGCTTCGTGGCTCCGGGTGACTTGCAGGCGGGCTTCGACTTCCCTCCACTCATGGACGCTAACAATGATACTATGGACTTCTTCATCGATACTCCGTGGCCGTCGCAACCTTTGGAGCCATTGCCGGCGCTGTCTGGCGATGTAGGTTTTGACGAGGCATTCAATCCGGATACAGGTAGGACAATAACTTGTACGGAACTCAGTGCATCGCTGACCAACTGCAGCGAGCTCTTTCAACATGCCTTACACGACTATGAGCAACTACAACTGGCTTTTCGACCTGGAAGACCCCAATGCGGCTCAAGGCAGTAATTTGCAACATCAGCCACAGATGAACATGATACTGCAGACAGGCATTGGCACTGGCTCTCAAGACCATGGCAGTAACAACATGTTCCAGCTCGATTCTGTCTCTCGCAGGACCCCGACTTCAATTGCCATTCCCAGTCCGCAAAGTCAAGCGGAGCTATCAGCACAATCTCGCCCACGCAATGCGCACCCCCACTCTTCTGGCCTTGAAACTCCACCTCGGACCAAGACCTCACCGCCCATACGGAATGATACTCCAAGGCAACATACTCATCGCATGCCCCTGCTGACCAACGCGGAAGGCTGGCATTCATTCATGGGCAAGCCTTCTCAACAACCGCTGGTGCTTGACGATGTCTCTCGCAATCGAGCTTTGGATCTGGTTGTCCAAGCCGGACCGAAGACACCGGAGGGAACGCCTGTCACACGTGACCATCCGTTGCTGACGCTCGATGCCATGCAGGAGTACTGCGATCACTTCTTTCTTCGTTTTAACAAAAGCTATCCACTCATTCACCGCGCGACCTTCGTGCCTTCGCAGGTCGATCCCCTGCTTCTTGTCTCGATTATGTTACTGGGAGCCACATACGGAGACAAAGATGCTCACAGACTCGCTGTTTGCATTCACGACATAATGCGGACGCAAGTCATTCAGCATCCTGCCTTTACGCCCACGCCGGAGATTTGGATGCTCCAGGTCATCTTACTCATAGAGTGTTTCGGAAAGTCACGAGCTGGACAGAAGCAACACGACATGTCTCATTTGTTCCATGGAATGCTCATCAAGTATGTAAGTTCCAGGTTCTCTTCAACAACATGGCTAATCACGGGAACAGCCTCATCCGAAGAAGTGACTGCCAATCCGCAAAACTACCAGAGCCTCTCGATGGGTCGCTCGACCTCGACACTCGATGGCGTATGGCAATGGATGTCGAGCAGCGGAAGCGCCTTGCGCTGCTTTGTTTCCTGTGGGATACTCAACACGCAGTTCTATTTTCGCAGTCACTTTGCATGTCGGCCTTTGAGCTCCGCACCAACCTCCCCTGCAATCCGGACATTTGGGAATCTGAGACGGCAGTTGAATGGTCAAAGTGCGCCACCGGCTCGGAGCCAAGCTTCTTAGCCATTCTCAAACTCTACACGTGTCCGACCCAGTCCTCAACACCACCACAGCTCAACGCATTATCAAGACTCCTGATCCTCCACGGATTGATGTCTGTGTTCTGGGATATGAAACGCAGAGACCAAACCTCACTCGGTGAGTACGGTGAAGGCATCTGCTCGTGCTACTTGACAGAGCCGCTGACTCGTGATGATCCAGGAGCCGTCGGTCCCAACGCCGAATGGAAGCCTCGCCTGGGCAACGCTTACGATGCCTGGAAGACCGATTTCGACTGTTACTGTTTAAACATGACGATGCATCTGAGAGAAAGCCCCGCTGTCAAAAGCGAATTCGCACGTTTCAGCACCTCCACGCTCGCCATCTACCACGCCGCACACATCGTCCTCAACGTGGAGATCCTGGATCTTCAAATCTACGCCGGAGCCCGCCATATCATCGGCAGACCAGTTAGCCTACACGACCATGAACGATCCAAATGGATCGTCCGAAACCAAGACACTGCCTCTACGAATGCCGCCGCTTGGCATGCTGCTCAGTTACTTCGCGACGGCGTCATGAACCTCGAAGGCTGGGACGTCGACCAGCGATTCCATTACCCCTGGTGCCTGTACCTCGCCACGCTGACATGCTGGGCTTTCCACCATGTCAAGAACGAACACGCTGCTCTTAGCGGCGAACAACATCACGATACTGCGACCAACGATGAGTCGGGCATGAATGCTCTCATCAGCAGCATGACGGCGGTGGGACCTGAGGGTTTGGGTCGTCTGGCTGGGAGGCAGTCTACTACTGGTCTTATCAATGTTATTGCCAAGCACTTGAGCAATATACGTTGGGCGGTTGTTTATGAGGGCGTGAAGGTGCTGAGGGGACTGGAGCCGGAGAGGGTGGGTGCTGGGTATGATTATATGAGATGACGATTGGTAGAAGGTCAATTGAGATGTTCTGCTCACTACGCATTGTAACTCCCCCATTATTGCAAATTTTTGGGTTTGCACTTCGTCAGTCCACCTTCGCACATCAGCACCGGTTGCACCAACAGCAAAGACGTTTGTAACATTTGTTGGAAGGCTGATGTGAGCATGCAAATTCTTCAATGCCGGCGGAGGCCTGTGATGGAGTCTCTGCTACCGAAGCAAGATTGCGAATTGCTATAGATCAACTGCGGTGCCTCAAAGCTTGCCCTGGAACTGCACAGGACTGTCCGCTTTCTCCTCACCGGTACCCCCGTAACCAGTATTCCAATAACGATCAACGTCCTCCTCCACTTTGTACCCCAGCAGCTGTGGCGACAAACCGGAGTCTCTCCATGCAAGAGCCTCGCCCTCTTCCATCTCCTTCATGGCTCGGTCCCGTTCTCTCTGCTCCGGCCCATCATGCAAATGATAGAGCCACTGCTGTCGGTTACCACGCTCCACGACCATCTCCGTTCGTGGTTTCCGGCACTTCTCGTAGATTGCGAGCAAGCGGCGTTTCTCGGTGGGATCGCGAGGGTTGGTGCTGCGGCCGAAGAGCTCGCCGAGGACTGCGGCGTCTTCGAGAGCCATGCCGGCGCTGGATGGTTGTCAGTACAAATTATCGAGACATGTAGTGATTTGTAGGCTCACCCTGATGCCAGGTATGGAAGTGTAGCGTGTACGCTATCGCCGAGCAACGTGAACGATCCAGAAGGATGACTCCAGGAGTCCGTTCCGGATCTAATGCACAGTCTCCACTTGTACACAGACTCACAGAGTGCGAGAAGTTTGGGAATGCGAGGATCTGCAAATTTGCGGTCAGCATACTTCCATCGCCTGTGTTCGATATCCATTCTACCCACCCCAATCTTTGTACAAAGCTCGCATCTCCTCGACATCGCCCGCAAGTGTGTTTGCACCGTCTAAAGGCATGTCGTCAGGCACAAGCAGGACCATGTTGAAGAGCTCGCCGCCGCGGAGCACATAGTTCACTAGTCTCGCTGTCAGCTTGAGTAGACGGTCAAGAGGACATCAAAAGTACCAGCATGAGCATCCGGTCCCAACCAGTAGTTGACCTGCGGATCTGTAACGAATGAAGCCAACTCCGGATCTTTCAACATCTCCTTCGTAGACAACAGCAACCGATACGCGAGATCACCTGTCAGAATCGGAGGGTCTTCGCGGCCGAGCATGATCTCCCGCATTCGACTGTTGATCCCATCGGCTCCTACGACAAGATCCACCGTGTGCGACTCTCCGTTCTCGAGGAAAACGGTGGCGCTTTCGCCCTCGAATGAAGGCTCGACATTTAGCACTCTGGCTTTCGTCTTGATAGTTGCGCCCAATTCGACCGCCCGATCGAGCAGACAGCGATGCAAATTCGCGCGATGAAAGTCCCAGTAGAACGTCCCAGGATACTGCGCTGCAGAAGTTGCGAAGTCCATGTGTGAGATGATCTCTCCTTTCCAGTGGAGCATGTTGACTCTTGATGGCTTAGTCGAGTACTTGTCTAGGGCTTCTTTCATGCCCCATGACTGAAGGACGCGGCTGCTATTTGGTAGGACTTGGATGCCGGCGCCGACTTCACCGATTTCGCTTGCTGCTTCGAAGATCTGGACGTTGTGACCGGCGAGTAGGAGGGAGATGGCGGCGCCGATGCCACCGAGACCGGCGCCGACGATGATGATCTGAGGAGGTGTTAGTTGATATGTGAGATTGGTTGTAGTGGGATCGGGCGGATGATGTAGCTATCAAGGGTGAGTTACCTTCAATTTGGTATCATCGTTGCGGTGTTGCTTTTCTTTGATGTGGATGGAAGACATCATATCGCTGGATGAGTTGGTGATTTGTTCGGGAACAGAGAAGCCGACCTAATTCGAATGGTTGTGAGTAGCAATGAGATCAACGAGCGCCAGATCTCCGTAGAGTAGAACATGCGGCCACTCAGTATAATGTGACTCTTCAGATATGAACAGCCACAAAGAGCTCACATATATCGAAGCTATACATGAGGCGTTTGTGTCTGTCTGTGTTGCACGAGTAGTGGGGATGTCCATCTCTGACCAGACGCCCACCAGCCACTGTATCTTGACTCGGCATGGTTACACGCTGCGCCATCAGATTAGCCCATTAGAGCTTAGGAGATACATGCCCACATGCCCTCGCCTATGAGCCGCTGCCGTGGGCCGATTGTGCTGGTACGATTGACGGAAATGTGGTGTTATCGTGGACAGATGGAAGCAGATGGAGGGGCGGAAACTCCACAAGTTGCCGCGTCAAGAGTGGGGGAATCGGTTTGATCCCAAGGGTTCCTTTTATCATCGTCTTTGAACAGGTGACTACAGCACTGTTTCGTTACTCTGCTATCTAGCTACATGTTGTTGTTGTTGTTGTTGTTGGTGTTGAGAACTGCGGGCATCAGAGCTCCGGGCGGCGGAGTGTTCTTTGCCTTGAACTCGTCACACATCTGCTCCATTGTCACCCATTCAACCTGCAATCGTCAGTATCTCTACCTCCATCTGCTACCGGTACATGGACTTACGCCTTCGTGCTTGTTGATGTACTCGATCAATCTGTACATCGTTAGAATCTTTATTTTATCGTTCCATCGGACATGTCTCTGAAACATACCTTTCATGCATGAGAAGGACATGAGGCCTTCCGGACACGTCTGGATGGCAAGTAATCGGGAAGACGCAGATCTTGCTGGGATCCGGGTCGTCCGCAAGCTCCCGGTAGTAATAATCGAAGTGATCTCTCCAAATATCTTCGACATCTCTCGGATTTACCCATCCATGGCTGTTGGCACTGTTCTTGATGAACATCAGAGGTGGGAGATCGTCCAGGCTTTTCGTTTTACACATTATTAGTACACTCCAGCTAGTAGAAATGAGTATAGGATTAATCGTTGCACTTACTACCAGCTTCCGGGGATCTCCACGAGGCCGGTTTCCTTGCCTGTGACCAATGGCTTCATCCAAGTCTCGGCTTTCTGGGTGTAGTCGATTTTGGTCCATGTATCGCCGGTTCGCAGCCAGTACATGTTTGCATCGTCATGGGACATCGAGTGGTCGTACTCAATGCCGTAGCTCAACATCAGTTCGACGCCCTCGTGGCTCGTCTCCCACCTGGGATCAAGTGTTAGTTGATGAGGGTTTCTTGACTTGATTGGGAGTTTGGGGCATGTACCAAGGAGCGACAGATCCGCGAGGCGGCTTGCCGCAGAAGTCTGTCAGGAGCTTGTGGGTCTTGTCCAGAACGTCGCGCTGTTGCTCTAGCGTCATGTCGGATGGGTTCTCGTGGGAGTATCCTTGGAAATGATAAGTTTAATTCCCTGCAGAAATATCGAGGAAAGCATGCATACCATGAAGTCCAATCTCATGCCCGGCATCGCGTACCATGGCACATTCTTCCGGGAACGTCTCCAGAGTGTGACCGGGAATGAACCACGTGGCTTTAATGTTGTACTTCTCGAACAGCTTCAACATGCGCCTCGTGCCATGCGAACCAGCCCAGAGACCGCGGGAGATGTCGCTGGCCGAGTCCTCTCCGCCATATGAACCAAGCCAGCCGGCGACGGCGTCGATGTCAACGCCATAAGAACAGAGGATCCTTTTCGGCATAGTGTCTGATTTGTTGCGACGGCTGTGATTGGGTAATTTGTTTGTTTGGATCGAGAAGACAGGAGCTTTGCCGAATAAATTTACCGTGGCCTGTAATTGAGCTGAATACGCAGTATTTGAAGTCCACGTTATGCGACCGACCATCTCAGAAGTGGGGAGCTCCATGACAGGGGCATGTAAAGTGGCTCTCCGTGGACAGGCGAGTCCAATGGGTCCACTTGCTTGATTGTACTACGCTGACATCTGGAGGTTGGTCAGAGGACCTCGATAGAAGACACATGTAAGTGTAGTGACGATGATCTTGTTGAGCTCTTACGTGCAAGATACAGAGCTACAGCGTGGTAGAACTTGCGCTCCGTCCTCGTTTCATGAAAAAATGACGTGCCTACTGCCGAAGTGAACAATTGCAAGGCGGTTGATTATACCATCCTGCAACTGTTCCTCATGGAATACTCAGTATACGCTCGAACTGTTTGGCTGCTCCCAGCACCTTCTCTTCTTCAAATCGGCGTCCCACAATTTGTAGGCCAACGTGATGTCTGTCCATGGCTTCACGATCGTACTTGCTCCAGTTCCAGGCATCGATATCATTGCGAGGTGTGTAATCGCTGGGTACATGGGCGTCCAACTCCTTGGATGCTCTACCGGCGGGGAACGAGAGCGCCGTGTAATCGAGGACGTTGAAGAGCTTCGTGTAACCGACCCATCGGCATCCCCGGTGCGGCAGCGCAGTGTGCGGCATGGTAGGCACCAGAAGTACATCGACTGGGCTTCCGGACGGAGATCGCATGTCATTCCACATCTTGTGGTAGGCTTGTTGTGCAGCCACCTTCTTCTTGTTGAGTTGCCAGTATTCGTACACTGATATCGGAGGCGCCCGATCGATCAATGCTTGGACATGCGGGAGAAACGGCTCACCGCCTTGAGTCACGGCTCGACGGATATCTTCTCCTCCGTCCGCAGTGTAGTACGCATCCTGATCATGTTAGATTGCTGTCACGTAACTCCAACTTCCGCGGTTGACTTACCATAATCCCCACACAGTGAGCATTCAGCGATGTGTCCCATTGCACTATCTCGTGTCCAGCTTGTTGCAGTTTGGCCACGGTTTCGTTGAAGACCCTCTCGATTGGCGGGTGCACTCTCACAACGCCGTCGTCTGGCATGATGCCAATGACCAATGAGCGTCCCGCAACGTCTTGATACACATCGTCTCTCCAAGGCATTGGTGGCAGCTGAGCGTCAAACTCCCAAAGCTTTGCCTCGATGACTGCCTTCGTTACAGTGGAGAGAGAAGATAGTGACCTCGCCATAGGGCCTATGGCAGAAGGAACATGCTGCTGACCTTCAGTAGAGACTGATACGCCTTGATACGGCATCCGACCACTCTGATATGAACCCCGTAAGCGTTCCCGTCTGTTAGGCAATTCGCAGAGCAACTTACACTAGGCTTCAGGCCCCAGAGCCCATTCATGTGGCTAGGGATGCGGATCGATCCACCGATGTCTGTTCCCCAACCCACCAACGATCCGTGGCTTGATAGAAGAGCCGCCTCTCCTCCTGAGGATCCACCTGGCGTGAATTTGGGATTCATGGGATGCGTGGTGAGTCCCCAAAGCGGGTTCTCAGTCTCGCACCACTGTCTGAAGTCAACGGCTGGTGCTGTACACAAGAGTGTCGAAGCCTTACCATAATGCTTTGCGGCAAATTTGTCTTTGCAATCACGACTGCCCCGAGGCTTTTCAGAACATCAACAATGACTGCGTTTGAAGTGGCGGGCGCAAAGGCGCGGCCAACGTAGCCTAGAGTTGAGTCAAGGCCCTCAATATCGAATTGATCTTTGAGTGACATCGGTACGCCGTGTAGTGGGCCGACTAGTCGACCGTTCTGGCGTTGGAATTCATCGAGTCCCTTTGCCTGAATGATGGCATCGTCGAAGCAGATTTCTGTAAGGCAATTCGTCTAGAAAATCGGTCAGTCGACTCTTCGCCAATGATTGTCAGTTGTTCGTACCTTTTCATGAGCTACGCAAGCCCTGGACGAAGTCAGTGATGCCTCGGGGTTCTACATGCTTGTCTGGACGTACTTTTGGATGTAAGCAGTAACGATGTCTTCAGCAGACACTTTCTTACTCTCCAGTAGCTGCGTTAGGGCGCTGATGTCGGAATCTCCAGTGATTTTCGTGTCGATTCCCGAGTTTCTGATCTTATCATGGTGTTTCTCGACGTGTTGACTCCGGATTGCACGTTTGGCTTCGACAACCTCCGCCCACGGAGTCTTGGATTGGACCGGTTCTTCCTGTGTCAACATGATATCGCTCGCCCAATTCACCTACTGTGTTGTCTAATGAGGACTTGAGCGGCGATCCGGCTGTTGAAGATGTCGCCTTCGACGATACCTTGATAGCATCTTCCGCCGCCTTGGCCTATCAAAGGTGGGGTGGCTCCACCAGCCGGCGAAAATACAGATCATCGTGAGATTTCAAATGGCGCGAGTATAACTACTGCCATCGTCGTGCATTGAGAATTTGTTCAGCTCTTCCAGGCTGTGGAGGTCGCAATTCCGCAGCATCGCGTGTAATAGTGTGGTGTGGGAGCATGACCATCATCTCTTACAGGCACTCGACTCTGAGCAGCCGTAGTCATCTTCGAGATTGACGGACTTCCCAGTCTCTTGCAGTGGCATCATGTGCTTGCATTTACGGTCGCAACAGAGGATGAGAATGGGTAACACTTGGTGTGAAAAGGACATGCGATGAACGGAGAACAAAAGGAGATGGCTGGTGAACTCGAAGTTACGTCAGCAGTACCGGGGTCAATGCGTTGAACTTGTACGACGCGTTGGACGATCAAGATCTTGGATTCCGTTCTGTATAGTTACCATATCATATCTCTCCTGCAACTGCATCGCAAATGTCTCCTCTCAGATTGCCGAATGCCCAGCTGTCTCGAAAGGCAGTCCGGACGTCACGAAGCCCACGAACACCCACATCGAAGCGCTGACATAGATCGGCACCACCGAGAAACCCGTATACGTCCCAATCAGTGCAGCAACAAGAGAACCGAATCGGAGATTCGTCGCAGCTTGGCCAGTACCCAAGCCGCGGTGAGGTCCAGGGAAAGATTCTGGCGTGATCGCATACATGATTGCGTACATGAAATTGGCGAGCAGACTGCTCACGCAGTTGAAAGCAAGGTCCATCGTTCGCGATTGTGCAGCGGTATAGCCGAACAAGAAGGCGCCGGTTACGATGGCTGAGATAGCCATGCAGTGTCGTCTTCCGAGCTCGGTCTGTACGAGGAAAGAGGCAGATACCGGGCCGATGACACCGACTGCGGACACGATACAGTAATTGCGGTAGGTCGTGTCCAAGGATCCTGAGGGGAACCTCTGCGCCAGGTAGGTCGGCAAGAAGTTGAAGAAGAGAGGATACGCAATGCCGATCGTCAACCAGATGAGCCAAAGGATGGCCGTCTGTTGTCCGAGCTTCCGAGTCTGGAACAGAGCCTTGTAGTTCATGGGCTTGAAGTCGCGGAGGTTGTCTCTGAGGACCTCCTTCTTTGAAAGCTTCGTCGTATGGCCTGCCTCGAGATTGGTCACGATGCCTAGCTGGGAGTCGACTTCCTGCAGCATCGCGAGTGTCAAGGGTTCCGGCATCTTGTTGCACCGCGCCACGTAGTTCACCGCATCCACGGCTTCTTGGTCACGACCCTTGGACAGAAGGAAGCGAGGCGACTCCGGCATCTTGAAAACGAGGATCCTAACCAAGGCGAAAGCGAGGGCCATCGCTCCGAGAGTGATCATCGTGTATCTCCATCCCATGTTGTCTGCCTTCCTGCACACCTCTGCATCTGTCGGACAACTGAAGTTTGCCAGAAAGACCCAGGCGACCAAAGAAACGATCACCTGTCCGAGGTTCCACCACGCCGACAACGCCGTGACAAGATACTGATGAGAGCCAGGCACAAACTCGAGAAATATCATCGAATCTACGGGCACATTGCCACCCGCCGCAGTTCCGATGATCGCCCACATGAAGCAGAAACCGCCAAAGTTATCGAATCCAGCGACAGCCGTCCCGAATATCGCGCCGATGAGAATCGTCATGTTGAAAGCCAGTTTGCGGCCCGTAAAATCGCAGGAGATTCCCCAGAAAGATGCACCGAAGATCATACCGGCGTAGTATGCTATGGAGCTGATGGTTACTCTTGAGACATCGGTGAACTCGAGAGCGACTGCTGGCTGAATGGCGCCGATACTCTGCGACCAGAAGTTGTCGGTGATCCAACCGAATCCAGTCACCACGAACAGACACCATTGGTATCGACCCATTCCGATCTCATCCATGCATTTGGACACAATTTCCGACTTCATGCGGTAGGAGTCCGTGATCGAAGCTCCGTAGAATTCTCTGTTGATCTGTTCTTCGAGGGGTTCAATGGTGCCGATGCCATGGTCAGATTCGGCCTCGACGCTGTAGTTGTTCTCTTTCTCCAGATGGGAAGGGGCCATGATGAGAGTAAATTGCGCAAGGTCACTAGCGACGCTAAACGATCAAGATGACAAGACAGTAAATCGACACTCATTCAACGGATGATCGTTCGACGTCTATGTATTGTGCTCTGCGGCCCCAAACTCCAGTCATTTGACCAATCATAGAGCGATCAAACAGGAGAATGTAAGAGTGGGGGATATGGTAGCGCCACAATCTCTCTATAGATATTCAGCTAACGCTAATCTATACCACTTGATAGAAGCTCAATGCCCTACACAGGCTGTATGCGTGGCCGGAGGAGCTCGAACCGTCCGATCATCCGTTCGCCCACTGATGCTGCAATCTAGCTTCGATTTCTCGCGTTACGCACTACATGGTGGTATCAGCAACTTCGGCAAGGGACGTCTGTTGGTGTTGCCCATGAGAGAGCCCTTAGCTAACACGGCTATCTCGGTAGCGATGGCCTGATAATCGTTGGAATGCTCCATCACAAGAATGGTCAAAGTCACGTTGCTCGGGTATCGAAGCGAGCTCTGATGCCATGCTCAGCGACACACGACTCGACTGCTCAGGAAAACCAACTGTCCTTCCGCCACATCGCGAGAGTTCGTCCCGTTGCACTTGAGAAGGCCAGTCGGATTGCGAATAGATGCTCCATCACATGGAGTTATGTATGCACCTTACTCGGGTACACGAACAATCACTGGCTACATCAACATTGTCCAGAATCAGATCGACGACGTAGAGCAAGCTACCGAAACATCACAACGCGGCCTGCCGAACTCAAACGATGTTTTGTTTCCATTGATCTGCTACATACGATCTAGACACAGACCATCGGTACAGCCCATCGACAGACGATCAAACGGCGATTGCGCGTGCAGCCGCAGGAAGGCCTTCAGGCACAGCCGGTTTCTCGACGACATTCTGGCTGTTCTTGAACGCCGTCGCCTTACCATACGACTCTCTGTAGCTTTGACCCACGCACTCCATGACGGTGATGGGAGGGTATTTGGCTGGAGCACCTTCTTCGCGACAATTTGGAAGGCAATCGATCTTATAATCGGGGTTGCCGCTGTAGAAGAAAGGAACCGAGTAGCGCTCTTTGCCGCTCTTGTTGATCACCCGATGAAGGTTGGAGATGTATTTGTTGTTCGACCTGGTCGTGTCAGTAAATATTCGCCGCCAAACAACAGTACCGCACTCCGGGAATACTCACCACCTTGCCATCATGTTACCAAGGTTCACAACGTAGGCCCCTGCGATCGGAGCAACATCAAGCCACTCCTCAGTACTTTTCTCCCAGACTTGCAGTCCGTCCACTTCATCTTGCATAAGCAGGGTCACGGAGCCAAAGTCCGTGTGCGCACCAATCCCCCGAGAAAGCTTTTCGTCGGAGTCCTTCGGCTGCGGAGGGTAATGGAGATACCTCAGTGTCGCGACCGCACCATCAGTGAAAGCCGAGAAGTAATCGGCATCGAGATATAGCGTCTGGGCCACGATAGACAACACATCTCGTGCCAGAGCATGCAGGTGAGTGTAGTACTCCATGGACGCCCGGCGGAACAGCTCTGCATCGGCAAAGCCTTCGGGCCATTGGTTCGGCCCTGAGTTGAGCTTCTTACCCAGGAAGTACGGGTGGTCTTTGGTGATCTCTTCGCCGACGTAGTATCCTTCTTTCTGGTCTGGGTTGGCGCCGGCTTCGAGGATCTGAGAGCCTAAGTTCTCGTAGCCTCTGTTCCAGGTCGTGTTGTCTGATCGATCGTTAACGATCTGCATCATGGGATCGAAGTCGACTGAAGCTTACCCTTGTGGACTTTCTCTTTCTCGGCTTGTGGCAAAGAAAAGAATGATTTGAGGCTTTTGAGGACGTCGTTCTGGAGTTCTGCCGGCACACGATGGCCAACGATTTGGAAAAAGCCGTTGTGCAAGCAGCACTCCCGAACATCGTTTACTAATTTGGCTTTAGCATTTTCATCGTCTCCGTAGAAGACTTGCATAGGTGTCAGTGAAATCGACCAGATTGACAAAATTCTGATGCTTACCTGAGAAATCCAAGATGGGCGGTGCCTGGGCAATGGGTGCCATGTTTGGTTCAAAGATTCGAGATGGTCAGGGATCAGGATATGTTGACTTTGACGAGCGGATTCTGGACTTGTGAATCTCCCGGTAGCACATCGTTTCGAAAAGAGTCGTTCGACATATGTAGCTAGGAGATACTCTCCAGATCCCCAGTTTGTGTTGCCCATGTCAGTTGAAGAGTGGGGGAGATTGTGGAACAGTCCACATCCACGCCTGTCTCCACTCGGGGAGCGGCATTGCGGCAATGAAGGTCATGCAGGACCGAACTCTGTGTTTGTCTCTTTATCTGTCGTTTACTTGGCTACTTGCATGCGTCCTGCAGAACAATGCTATGCATCACTATCGGCAGGTGAGCAGATTGTGGACACTGCCAATATCGACCGCTTATCAGTGATACCCCACTACACCCAGCAAGGCAAAGGCATAGACATGAACACAGTACATGTATATGTGTCCTACGTGGTGACGTGATTGGCGCGGCGATATACAGTACCCGAAGCATGTGGTAGGGTAACTCGCCCCAACGGAGCTTGTGCGATGCGCTATAAAACACAGGCGAAGGCAAGAACGTTTGTCGACTTGGTCAATTCTTGGAGTGCTTCACGCCATCTACCTGTGTTGATCAACCTGCGAAGTCGCCAATATGGACGAGAAAGTGATCTCACAACAGCAACCATCGGAGGCAGCGTCCGGTAGCGACGTCGGCCATGTACTGTTGGCGATCGACAAAGAAGCAGAGCACTCATACGTTAGGAAGCTGGACTTCTACTTGCTGCCTTTCTTGTCGTTGTGCTACTTCTTCAGTGCGGTGGATCGCGTAAGACGTCACTCTTATTTTTCACACTCCACTCCGATTACTGACAAAGCAACAGAGCAATGTCGGCAATGCCAAAACAGACGGCATGGATTACGATATGGGCTTCACCGGGAATCAGTACTCGCTACTCATTCTCCTCTTCAACGTACCATTCGGCATCATGGACTTACCATTGACGCTACTCACAAAACGTTTTTCCGGCAAAACGATGCTCCCGGTTCTCATCGTCGGCTGGGGTTCGATGGCCACCTGCCAAGCTGCAGCGACCAGTTTTGCTGGTATGCTTCCGCTGAGACTCTTGCTCGCCAGTTTCGAGGCCGGCTTTTACTGTGGAGTCATCTTCTACATGTCGCTTTTCTACACCCGCGGCGAGCTCGGCTTCAGACTCGCAATCTTCTTCGGTAGTGCACTCCTGGCAGCGGCGTTCAGCGGTCTCATCAGCTTTGGAGTTTTCCAGATCAATCATCCCGAGATCCACGGCTGGCAATGGCTCTTCCTGATAGAGGGAGCTGCGACGATCATCGTCGGCGTAGTAGCTTTCTTCTGGCTACCAGCTCGCCCAGAGACAGCTTGGTTCCTCGATGACCGGGAAAAGGCTGCTGCACGGGCTCGAACTCTGAGAGACGGATCCAGCAAGATCAACACCAAGCTAAACCTCAAGGAAGCTTTCGCCAGCTGGAAGAGTTGGCGGTTTTTGCACTGGGCTGTGATCTGCTTCACCTACCCCGTCGCTTTTTCGACTACCAGCAACTTTCTGCCGCAAATCGTTCAACGCTTGGGGTACTCCACCGTCAAGACGAACCTCTGGACTGTCGCCCCCAACTGCGCCGGATTCGTTGTACTGTTGTGCTTTGCGAAGTCGTCTGATTACTTCCGAGAACGTGGCTTCCACATAGTCGGAGCGTTGACCATATCCCTCATTGGGATGGTGGTTTTGGCAAGCATCGACGCACTGGAGCACAGGGGCGTGGCGTACTTCGCCTGCTTTCTGATGGCATCGGGCGCATACATCCCCTCCGTTCTGGTGCATTCTTGGTAAGTACATCGTTCGAGGTTTCGTTGCATATCGCTGACTTGGTGGCAGGCACAACAACAACGATTTGTCGGAGTCTTCGAGAGCAGCCAGAACGGGCTTTCTAGTTGGATTGGGAAACCTTGCGGGCATCATCTCTGGCGCGACCTTCCGCGTCGAGTATGCGCCTTCGTACTGGCCTACCTTAGCAGCCACTTGTTGCTGCAATGCGGTATCAATTACCGGAGTCCTCGGGATGAGCTACTGGATGAGGCGGGAGAATGCGAGGAGGAACCGGGAGCAGGGTCGAGTTTTGAAGGCTGGAGAGGTCGACACGGATATGTTGCAAGATGGAGAAGCATCCCCCGATTGGCGATACTTCGTGTAGAGTACAAGTGGGTTGCCTTGGAGGTAATATCAGTAAAACAATTGTCCAGATTACACAAAGCGGCCTCGATGCTCAGGCAGGCACCCCCCTACAAGAGTGGGGAGTTTTCATATAAATGTTGAGAATGAAGTTCTGTATCTTGAGTTAGCCGATTGGTCTCATAACAACTTTCATTCATCTTCGAATTCAGCAATTCACACAATACCATCATGCTGGAAAGAGTACAAATTATCCTCTCCAATTCGATTCTTCAGCTAATCAAGATTGCAGTTCTCTCTCAAAGGCCGCACGGCCGTAATCACTGGCGGTGCCAGAGGCTGCGGCCTTGCTTTTGCACAAGGCCTGGCGGAAGCAGGGGCGAATATTGTCATTCTCGACCTGATCGACCCTGCCCCAGAATTTCATGAGATCAGCACCACGTTCTCTGTCAAGACGTGGTACTTCAAAGTCGACGTGAGTTCCGTGGCAAGTCTTGAACAAGCTTTCTCGTCCTTCCTGAAAGAGACCAATGGAGCACTAGACATCTGTGTTGCATGCGCTGGGACGAACCGCAATGTGTCCTTCACGGAGACAGACGAGGCAACATTCGACAAGCTGAACGCCGTCAACGTGAAAGGCGTATTCTTCACAGCCCAGCTGGCGGCCAAAGCAATGATCGCCAACAAAACGACGAATGGCTCAATTATCCTGGTAGCCTCTATTGCAGCTTTCAGGGCAGTCCGAGGGCAGATGTCCAGCGCTTACTGCGGTACCAAGGGCGCGGTGCTGTCAATGTGCCCGCCAATGGCAGTCGAATTGGCACAATATGGCATCCGAGTAAACAGTATCTCTCCGGGATATGTTCGTACGGAGATGACAGGTATGTATCATTCGTTGTCTTGATGGCCGAGCAGTGTGTACTGATGGAAAATCCAGCACCGTTTCCTCATCTTTTGGAGAGCTGGAAGGACGAGATCATGAACGGGACGCTGGCCGAACCTGACGACATTCGAGGAGCATGCATTTTCCTCGCGTCTGATGCGAGTAAGTACATGACTGGTCATGATGTACCTGTGGATGGAGGTGTTTTGAAATGGTGATGCCAGGGGATGAGAGAACAGAACAGCATCGGGCGGAACAAGACCCTCCGCGATCACGAAACAAACACGCTGTCGAATTTGACACCCTTCTCCTCTTCCGACGTGATGTGACAACTCCAACACCCTTCCAATGTCTGTGAATACTTTTCCATCAAACACCGTACATGTTCAGAGCTATGGTGTCGACGACTTTTGCCCTGCAAACGGTGAGTAGTGTGCTCGGATCGTTGGCCGACTGACATGTCCGCTGCACGAGGCAGTCGGTACCTTTGAGGCAAGTTACTCAACGCGATGCCAGTGGAGAACAATGCCCACGCAACATGGTAAGCAAGCAGGATATCACGGCTTGCCCTTGGTGAGGGCCGGCGGGCCATTCTCCATATGCTATCGTTGACCAATCCAAGCTTCACAACTTACACAGTCGGCCGGCGATAGCCCCCACTCTTGAGAACACTGATATGACATCCCATGAGATCGCGGACAAACAACAGAGATCCGCAACACCGAATCGAGTGTAAGCTCTTTCACTTTGACATCTCCAACTGCGTACCGAAACTCCCGTCACGACCGCAAACACATCACGTTGAAAACATGCTGTGGAACTACTTCTCCCGCCAACCTACAGAGACATCGGCCAAGGCAGATGCTCCTCGGAATCTACCAGCCTCATGGTACAGAGCCGAAGGGCTTTACGAGCTCGAACGAAGGGCGATTTTCTCACGCGACTGGATGCTTCTCACCCACGTCCTTCGTTTCGACAAAATCGGAGACTTCCAGGAGTTCAACATCGCAGGCTACTCATTCTTCCTAATCAAAGACCGCGAGGGCAAGATCAACGGCTTCCATAACGTCTGCCGCCATCGGGCTTTCCCCGTGATACAAGCCAAATCCGGTAATGCAAAGATTCTGAGTTGCAGATATCACGGCTGGGCGTACGGGCTGAATGGCAAGCTCGCAAAAGCTCCTCGTTTCGACACCGTGGAAGGGTTCGACAAGTCGAAGCAAAGCTTGCTACCAGTCAATGTTCACGTTGACAAATTTGGCTTCGTTTGGGCAAACCTGCAGGCAGGCGTGCCGGACATCAGCTGGGAGAAGAGTAATGAGGGTGTTGACGAGGAGATGGTAAGCTTCCACATGTTGCTATTGGGCCGACGGACGGCTGACAATACACAGATGAAGCAGTTCAATTTCAGGGAGGAGTTCAAGCTCGACCATTGCTGGGAGATGGACTGCAAGTCCAACTGGAAGTCTTTGATCGATAATTACAACGAATGTTATCATTGCGCTACTAGCCATCCTTTGGTAAGTCTCAATCTCCGTTTATCTCATACTCCTGACTATCACACTTACTGACCGATCTCGACAGATTGCCGGTGTATCCGATCTGAACAAGTATCGTGTCGAGCCTTCGGGCTCGCAAATGCGGCATTATATCTTCAACAAAGCCTCGAGCGATGGCCAATTCAGACGAGCCATTACGTTCTGCTACCCAACAACTTCGGTGACTGTCACGTAAGTTGACATTGGTCTCATCAGCTGTCAGAACGGCCACTGATACTTCAATGTTCTTACAGCGACAATTTCTTCTACATCCAACGAATGGTTCCCACCTCACCCACAACAAGCAAGATCGAGAACGAAGTATATCGCCACAAGAACGCTCCCGACAAGGAGTTCGAGGCGATCTGTGACTTTTACCGGCAAGTACTTGAAGAAGACAAAAATCTCTGCGAGGGCGCACAGAGAAATATGGACGCCAATGTGTTCACCTCCGGTCAGCTGCATCCCGACAAAGAAAGGGTATGTACACTGTTGCAGGCTCAATGGAAAGCTCATGGACTGACTTTGAGTACGACAGGGGCCGATCTTCTTCCAACAAAGAGTGCGCGAGGCGCTGATGGACCACTGGAGGAGAGAGCAGCAAGAGGGACGGCAGATTTGGCCTGCGAAGCCGAAGCCCGCCACCGACGTCTCTACAGAAGAGACTGACGAGGCGTTCTGCTCACAACTCGACACATGTGCAAGTGAACGCCCTGAGCTGGCTTGGTGATCGATCAGAACGATGACATCTTTGGGGGGGGAATGATGGAACTATGAACTGCTTGAAGTACAACTCCTTTTGGTATTGACTACATCGCGTCATCAAAAACGGTACTCTGACCTAACATCCGAGAGTGCCGAGACCTAACAGAAGCTCTGTCACCAGTTTGTTGTTTGATCGTTAGTGCTGCCGCAATAGAATCATCCGAGAAATGAACGATGTAGCTACTGACGAGCCTCCAGCGTCGGTTTATGCTAATTTTTGTCGAGTGGGTAACACACTGGTACCGGCATGTTTCCAACAGACAAAAGATGCTGATACTCTCGCCTATTGGAGTGCGGTCCAGTGAGACACCAGTATCCGGATACTGCTCTCTCACTGGCATAGAGCGTGACTTGAAACACGAAAGTCGCTGATGCCATCGCAGAAATCAATATACTTGAGCATGAAATGAGGAGCAAGCCAAATGGACGGGGAAACGGAACCTGGCATCCGGCCGAAACACCAAATAAAGAGGGGGCGATTGATAGGCGCCTTGGCAAGTACTCGCCTATCTGTCGACTGTCCACAGCGCTCCTCATCCCAGACACAGACATCTCAAAGGTGGGGGATAATACCGACGATCGTGGACTGCTACCACTCACAATAGCCTGCGTCCATGAGATTGCAAGATGGACCTCTGCGACGAGCCCGGCGTATTAGGAGACGCATGCCTGGTTGAGAGTACTGCTTTGGAAAACACGATTGAACTCCACACCATCCAATAGCCATCACACAATTATTTCCATCACCATGGCTCCAATGGC
Organism: Cladosporium phlei; assembly: GCA_003614995.1. NCBI lineage: Eukaryota > Fungi > Ascomycota > Dothideomycetes > Cladosporiales > Cladosporiaceae > Cladosporium > Cladosporium phlei. The sequence goes on along the minus strand of QZFA01000006.1, from coordinate 325,944 downwards.
AATCGACGAAATCTTCAACGGAGCTCCATACAGCGCCGCTGGTGATGTCCCCGAGATCGAGAATGTGGTCGTCGCTGGAGCTGGACCGGCGGGGTTGATGCTTGCGTGAGTAGATTATTACAACATCCGCCGGTTCACCCAAATGCTGATGTGTGACATACAGATCGACGCTCGCTCGATATGGGATCAAGTCGAGAGTTCTGGACGACCGTGCCGACAAGACTGCAACGGGGAGAGCAGACGGCTTACAGCCAAAGACAATCGAGACGCTTCGACAATTGCGGCTAGGCGACGACTTGTTGCGTAACGGCGTTAAAGTGTACGACATCTGTTTCTGGGTATGTTGCACACGATCTCAACCGTAGACATGTCCGCTGACCACTCCCAGAACTCATCTCAGGAGAAGTCACTCCATCGCACTGGCCGCGAGGTACACTACCCGGATCATGTCAATGTCAAGGACCCTTACATCTTGCTCGTACACCAAGGCATGGTGGAGGATGTTTTCTTGGAAGACATGCTCCACAGAAATGTCCAGGTGTCACGAAGCTCTCCTTTTGTGACATACACCGCCAGCGAGAACGCAGACAAGCTTATCGAAGTCGCCTACACAAGTCCCAAGACTGGTCAGATCGCCACATTTAGATCCAAGTACCTTGTTGGATGTGACGGAGCTCACTCAAGGGTCCGCAAATCCATTCCTGGTCTTGCCATGGAGGGCGAGCCCAGCAAAGCACCGTGGGGCGTGCTCGACGGCTTGATTACTACCGATTTCCCAGATCTCTGGTCGAAAGTGGTGATACATTCCGAAACGAAGGGGACCATACTCTGCATTCCCAGAGAGCGGAATATGACTCGCTTGTATATTGAGCTGAACTCTGGATTCGAAGAGTCCCTTGCCACAGAAGAGGAGAGGCGAGACTTTGTCATCCGTCGAGCCAAGGAGATTATCGCGCCCTACACACTGAACTGGGAGAGCATAGGTGAGATTGACCCCTTCTTTTGCGCCATTACCGTAGCTGACATGATACAGAGTGGTTCTCCGTCTACAAGGTAGGCCAGCGGGTGGCAAGCAAGTTCTCAGACGAGTCCAACCAAGTGTTCATCGCAGGAGACGTAAGTCACCCAATTCGCAAGCTCAACCCCATCATAAGTGCTGACTCCATCCAGGCATCTCACACACATTCGCCAAAAGCCGCTCAGGGAATGAACACCAGCATGCATGATACATTCAACTTATCATGGAAACTGAACTTGGCCATCCGCGGATTGGCCAAAACCTCACTCCTAGACACATACGAAGACGAGAGACGAAAGATCGCCCAAGACCTGATCACCTTCGACTACGAACACGCAAACGCCTTCGCCGCCGGCGACGAGAAAGCGCTTGCAGACAACTTTGCGCAAAACATCGGCTTTATCTCAGGTGCCGGGGTCAAATACAACGCGAACGTCCTCAACCAACCAGAGAAAGTCCCTAAAGGCCAACTTCGAGCCGGGTCTCTTCTCACACCTGCCCGAGTCACCAGATACATCGACGCCAACCCTGTGGACTTACAGCTCGATATCCCGATGCTCGGACAATTCCGCATCTTCTTCTTCGTGCCCGACGTGCGAGCAGCGTCGGAGTTTCTCAGCATCGTATCTTTCCACATCGGAAGCAGCGAGACCTCCGTCTTGTACCGTGCATCGCAGCTCGCGGACAAGAGCTACGCAGAACTCAACACGCCAGCGCCGGAGTCTGATGCATACGCGCAGCCGCAGAGATATACGGCGGTGTCGAGGCTGTACACGCCTGCGGTTGTCACTACTGCGTCGAAGAATGAAGTCGAGATAGCGGATCTGCCGCCACTGCTCCAGAAGAGTCGTTGGGCTTTCTATCTGGACGATCTACCTGATGCTACTGGGAAGTCACAGAGCTGTACCCACGCCTGGCTGGGTGGCTTGCTGGAGTCTCAGGTGGCTATTTTGGTGGTGAGGCCGGACGGGTATGTGGGTGCAATCAGCCGCTGGGACGCACAAGCGCAAGGATCTGGTCAGCAGGCTGGCGGTTGGCTCGATGAGTACTTTTGGGGATTCCTGCAAGCTTAGATATCGGTACTAGTCTTCATTGATACCTTGTCGACTCGGTATTTCTGCAATTTGCTCGTGAGACAAAAATAATCTTATAGCCCAAGATTAGCCACTACCCACACCCTATTTACATAATCGTCTTTATGACTTGTATCAGGAATCAACATACAGTTGTGAGTTCTACCATCTACCAATGCAAGACTCAAAGTCTTGCAATTCCAAACCCGTCCCTCTTACTTACCCCAAGGAAACCAGACCCAATGCTAGCAATATCCGGCGCCCCAGCCAAAGTCATCGTCCTCGACAACTCCCTCTCCAAAATATTCGCCGCCAACTCCACACCCTTCTGCCCATCATAACTCATCCCCCAAAGAACGGGTCTCCCAACAAGCACCAAGTCCGCCCCCAAAGCAAGAGCCTTGAAAACATCACTCCCATGCCTCACACCCCCATCAAAAAGAATAGGAATCCTGCCCTTGACAGCTTCCGCAATCGAAGGAAGAGCCTCAAGAGTCGAAGGCGCCGAGTCCAATTGTCGGCCTCCATGGTTCGAAACCACAATGGCGTCCGCGCCGTGCTCGACTGCCAATTCGGCGTCTTCCTCAGTCATGACTCCTTTGAGGATGACTTTCATCGGGGTGACTTTTCGGAGCCAGCTGATGGTGTGCGTCCAGGTCATGGCGCGGCTGTGGAGATCACCTCCTGCTTCGGTGGCGACGCGGTTTGCTTCGGCTGATGTTGGGGCGTTTAGGAGGAGGCGTTCGACGCTGGGGCCGGAGGAGGTTGTCTTTGTCTTTGCGGAGGTTGCATAGTTTGCCAGGTACAGGTGAGAGGGCAGTACAAGAGGCGTTTTACGCTCGTTGATCCGGTTTCCTAGGACGGGGGTGTCGACTGTGACTACGACTGCTGTGTATCCGGCATCTGGGAAGATATCAGCAAGGCTCTTGCAGTCCGAGTGGGAGTAACTTACTGGCAGCTCGTTCAATCAACGGAATACTCAACTCAGGATTCTCGCTCATGTAGAGCTGGAACCACCTCTCCGGCCCATCAGGAGTCGTCGGCATCAAAGCCGCAACATCCTCAAGTGATGTCGTAGATTGGCTGGAAAGCGACATGTTGACGCCCAGCTTGTGAGCTGCTAGAGCAACACTCTCTTCTCCCTTGGGATGTGCAAGCTTTTGCATGGCACTGGGCGCGAAAGCGATCGGGTATGGGTATTTCCTGCCGAATAAATGCATGGTTGTGTCTACGCGGGATACGTCGACCATCACCCTAGGGCGGATGAGCAGACTTCGAGACAAGTTAGTAAGGGACTGGATGTTGTCACCAGGTCGTGAAGAATGCCGTACCGATCGAACGCATCGCGGTTGCGCTTTACGCATTTCTGGTCGTCTGATCCGCATGAGTAGTAATTGTAGACGTTTGATGGGAGTTTGTGTTTGGCGATTGCCTCGAGCTCGTCGATTGTGATGGGCTTAGATTCTTGTTTTGCCATTGCGGTCAGGTCTTAGTACAAGGCAACCACTTTGATACTTGAGGTGGGGATTGATTCTTCCTCAATATTCTCTCAGACTTCTATGTTGCTCGAGCGGTAGTGGTGGCTCACTCGGCTGGTGTTGTTGTCAGATGGTCAGCTTCGCCACCCCGTGTCCTGTTCGCTGGCACCCACTCTTCCGCCCACCCTTCTGCGATAAGGTTCATCGCCGGAGATCGCTCCTCATCAACCTCATCCACCTCATCAAAGAACCAACTTTGGATGGTAAAAGAATGGACAAGCACACCAGTGTGGTCGAGAGGTCTTGACTGCAATTGAGAATCGTAGTCGATATAATATGTGATTAGGTAGATGTCTGTATCCAACCTGACGAGCATCAGATCATCAAACAACTCATCCCAAAACACTCCAACTGTCCAGAACAACTTCACTTCACAACAGTAAGTGCTAGTCCCAGTGCCAGACACCCAAATCCAACACCAACCCTCTAACACCCTCCCAAGATGTCCTCCCCCGACCAAGCAGCAATAACCACCCTCCTCCAAACCTACGGCACCATCCTCTCCTCCCGCTCCCTCCCCGACCTCCTCTCCATCTACACAGCAGACGGCGTCCTCATGGCCCCCGGCTACCCACCTGCCGTCGGCACTCAAGCCCTCAAAACTTCCTACGAGCGAATCTTCTCGACCATCAAACTAAAAATCGAATTCAGCATCGACGAGATCGTCGTAATGGAGGGTGACGAGTGGGCTTTTGCGAGGACGACGGCTGAGGGGAGGAAATTTTGGTTGTTGAACGGGACGGATGAAGAGCATCGGAATCAGGAGTTGTTTGTTTTGAGGAAGGTTGGGGGGGAGTGGAAGGTGGCGAGGTATTGTTTTAGTAGTATGAAACCTTTAGTTTGATGAGGGATAGAGATGGTGTAGAATGAACCCATTGTAATAGATTTAATAGAATGAAAGATGCAGCCTTCAACTAACGGGGGGGATATTTTCTAGATGCAATGGTGTCATAATATATTACAGATCATCTCATGACATTAATGTACAATAATACAAAAAAAAATGCCAGAACCTTTTTCTTCACACGAGCGTGACCAGCACAGCTCCCTTCTAGTTCTGACGCTCATTGGCGTTCGCCTGGCTCTGCGCCTGGCTCGCAAGACCACCCTTGTGAGTGGCACCGAAAGCCCTCTGCTCACGCGAGTGAGCAAGATCGCCGTCCTCCTTAGTGATAGTCTCCGGAGCCTTGGCGAGCTTCTCCGTAATGCCATCGGCAGTCTGGTCGAAGTTCGCCACGCGGTCGGCGGCGCTCTGGGTGGCAGAAGGGTTCTTCATGTTCTCGCTGGCGAGGCTCTGGGCTTGGGCTGCGACACCGCCCTTGGAAGTGTGGCCGAAAGCGCGCTGCTCGCGGGAGTGGGCGAGGTCGGCGTCCTCTTGGGTGACGGCTTGGGGGTTGGTGGCCATCTTGGTGACGATGTTCTCGGCTTCCTTCTCGAAGTTGGCGGCGCGGTCTGCGGCGCTCTGTGCTACGGGGTTGGAAGGACCCTTTGGTGAGGAAGAAGAGTTGTTGGTGGCACCCTCGTTCTGGGCTGCGAGACGCTGGGCGTCAGATGAGATCGAGTCCTTGGGGGGTTGGTTCTGGCCGATGGCGCGGGCTTCGCGAGACTTGAGGTAGGCGGCGTCCTGTACGTTGTTAGATGGTTTATGTTTTGACGGAGAGACGGTTCATCATACCTCGCTGGTGACGCTCTCAGGTGCGCTCTGCATCTTGCTACCGACTTCTTGAGCGGCCTGCTCAAAGTTCCTGGTCTTCCCAACCTCGCTCTGCATCTGGGCGGAAGTCGAGCCGTGGGTAGGGCCACCCTCCTGCTTGGCGGTCTCCGAGATGATGTTGCTGGTAGGTGTGTTCTGAGCCATTCTGAAAGATGTAGTCGAGATTTGATTGAAACGGGTAAGAGGCTGGATCGATGCTCTGTTGGTGATTGAGATGGTGGAAATTCGTGTAGCTGGGAGGCGAAGGAAGGACATGTTTCAGGATGTTTTTTGAAATATTTCTTAGAGCAATCCACGAGATCCAGGCTCCGTTTTATTGTGATCATTTTACATCATATTCTCGGACCCATCTCCTTAGACTGTGCTTCTGAGCCTCATCGTGAAGTCATAGTATGCGAAGACCAGTGCTAGTGACGATCGCGATCGGGGGTTCAATGACCCCTACAATGAGAAGTCTCAGTCTAGGAGGCTCTGCATTGTTGGTTTTTGGATGCACTAAAAGCATCAATGGGAGCAATTGAGAAAACGGATGGCTGAACGATTCAGGTCAAACGCAACGATGATACGACAATGGCGGGAGAGAGAAAGAAAGATGTCGACGAAATTCCAAGGTTTCGATCGGATCATCGGAATGCACTGTCGATCGCTAGCATCTGCAGTACGCCGAATAAGCTTATTAATATCATTATTTCCTCAGTCCATGCTAAAGTCATCTGTTAGCACAGTCAAATGTTACAAATGGTGATATCAGCGAAGTTCGTATGTCGAAATCATGCTTGAACCAGTGAGATACTGACACGATCGGAAAGATGAGTCGTAGTATCTCGTTAGATCAGATGTCTATAAGCGGTAGTATCAGAGCAGCTTTCGTACATCGGTAACATGCTAGTACCAGTGAGGTTGTTTATCCAGCAGACTTTGGCATTGACGAATGTTACTCAAAATCAGCGTCAACATCTGTGAAGCACAAGCGGATTATGACTGTGGACTCGATGAGCGAAACATGTTTGGCCAGACGCTGCGTTTTCATTGTAGTGAGCATGCTTCAACTACTTCGACTGTGAGCGCAAATGTTTGCTGGCAATAAACCATCGGAAAGTGATGCCGTCGTCAGCGTGAGAGCCGTGAGGGAGTTCCAGCTTCCAACGGCAGTCCGATGGGTTTCTTCGTACCAAGGCTCTGATGTGATCCTTTGGCCTTCAAAACATGTAGAGATATGCGACTCGGCAGTGATCTCATGAAAAAAGCAGAGTTTTCCTCATCCCGTTCGCCTTGACGCCATGCTAAACCCGCAGAGAACAGTAGTGACCAAAGGAAGTGATCAGCCTCTACCAGCGCGATCCTCCGTAGCCACCGCCACCGCCGCGGCCACCACGTCTGCCTCCTCCATAACCACCTCCTCCGCCTCCACCTCTGCCGTAGCCACCGCGGCCGCCGTAACCACCTCCTCCTCCGCCGTAGCCTCCGTCGTGGTATCCTCCATCGCGGCGATCATCGTCCATGGACATCGGCGGCGCGCGTCCCTTTAGCTCCTTCTGCATCTTGTGTGTCTCTTTGCGCATCTGAGCGTATCCCAGGTGCATCTTGCCGAAGAAATGGTCTGCCAGGCGGCGGTCGTTGTCGAGTCGTGAGAGGTATGCGCCGCAAACGTCACAGACTTGTAGCTTCTGGTGGCCAGACGGTCCGGAAGTGTCCGAAAGCGCTTTCAGCTCACGTTCCTTTTCCTCCTTCTGACTCTTGAGCAGCCTGATGGTGTGGTGCTGTTGCACGGCCAGGTTCACAGCGCCTTCCTCGCCCAAGATCTCCACCTCCGTCAATGAACATTCGATGCTCTGCGTGAGCTCCGAGATCGACTTGAGAAGCGCATTGGTCTGGCGGATCTCGTCGGGGGTTTTCTCAAGGCGTCTCTCCGCCTGTTCGATTCTCCTGTCGCAGTCGCTGACGAACTTGCCGATGTTGCGCCAGTAGTCGAATTCGAAGCCCCAGTCCTGCTTCTGAGCCTCGGAGGCAGCCTGGTATTCTTCGCGCAGGTTGGCTTGGTGCACCTTTGGGCACGGGCCGAGGTCTTGCTTGGTGTTGGTGAAGAGGTCGTGCGGGCAGGAGCCCACGAGGTAGGAGCGGCAGACCTTGGCGTCGGTGATGGCGAGGGTCTGTTGCTTCGAGGCGGTGCCCGGCATGGTCATGAGGTTATCTCCCATGAGCTGCTCGAGCAGCTTTCTCTGTTCGGCGGCCATCGCGTCTGCCTTGGTGCGGATTGGTAGCTGCGTGGACGCAGGCGGGGTCGGGGTGGAGCGGCGGGTGTTGGGTGGTGCTGTCTTACAGTGTTCTCTCTGGTCGTCGTGTCCGCGAACAGTTCCAGGGTATCCAGTACCAGTGTGAAGTGTGGTGGCCAGGCGCAAAAGTGAAGGGTGAGATGTCGGTGTTTGCTGTTTGGCGCATGCAAGCCGCAGGCAACTTTTGGCAGGAGCTCGCCGCCAAGCATTATGTAATCCGGGGTAAGCATGTGATAGACTCAGGGACTCGATGGAACCTCACTAACAACACCCTCGAGCCCACGAGGTCACATGTTTGGTGTGCCGTGCGACCGAGCTTCGACAGGCCAGCATGAAGCTCAATAGCCTGTTGCGACTGCCATCTGCTTTGGCATTGTTCGCGCTCAGCCAGGCTTCTGCTGTCCCCGACCAGGAGTACTCCGAACACCTATACCTTAGGCCTCTCCCAAACCATCATCTCCACGCCGACTTTAACTTCACCGCCACAACTCCCCTGGACGCCTACGATGCACAACACTTCCGTTACTTTCCGCGGTCCCTAGCCCAGACTCTCCAATATACGCATACTGCCGAGTTACACTTGCGTTTCGGTCTAGGAAGATGGGACGAGGAACAATGGGGTTCGCGGCCGCAGCGTGGGAGACGAGAAGGAGGAACAGGCGTTGAACTGTGGGCTTGGATCGAAGGAGATACAGACCAGGCGAACGAACGGTGGTCGGACCTGGTCAACAGCTTGTCAGGCCTGTTCTGTGCCAGTCTGAACTTCGTCGACTCGACCAAGACTATCCGACCGGTCATGAGCTTCGAGCCTGAGGGAACACATCCATCCAGGACCGACAACTTACAGCTCTTGCACGGCATGCTGCCTCATGAGGTTGTTTGCACGGAGAACTTGACACCTTTCCTCAAGCTACTGCCCTGCAAAGGCAAGGCTGGCATCTCTAGCTTACTCGATGGCCACAAGCTTTTCGACGCTTCCTGGCAGGCCATGGCCATTGATGTTCGGCCCGTGTGTCCTCAATCTGGAAACAGTAGAGAGGACTGCAAGCTGGAGATCCAACAAACCGTCTCAATGGCTTTGTCAATTCCTCGAAGCATGCGAGATCGTCACAATCCCATTCCCCGGCCGCCTCCCATTGAAGAGGTTGAGTGTGACGAAAGCAAGGTCTGGAACGGACGCGACACCTGCTATCCGAGATCTGCCAACGATGATCTCGGCTGGAGTCTTGCAAAGGTCTTTGGTCGTCCCATACAAGGTGCCTGCCCTATCGGCAGTGCGAGTGATGCATGGGATGTGACTCTGGACGTTCCGTTTGAAAGGACAGTAATCGTCTCGGGTGCTGCTAGATCGATCACGCAACAAAAAGGCGTACGACAGTTCAGCCTTGAGCCTGAAAGTAACTTCGACATCGCCCTCCCAAGGCAGGAAACGCCGCCACCAGTATCTGCTCCCGCGCTTCCTCCAATGTTTGCATCTCGACAGATGACAGGCTACGGACAAGAGCGTGGTGGTATGCATGCGACACTTCGAAACCCACACCCTTACCCACAGACAATAGTCTATCTGGAATCTTTACCATGGTTCCTCAAACCCTACATGCACACGCTCGCGATCCAGGGCGGCGCCATCGAGAAAATGTACTACACTCCCGCGCTTGATCGCGTGAGAGGCACACACCTAGAACTTCTGATCAGCATCCCAGCACACTCGACCGTCGATCTGAACTACGATTTCGAGAAAGCCATCCTCAGATACACAGAATACCCACCCGACGCCAACAGGGGCTTCGATGTTGCGCCAGCCATAATTCGCGTGCTCTCGTCGAATGCTTCGTCTACTGGAGGAGAACGAGAGGACCAGTACTTGCGCACGACCAGTCTGTTGCTGCCATTGCCCACACCGGACTTCAGCATGCCCTACAATGTCATCATCCTCACCAGCACCGTCATCGCGCTTGGCTTTGGGTCCATCTTCAACATGCTTGTTAGGAAGTTCGTGTTGCTGGAAGAGGTTCCGGCATCGCCTCTCAAAGCCAAGGTGGCGGCGTTGAAGGAGAAAGTGGCTAATTTGCTTGGGAAGGGAACGAAGTCCGATTCAAAGACACCGATGATGAAGCCACCCGAGGATCAGACTCGGTCTGCCCAGTCTATCAGCAGCACCGGTCCTGCAGACACGAGCGAGTCAGCGAACGGAGGACCGCGGCTTCGCAACACGAAAACCTAAAACGGCTGCATATGTACGACTGAAATGCCATATCTTCCTTGACTGTTATCTCGTCTCTCTCCAAACATCTCGAAGAAAGTCGCGATGTCCAGCTTCCCAGTGATCGATAGCTAATTCAATCCGAGCAAGCTGAAGGCAATCCTCCTCAACCATCTGCAGAACCAATTAATACACAACCTCGCCAAGTGTACATGTACTCCTCAAGCCTGAACTCTCGCACATACTCTCGCTCTTGCATATAAGTACAGTTACATGCACTTGTGTTATCTTCACATGAAGAAACCAAAGTCCTGCCGGAAAACCCCATCAACCCGACAGTCGACTGGGTAGGTAGGTACCTACGTACATATGGACATATGTACATGTCGCTTCCAAGAAACAACACACAAAACATGCCGAGAACCGCACTCGTTCCCTGCCATTGGCCGGTCCGCAGTTCCGCCTGCATGCATATACATGCCGATGAAGTAGGTACCGCTTGAGCTGAGAACGCGATGCAATGCAATGCAGTGCAGTGCACCGGATTCGGGCGTCGAGAACTGTCCGTCTTACATCAGCAGCAGCATGCAATACAATATAGCAACAACAACGCATGCACGCATGCACGCATGAAGGAACCGCAAGCAAAGCCACCACTCTCAGTCACTGATCGATATTAATCTTCAGCTTCTTCAGCTCTAAATAATTTGAATTCTTCAAGCCAACAGATTGACATTCTTCACCCTCGAGGTCTCCGTTTCGGCTCGAAATGCGCCATCGCGTTTCGCTTGGAAGTTCAAGCCCAGTTCGAAACGCCGTCCCGCCGCCACCTGGATTGATTACTTGATTGATTGATTGAAGTCTTGGGGTACATCGCTACACGTGAAGAATGCACTATGTGTCTTTAAGTACCTCTCAGCTCGCGTACACAGGCACGCGTATCACACGACAATACTCTCCGGCCCGTCCTGTCAATCTCCACGACAGGCCGCCGCGTGCGTCACGTCGCATCTTGCCTCGTGTTGTCGTGTGAGGTTGTCGCTTAGCGATGACAAAATGCCAATGCCGCGCTCGAGTCCTTCGGTTCAGAAAACTTGAAAACTTGACATGCAACAAGGTCGGCAACATAACTTATGCAGACAGACATTAGTGACACACAAGGGACCTACATCATGTCCAATCTCAACCCCGCCCTCGCCCGGCATTAATCTCTCGCCAACCCGCATCGATGGATGGATACGGCAGTATCCCCATTCTGATCGAGAAAGCCGAACGATAATACATACCCATGCGGCAAGTCAAATCTAGCGCGTTCGCCCGTCTGCTTCTAGCTCCTCGCACGGCCATCGTTCACTTCCTGGTCATCCGTCAATCGCAATATAACTAACGTGTAAGAATGCATGGGTTTGCGTAAGAGGGTGTGCGTATGTGTGTTGAACGCAGAGGTGTCAAAATACCGCGTGGGTACACGTCAGCTTCAGGATTTTGCGTTCTGACAAGGTACAGTAATCTTAAAGTTTCCGTTGCAAGTATACGGAGAAGCGGGTAAGACGCATGCAGGTCGACGATAAGCGAAGGTTTCCAAAACATACACAAGCATACAGTATGGCATACCGAAGACGTTATACATGAAATCCACAAAGTGCCGTCCACCGAAGAAAGCGAATCACAAACCCAGGGAGCCAGGCAACGAGACGTTTCGCCTAAGCAGGACATCGACCGGCATTAGTATCAATCACCATCATCAATACATCATCCAATTAAAACAAGGCGGTCGTGCTAATATAACAAAGTTAGCAAGCGTCGCGAAGGCCCATGTCAGCCTCGTTTATCTAGCCAGCCACTATAGACACACTAAAATCGAATCCTTACCGCACATCCTCCTTTCCTTTTCGAAACACAGACCGTCCGTTCACACCCGGCGAGCATGCCTTGCATGGCTTCGATATTAACATGTCCACCACCATGTGGCTAGCCTGCTAGCTTCCGGCCGTTTGCTTGCCCGTTTTAAATATCGCTGCAGATACCCATGCCTCGGCCAGCCCTAGAGTAATATATTCGAAAGTGATAGAAACGATCTGTTAAGGACAGGTATCCGAGGCACGCCATATCATGAAACGCTCTTGTATCTTGCTTACCCTTGGACGATGATGATATTGATGATGATGGGGGTATGTTCGGAACGCAGGGCCCGGATCGAGCTGTGGGTATCGGCATGATTTCTTGCGATGATCCTCGAGAAGTTGTTGTATCGGAAACCATCACGGAATGAACGACACGTTCCGCTGATGTGTTCGAGAACGTTCGGTCTGTTTGCGTTTACACGCCCGAGGTGGCGGTTCTCGGGGAATGACATGTCCTTTTGTTTCGGGTTTGTTGGTGATGGCTGGTTTTTGTCGGCCCGACATAACCCGATTTCTACCTTTAGCTGAGATACTTGCATTGAATTTGTAGCAGGACCACATCAAGCTCAAGCGGTACGATATATTTCCAGAGTCCTGCTGTGAGCTGTCGAGTATTTTCCATAATCCGTGTGGCGCCGTATACTTCACGTAATTCCAACCCCAGAAAAGGGAAGCCATCCAGACCAAGTCCAACCATCACAGATAAAGTGGACAGTCAATCCAGCCCTAACCCAGAATTCCAAGTTCCAAGTCTCAGAATTCTTTTTCGAGACAGATTTTGCTAGCAAAAAACCCTCACGCGCCGGGGAACAGAACCGATTGCCCTGACCGAGCCCACAGAACGAACTTCGAAGTCGCCCGAACCGAACCGACAGATCTCACTCGCATACGTGCATCCTTGAAGGTCTCCAATCACATCGCTTTCAGCCATACAAACATATCACATCCCGTCCGATCGGGTTGCCGTCCCCGTCCCCGATCCTGTAACTGTATCACACCGCATAACACCGCTCCAGGACGAAACAGCAGAGTCCTTGTAGATCCGATCCATCACATCGTGATTCCATCCATCCACCATCGTGGACCTAACGATCTGGCGTACGCGTAGTAGATCCAGATCCAGCTGCAAGTGGACGCGAAAGCAGAAAATGCAGAAGTGGCGATGTGGTCGAAGTCGCCGTCATCATCGTCGTCAGGGTATAGTGATATATTGTACGTGTAAGTGGCGACGGTGCAGGGTAGCTGAAGTGGTATTACGTGATCCCAAGCTGTTGGCCTTCGGCGGCCTCACCTGCTGCCTGACTGCGCGGGTCGTGGCGTATGTACACATGTCTGTCGTATGCGGCATTCGTTATCGTTGTTGTCGTGGTTGGGCTGGCTCGCAGGGATGGTAGATCCGCTGTGTTGGCGGGTGACGCTATGGGTAGGCAGGTCTGGATGAAGGACCTGGCTGGCTGGCTAGGTGGCATGCTGTTAGTAAGAGATGGTAAATCTTGAGTGATGTACCGTGTCAAGTGTTCATGTCTGGGGCACAATTTGGAGAATGGATATGTTTATTTTTGGTATTGTTCAGTAACAAGATGAAAGACGCTGTATGAAAAGGGAGAGGAAGGGAAGAATGGCAAAGAATCCTCCTCTCAAAGGCGACGCAGATTGAACGCCTTTTTTGCCCTCCACTCCAGAATAAACCACGTGAATAACCGACCGTCAGAATTTGGATGCCGTTCTGTCGTGGGAATAGGAACGAGAGACAGCTAAAGGAAAGTGATGAAAGAGTATAGATGAATGTCGGGGGTTCCCGGGATTACAATTTAGTCTCGTTGTTCCCGCGGTCGTATGCGTGTCGTACCGATGCTAGTTGTTGTTGCTTGCCCGGGTGTGTTTGTGCAGTGATGCTAAAAAAGGAAAAGGAGTATGGTTTTGACACAGTGCGACTTGGTTGTCGCCGCGCAGAGAAAGGAAAGGCATGACTTGAGAGATGCAGACACCGCTTATGTGCGTCTGATCCACAGGACGAGCCAGCCAAGGGCGCGGTAACCAGCGATGATGCCGATCATAATGCCGACCCACTTGCCAGTGTTGCCAACGTTGTAGCCGTAGTTGTCAAGTACACCGGTACCGGCAACAAGGCACTGGTCCGCAAGCTCAGTCTCGTACAAGCAGGAGCAGCTGTCCCCGGGGTTCTTGCCGGGTGCGCAGGTGAAGTTGCGGTGTCCGAACTCGTTGACCATCATGCCTTGGAAGACGTAGGACTGGTAGTCGATGTAGTGGAAGACGTAGCGCCAGAAGGGGTTAAGGGTCTGGGGCGGTACAAGGAAACCTCCAGTGCACATCCAAAGACCGTTGGCAAAGGCAGTGGCAGCCAATGCGACGACGAAAATGGGCACGATCGAACTGATCAGGACAACGAGGGACTCAGCGGCGAGAAGGTCAAGGAAGAGCCACATGACCCAGGTGAAGAAAGCCTGCGAGGTAGGGCGGAAGTTGGATAGCCAGTATGCAACAACCGAGAAGAGCATGGCGATGAGGAAGAGGTAGGGAATGCCAGTGATGAAGTTGGCGATAATGAATGAGGTCGGGCCGTAGAGACCGTTGGCACGCTCCTTCATGAAGAGAGCGCGATCTTCAAGGAACGCGGGAATGTAGGCGACGGCCATGAAGGACATGAACGCACCACCGAAGAAGATGGCGTTGATGAAAGACTGGATGTTGCCCTGGGTCGGGGTCAATCGTAGCCAGACAGTACCCATCATGATGGCCAGACCCATGTACATGGCGATACGGATGCCGTACGCGATGATGTCGCGGTAAGACTTGATGAAGGAGCGGTGGATGAGCGCGAGAGGAATGGCGAAGACACCAGCGCTCTCCTCCTTGAACTCAGGCTCAAGCACGTTGTCCATGGAGTTGCGGGCCATCTCGTCGGTCAGCTCGGTGACGGTGGCGCTGGCAAGGCGAGACTTGTGCCACGAAGAGTGGACCATGTTCAGCTGCTGATCAACTTCGCTCCTGTCACGGGCAAAATCGGTGTTGACGAAGTCGATGATGAACTCTGCAGGGTTCATGTACAGAGGAATGGGGAACCCGCATGAGTCGAAGTACGGCTGCACCTCAGAGACAGGACCGCTGTATGCGGTACCACCTTGACTCAGCAAAAGCAGCTTGTCGAACATGGCGAATGTGGAGGTTGAAGGCTGGTGAATGGACGCGATGACGATCAAGTTGTGCTTCTTGGCAATGTCCTTGACGAAAGAGATGACCTCGAAAGACGCGGCAGAGTCGAGACCAGACGTAGGCTCGTCGAGGAAGAGCAGTTTGGGGCTTGTGATAAGCTGTGCGGCGACACTGACACGACGCTTCTGACCACCGGAAATACCCTTCCTGATGGGTGTGCCGATCAAGTTGTTAGCCTGGCCTTGGAGACCGAAAGCAGTGAGGAGCGACTCGATGCGCTGAATGCGCTCCATCTTGCTGATATGTTTGGGGAGCGAGAGACGGGCGGCGAAGTTCAGGGTCTCGCGGACAGTGAGCGAACCGACGAGCGCATCTTCTTGCTCGACATAGGCGGAGATGCGGCGGAAGGTCTTGGGGTTTGCAGGCGAGCCGTTGATGTAGACGGCGGCCTTGACTGAGGCATTGAGAGAGGCAGTGCGGTGTGCGAGAACGTTCAAGAGAGTGGACTTTCCGGAACCACTGTATAGGTTGTTAGTATTTGTTTGAAAAACACCCACTGCGATGTGATGCAGTGATGAATAGTTGTGGTGAGCCGAGGCGGGCGACTTACGAGGGTCCCATCAGGGCAAGCAGCTCGCCAGACTTTACAATACCATTGACATCGCTGAGGATGGTCTTTGGCTGCTGCGACTGGCGGTCCTTGACTGTGACAGTGACACCCTTCCAGCCGAAGCTGCGGATGTTTGTGTTTGTCAGTTGAGCGTAGTCGCCGCCGATCATCTTTTCAATGTCGGACATCTTGTTGTAGCTCCTGCGATCGGGATTCGCAGCGAATTGAGACGTGGTGAGGACAGCGGACACAGAGTCTCGCTGGGTGGGAGTGATGGAAGTAAAGAGGAAGACCGAGTAGGTGTGTCGATGTTATGCCAAGTGAATGAGTGGCGGTTAGGTTGGGTAGTGAAGATGATGCGGGAGTCCAGCTTCCGGGAGCGACAAACGGGCGCCGTTACTGTGGGCGGACGTGAGTCTTGAGTGTCTTTGGTGAGAGAGCGTAGGGTGCCTTGTGTAGAGAGCGTGTGGCGATGTTGAAGAAGAGGATGAGAAACGTGAGGAGGAAGAGAGTCAGGGTAAAGCGTGCGCGCGGGTGACGAGCAGGTGGGTGTGGAGCTGGGCTGGGCGAAGAGAGTTGAACGGCGCAGGGCTGGCGGTCGTGGGGAGGCCTATCTCAGGATCGGGTACGAAAGGAGGTCAAAGCGGATGGAGGGGGGCGTGGGCGAAAGCAGCTTAAGGCGAGGCGTGGCAGGTCGAGGCCCAGGTGAAGATAGAAGTAGATAGAGTATCGTTATGTACTAGCCCATCCACATATGATCTATCACATACTGCCCGTACTTAACTGCGTGCAAACGGACGCCCGCCAGGCATATGCAGACTCCGCCACCCATTTGCCTTTGCTGCAGTGGCCTTTCAATCACCGGCAACCAAGGGACCCAAGGGTGTCTCGATTGATTCAAGGCTGCCTCCGACAATCTCCAACCACGGCTATCTCATGCAATACCATGCCGGGGTCGATGTCACAACTACCCATCTGCCGGATACGACGCCTCATGCCTGCCGCGAACAAACGACGCACTCGCACCTCGGTGCAATGCGTGATGCGTCAATGCGCGCCATGCGGGACCCGTGTCAGTATTCCAGTAGTTCTAGTAGCACCATGCCATCTTTCAATAGCACCATGCCAGCAGCAGCACATTATCGAATTGGGCGGTACAAGGTAGGCCGTGGCCCGCGAAGCTCAGCGCGCGCGACTCGACGCGACGCTGTTCGAGTTTTCCCACGCGGCGACCCTCGTCGTAGCAGAAGTGAGGTTAAGCCTGCCGAGCCTGCTCACTGGTGTAACAAAGGTGACAGAGCTGCTGCAGCGCGCTAAAGACACCCTGGCGCCGACTAGCAGGCCACGGCCTGGCTAGCGTACCGGGAGGTAGGCGCCGTGTTTCGTACCCCTGGAGCTATAGCCCACTATTGTCTGAAGGCGTCGATCTGCCGTGTGGGAGGGAGATTGCCCGTCTGCTGAGGGGACAACTCTTTTGTGTGCAACCTGCAGCCGCCCTGCCAAGCCATCTTGTTCGGTGTGCCCAGTGGGAGGTGAGGTCAGCCAGTCCGCGATCCCAATCGATGTACGGGCGTCTGGATATGTCGCATCGAGTGGTTCGCAGGCAGTGTTGAGGTACCGGACAGGTCGGAGGGCGCCTGCCAGACGACGCCTGCTACGCCAACGCCGCCCGACCACGTACGCAGTGTACCACGCACCACCACGCAAGTCTGTCCTCATCGACGGATACCGACAGTGACCGACGGCGACGGGCCAGCCCACCCCTGGCCGATGGCTCAATCAATCGACCGCTCTATCTGGCGAATGCTCGGACTTGTCAGTTGCCACGACGCCGCGCCGGCGCGCAGGTATCCGTCTCGTGCAATGGTTGCGCTGGCTTGTGGCCTACCCTGCCTTTTTCCCCTGCTCGGAGCCTGTGAAGATCACCCGCCGCCGTCGACAAATTCCTGGACTCGACCGAAGTCAGTCTATCCTTCTGGATTCGCGAGGGGTGCCGCATGTGATCCGAGCTTCATATGCGAGCCAGTGGCGATGGTATAAACTCCAAATCATCTCGTGGAAAGTTCAGAATCAAGAAGAGACGGCTCCTACTCTTTAGCTTTTTCATGGTTTCCTCCCCACAGCTGCCGCGAGGTTTTCCCGCGATGGGCCATCCATGAGCCCTATTTCACACCTTCCTGCCAATCGTGCCGTACCCCGAGCCCAACACAACCAAATTTGAGTCGTGCACTCGCTGATGCTGGTTCTCAATTACCCCTTTGGGAACTTCCACTACACTGTTCGAATCGATGGGGTGGCCAAAAGGTCCACACGGCCCGGCGAGCAGAATCAACCACTTCCTTCCTTCTACTCCCGAGACCCAGTCCATCGTATTTCTTTGGCTCCGTCAAACTCACATGCCACATGCCCGGATAGGCTCCGTGGAGCTATGGACCCCTCTCGACGCTTGAGGCATTGAATTCGATCTTGCATTCCATATGCTGGTCTTGAGAAGATTACCGCCGCTGGCAGTCACGTCTTCAGCATCGAATAATACCGATCGGCTATTGGAAATGACCTCAACGGCGTAGTAGCATGTAGCGTAGACCAGCTTCTCCTCATCCTCCCTGCGATGCCCAGACGTGCACCGCAACCGTCAGATCGCACAGTCCAGGCGATCACGCCTTTGCACCACTATCAACGCAGCCATGAGGACGCCCGATCCCTCGAGGGTCAGCAACAGCCGTCTGCCCTTCACCGTCCACGTATTGTACCTTGCACCGCGGGCCCGGCTCGCCCGGTTGTAGCAGACCTGTCAAAGTCGCCACGTTCTGAGCAATATGGGTGTGTCGGCGAGCACGCTGACCGGCGGACAGCCGCAGAGCCGATGCATGTCACACCGAAAGCCGTTGAATAGCGAAGTCGGGGCTTATATGTCGTGAGCGTGCATATCTCAAGCTGACACGTGTGACGCGAAACCTGAAAAATGTGTCTCGGCAATAGTAGTGACTTGGGTGAGGTAGATGTGACGGATTCTCAGGGCGGATGGAGGAGAACGGATCGACCGTTTCTTCGTGCAAATAATCGAGCGAGGCTATAATCTCCAGACCGCAGCACGAGGCGACGTCAGCAGCGGCAAATGATTGGACATGCCGTAGGCTTGTCGACTATAGTCGACTACTTTTGCAGCTCATGATCTCCCAGCTAGTGCGGGCGTTCGTGGGCTGGCGCCAGCTCTCAGGAGGCGTGGCTGATGCGTCAGGGTTTCCGACGGTTCTGTTTAACTATGCGCCGGACTGGCCTAGTTTGACGTGCTAAGTCGCAGCGAGACTGAGCGAGTGGCCCCGGCGAGCCCAGAAATGGATCCTGCGCGAATCGAGTGTCCGGGACTAGCAGAAAGCAAGTCCCGGGCAGCGAGTTTGACCAATGATTCATCGCTTGCCCATCGAGCTCACTTTGCATTCGCCTCGGCCGGGGGGCGTTTGGGCGCTGGGTGACTGGAGTGTCCTGTCTCGAGAGGCTTGGTGGTGAGGTAAGGTCTGGTAGTCGCTTCCGTCTTGTCTACTCTGTATCTGCACCTGTCTATCTCTTGGGATTCACTCCCCTGCGCAACTCCGGCTTGTCGGTAACATACGACAACCACTACACACTCTCTACCTTTTCCCTTGCCCTTGTTCCTTGTCACGTTGTGCGACGAGACCGATTCTTTCGTAATAATATCCCGACCGGTTTCATCGTCACTGCCTCGACTCACCATCACGAGGAAATTCACTCATTAACGCCAACCTTCAACCTCTGTACGCCGGTCAAGTGAGAGCAATGTTGGTACATCGCTCTCGCGCTTAGTCTCAGTATCAACACCATTCACGAACACACTCGCTCCTCACTACACCAACCATGGCGACCAATACCATGGACATACCGGTGCACATCATCAACGCCGTCCGCACCTCACCACCCACGCCGACCGGAGGCTTCGAATCAAAGGACCAACAGCGCTTCTCCCCGCCTGGCGCATACCACAGTTACGGAGATTACAACAAAGGATTCCATTCTTCTGCAGAGGACCTCTCCACAACAAGCATCTCCGAGCCCGATCAAGACTACAGCACCGACCTCACTTCGCCTCCCTCGTCCGAATCCTGCGCGGATGAAATGTCGTCTGAAGAAGTTGAAGACTTCAAAGATCGCGAGTACCCTCAGCTGAAGGGCAAGACTTATCTCGATCATGGAGGTACTACAGTACGTAAGCCTACGCAAGGGATCTGACATGCTTTCCCCTCTCTGACACAGTAATCCTCCTCAGATCTACGCCAAATCACTGGTTGAGGAATTCTCCGCCGATATGATCGGCAACCTATACGGCAACCCTCATTCGGCCTCTTCGCCCTCAGCATTGGCAGGACACCGCGTCGATGCTATCCGGGAACGCGCACTCCGATTCTTCAATGCAGACCCTGATGAGTTCGACCTCGTATTCACCGCCAACGCCACTGCCGCCATTAAGATGGTCGTCGAGTGTGTCCGTGACTACGCCGCCGCCAGCAACACGCCCGTATGGTATGGCTACCACAGGGATTCTCACACATCTCTGGTCGGCGTACGAGAATTGACCAAGCTACATCGTTGTTTCACAAGTGACCAAGAAGTCGAGACTTGGATAAACAGTGGGGGAATTGGTGGTGCGCGATCACGTCAGATCGGCCTGTTCGCATACCCAGGCCAGTCCAACATGACCGGTCGACGATTGCCACTAAACTGGTACGTTGTGCATTGCAACGCAGTTTCACAAATTCAAGTCACGAGTGAATTCTAACGTTACGCCACAGGCCCGGACGAATTCGCAAGGCGTTCCACAAGGCTCCAACATACACTCTCTTGGATGCTGCCGCTCTGGCGACAACCGCGCCACTGGATCTATCCGACGCTGCCACCGCACCCGACTTCACCGCGATTTCGTTCTACAAGATCTTCGGCTTCCCTAACATTGGCGCCTTGATTGTCCGCAAATCGTCCGCCCACGTGATGCAAAACCGACGATACTTCGGTGGCGGCACGGTCGACATGATCATCTCCATCAACGACACATGGCACGCTAAGAAGGACGCTACTATCCACGACCGCCTGGAAGATGGCACGCTGCCGTTCCACTCGATTTTCGCGCTCGACCACGGCATGTCCGTACACGAACGCCTTTACGGACCGAATCCCATGAAATTCATCTCCATGCACACGGCGCAACTCGGACGTAAATTATACGAAGGCCTCTCCCAGATGAAGCACAGCAACGGTACACCCGTGGCCCGAATCTACAAGGACGAAAACGCTGTATACGGCGACCCGTCCGTGCAAGGTGCTACAATCGCCTTCAACGTGCAACGTCCCGATGGCTCGCTGGTCGGTTTCTCGGAGGTGGAGGAGGCCGCAGATGAGAGGCAGATCTACGTGCGCAGTGGTTCCCTGTGCAACCCCGGCGGCGTGGCAACCTACCTGGAATGGTCTCCGGCAGAGATGCGTGCCGCGTACGCCCATGGTCACAGATGTGCGAACCCGCAGCAGATCGTGTTTGGCAAGGCGACGGGTGTTGTACGCGTCAGCTTGGGCGCCATGAGCATTGCGTCGGATGTGCAGACTTTCCTCGATTTCCTCGAGGACGTCTATGTTGATGCTCAAGCGACAGAGCCGAGGATGAACGCCACTGAATTCTTCATGGCGGCTAAGGCAGACCATGATGTCGCTTATCAGGGCGCTGTCTCTGTCCGCTCGGCAAGCCGCGCTTCGGCTGGCAGGGCTTCACAAATCTCGATTCCTGGCGCAGGCACCAAGATTCCATCTGCACCGCCCACACCCAGCATCAAATCCACTCCTGGTTCACGCGGCGGCGACACATTCACCGACAACACGGCCATGCCCTCCAGCGCATCTGCACACGAACTCGACACCGAACCCTCACGCAACAACTCCAAAAACCCACCGTTCGTCCCGTCAGATTATTTGAAGCCACGGCGTCCGTGGGAGGAAGAAATGCACAAGCAAGACTACAGCACAGTACGCGCCGAAGCCGAAGCCAAGTACCAGCAAATGGAGGAGGCACTCACAGCGGCGAGAACCAACGGTTCAAGCGCATCAAACACGGTCAAAGCACGCCGCTTCGGCCGGAGCGTGGTCAATCTGTTACGGCAGAAGTCGACACATTCTTTGCCCGGGAATGGTGATCACAGGTACGATCCTCCTGACACGTGAACAAAAGGCGCACCCCTCCATGACAGCGCACGATTCCTTGTTCTCGGATTATCACAATTCATGAGATGACTGTCCTAACACTGGGGTGCGTCTAGCAACGGACACGGCAACGGCAAGAACTCGCCTTCACTGCTACCAAACATTCCCGACCACGCCTCGATGTACTCTGAGCGCAGCGCCAACAAGGACAACCGCATGTACGAGAACGCCAGCGTCTTGTTGGGCGTCGGTTAATAAGCGCCGCCACGCAATATCCACGACCTGCCAGCACCAATCGTCCCACACCACACACACACACACACACCACTTTGATTACATCCAACACTTTCCATTCTGACATGGAGCCAGTAGCGAAAAAAGCTAGCTGGGACTTCGGCTTGTTTTAAAAAGCACGGCGTTTATGGGCGACACTCCTCTGAGCCCGCTCGCTTCTTTTCAAGGCGGCGGCAAACCACAAGACGATACTTAGCTCTCACGGGCGCATCTCATTACAACTCAACATCATTTCCTACTATTCTCGATCGGTCGCCAACCGGGAAGCGAGACCAAGTCAAACCGCGCCTCAAGAGGCCGACTTGTTCACACGACGAAACGCCACGGAGCCGGGATTGACGCTTCTCGATCGATCGCACTATTTATCACCACTCTGCATTTGGATATGGCCGGAACAAAAGAGGATAAGAGACACAGAGACCAGGAAGGTCACCTGTAACCTCCATCCTCATCATCGGCATCGGCAGCATCTTCCTATTATTCTCTTGTTGATCTTTCCTTTTCTTCCTTTGCCTCTCCCTGTTTATATCCTCTCGTTTCCCTCAGTCGGACTCTTTCACTTACATTCGAATATACCATCGGTCGGATGCCCTTCTTCCTTGGATTTGGAATTGTTCTTTTCCCTTGTCTCTTACATCACTTTCTGCGGTTTTCTTCAACTACTCATGGGAACCCACAATACCCGCACTCTGCCCTACAGGGGCTTTGATGCATTTGTACATAACATACTACTATACGAAAAGGGGAGAGGAAGGGGAGGCAAATCGTTTCTTGATGGTATCGGGCTTTGAAACGATACCGATGTATATAACTCGGAAAAGCCACCAAAAAAAAAAAAAAAGGAATTGATCGATTGATTAATCACAATGCTCACTGCTCTCCAACACACGCGCATTCACTCTATCTCATCAACAGTGATCTGACTGGACTGTTGGATTCATCCGATCCATCTCGATACGTCAAGGATTACATCGGTCTTCCGTGTGCGGCCTCTCATCATTCCCCATCATACTGAACACGCATCAGATCTCTCCAAACCAAAACCACCATCAACATGGTCATTGCATTGCCGCGTCCTGCTCCCTCCAACACAAATCCCCGGTTGAGCGACCTATCCAGAACAAAATACTCCACATTACCTTGCAACCCGTCTCAATCCACTATACATAGTCGACACGGCTCGGATTTTGTTCCCTCGCTTCGGCCGGCCGCAAGGGACGAGTTTGACATGGACGGTTCGGGATAATGCGACGAAACAGCCATCGCCGCCGCCACCGATCCGATCGATCCGGCATTCATGGGTCTTAGCGCAGTGCCTGGAACTGTTTGCGCCTGCATACACGCTTTTATTATAAGTCAGCATTATCAATCATCATCAATCATCATCGTCGCACGCCATTATCACCGCTGCCACGTTGCCGCTGATGTAATAGTACCGGATCTGATGCATCGATGCGATCGATTTGATGGCACGAGACATCATAAGACACGGCACCAATGAATAACGTCGACGTCGATGTCCGATTGATATAGAACAAACATGCTGTTCCATCGACGCAACATCGAAAGCACCCAGCCTGGCCTAGGCCCAGATCCTGCCCTAATGTACTGTATGTATGTAAGCATCTAGGGTCTAGGGCTCCTACGCCTCAGTCCGCCCTTTGCCAAACCAGGTAAATGCCATCCATCCGTCCCACAAGCAAGAGAAAGAAAAAAAAAAAATCAACAGCACACAACATACAACGTCGTCACCCTTCCACAACCTCACGACGCCCGACGTCGCGCACAGCACACGGCGCACGGCGCACGACACGCATGAACCTGCAACCACCCGAGCTGCGCCGAACTGACAGCTCAGTCGTACACGTACAAACGTACAAACGCACAAACAACACATACCCAACCCCTACCCGCCATCTCTCAGCCACCCACCTCACCCCCCAACTCACCACTCGGAGCAATACACCTGAAAGTCCCCGACACGGCTAACCACAGCATATCACGCCGTGACCACGCTCCAGCAAGGCAGGCAAGGCAGACAGATAGGTCAAGTACAGTACCAGGTTGACGGGTAGTTGCAGGAGGCAGGGCCGCTGTCGTGTTTCTCTTGCTTTGCTTCCATGCGAGGTTGGATGGGATGGGATAGGGATGTTTGATATGTTGTGTTACCCATGATGTGCTGTCGCGAGGATTAGCAAGGTCTACCCGGCCGATCGAATCGTTTTGGATTTTCGGGGGTTGGAAATGATTGATCGATTCGTTCGATTCGTTCATTCTAGCGTTTCGGGGATCTTCCTTGCTCGCTACGCTGCTGCCGCTGACGCTGCCGTTGCCTGACCATGCATGCATGCATGCGGGTATGCGTGTGTGCGTGTGTGCGTGCGTGCATGCATATGTCGTGTGACTTTGTAACTTTCAAGCGCTGGGGTTGTGGGGGTGGAAGCCGGAGAAGTCGGACGGAGAAAAAGAAGGTGGCAAGGATTGGAGGAGGAGAGGTGAGGTTGTGAAACGTCGGGGCTTTTTCTCTTTTTGTTTTGACTCGCGAGCTGTCACATGGGTTTGGCGTGTTTTACTTTTTGAAGGGAGAGATGGATGGCGATGGCGATGGCGATGGCGATTGGGTGGTTTTACGACGACGACTGGATTGCGTGACTTTAGGGTTCTCTGTGACTCTGTCTTCTACAGTATCGTGGTGGGTGGTTGGTTGGGGGTTGGTCATCCGATTGACTAATCGTTCGTACCTTTATGACAACATGAAGCAAGTTGGATGTATTGCTGCCCATTTGCCTGTTGGCATTACTGACTGTATCGATGGGAAACAGTTCGACCTCCTCCGCTGTGTCACATTAGATTACACTGATATCATCAGCATGCATACCGTCCACGGCATATATCACCATCACATGTAAGCACATCATCACACCTCCCGGGAGTCCACTCCATCAAAACCGAGTCCATCAATCGATCACCTTACCTTGCCCTTATATATCCGATGACCTGCATCAACATGCTCTGCAAAACCTGGTCCTTCCCTTCACTGCTGCCCAGGCTCCATCACAGCAGTACACAACATATATATGCCGTCTCTGCCTCACGCTCTCTGCTTCTGCATACACATTGCATTGCATTGCATTTTGCGCCGCATCGTTTTTTCAGGTCGACACGCATCATCCCATACGTACATGCATTCGACATGACTGCCGTGCTGCCCAAAGAGAAGCCCGGATGTGACTCACCTGCAAACACCCAACACACGATCTTCTGCATCATATTTTCGATCCGGTTCAAGAAAGTGAGACGGAGAGAGAGGTCTCGAAGGCGCCTTGTACGGTGAGGTAACACTGCATCCAACCAAGTTCGTCCGAGGGCGGACAACATCTCCTTGTTGTGTCATGTCTTGAAAGTACTTCATCCACACATGTAGTGTCAGTGGTGTGTGTACGAAAAGCGAACGACAATTCGTGCGACGGAGGACGGACGTAATGATATAGGTAGTGTAATGTTCATTTCCATCCCATTGAGAGAGATCTATCTTCCTCTTCGTAAAGGGACCGCCAGCCCACCTAACAGGTAGGCGCCATCCAACGCAATGCTATGAGAAGAAAGATTAGTTGCGCCAAAAACAAAACAAAAAAGGCAGGAAACAGAACGCTCATAACCTCGCACGAAACGCTCCCAAGATATCGAAAGAAATTCCAAAACGCCCTTCCAAATGCGAAAGATCCCCCAAGAATGCGATGAAACACACAACCCCCAATCAAGCCCTCATCGAATGCCCACTAAAAAGCAACTTCAACCCACTCGGCTCCTTCTTCTTCTCCCTCTCCTTCTCAGTGCCCCCCTTCTTCGACGACCTCGACGCACTGCTCCCAACCGCACTACCCTTCTCATGCCTCTCGCTCCTGTGACTGCGGACAGACCTCCCTGCCTCACTCTCCGCCACACGACTCTCCGCAACACGAGTCTTTGCCTTACTGCTAGCAACTTTACTAGCAGCTTTGTCTTCCTTCTTCTCCCGCTTCTTGCGGTCCTTATCCTTCTCCTTGGGTTTGAAATCCGCCTCCGTCAGTTTCCCCTCCTCGATCAGCGTGCGGCTGGCAATGGGCGTGATGAACTCGCCGTCGACGCTCGTGCCCACACTACGGGCCTGCTCGTCCGCGATTCCCCTGCGCCAGCGCTCGACGCTGCTCAGTTCGCGGAGTTCGTCGAGGCTTTCTTCGGGGCTGGCGGGTTGCGGTTGCGGCTCGGCTCCGTCGGTGAGCAGCATTGCCTCGTCGTGGCGCTCGCGGTTGCTGGCTTGTATTTTCTTGACGATCTTGTAGCCGCCGAACGCGATGATCGTGACTCCGACGGCGACACCGGCGGCGATGGCGAATTGAGGGGAGGCGAGGAGGGCCATGATGGCGGGGAAGGCGGCTTTGAGGCCTGGGAGGGCTCCTGGGGAGAGTTTGGTTACGAGGGTCGAGATCTCGGCGAGGGTGAGGCCCACGGCTGCCAGGGCTTCGGGGTTCTTTTGCAGGTTCTCGATCGTGGCGCCGGCCGAGTGTTGCAGGCAGTTGCATTCTTCCAGCAGGCGTTGCAGGCCGGTGAGTTTGTCGCGCAGCTCGGGCGAGTCTTCGATTTTGCTGACGGGGAGGGGCGGCGGGGCGTCGCCGTAGGCTAGGTCCATGTCGATGTCGTTGTAGCTTGCTCTGCGGCTGACTGGAAGACTGCGGCTCACGGGAGGGTGGCCTGTATGTCTGCGGACGAGTTCGCCGGGTCGAGGTGCGTCGTTTATCTCTTCGCCTGCACTGTCGAAGCGTAAAGGTGAAGGTCGATATGTTGTGGCAGCCCGTCGAGGTCCTTCGTCTACAACGCTGTCGCTGATGCTTCGATCGCCATGCGGTCGATCTCGGTGGGAGGGTACAGGCTTTCTTCTTGTTGCTTTCGAGCCAGTCTCGCTGCCTGCTCTTGAGCCTCTTCTTGATTGTACGTCATCGTCGAGAGCCAGCGCATCGAGCTGACCGCGCGCCTTGCGTTCTTGATCTTTCAGATCTCTTTCTTTTAGCCTGGCAGACTTGAGCTCGGCTTTCCGCTCGTTGTACGCGCTCTTTGCTTCGTTGAAGACGCCGGCGAGGGTCTTTGTCGACTTGACGATCTTTCCTGATTTGTTCACGACGGTGATGACTTGCGCCATGGTTGGTGTTGCGATGTGGTTGTTCTATGGTTTGCTTGTCCGGCAAGCGAGGGTATCCCTGTTCGAGTCTATCCGGGTATGGTGAAGCAGTGAATTGGTGGCAGCGTTCGTGAATGCGTGGTTGGATCTACTGGTGTTGCGAGTATGGTTCTTCTTTCTGACGACAGCCGAGGAGCGAGAGCGACAGCAGCGACAGCGACGTCGACGACAAGTGCTTTGTATCGGCCGGCAAAGACGAACAAGCCACTACAAATAGCCTGGCTCACGAGTCTCAGAAGACAAAGACAGATCGATCGGGTTGGTCTTTGTGACCCGGCAGGCTGCCAACAAAGCGCGCGCGCAATCTCACAGCAGCAGCGACGCCTCGGCAGGGTCGGAAGGCCGCCTCTGAGCGCGCTGGGCAATGGCGCGGTATAGCCGGATTGGTGGTATAGAGCGAGTCGGCGTGTCTCTTCGTGAGTGGAGGGATCAGTTGGGCGGCAACGGGTCTCGTCTGCAGTTGGCTGGGGAAGCGCGTGGGCTTGTATGGGGGATGTGAGGCCAGCAAGGCGGTTTGACGTAGTGAGGAGTGAGATGTGGATATGGATATGGAGGATGGAAGCAAGAGAGAGAGGAGAAGAGAGGAGAGGAGTCTAAAGCATACTTACTTTGGGCTTGGACGTTGGGCAGTGTCTTAGATGGGAGATGCTTTACAGCGTGAGTGTGCCGGCGACAAGAATCGGTGTGAGTGTAAGTGTGCGCACCAACCAGAAGGGCAGAAGGGCGGTGACGGGACGGGTGTGGCGAGTGAATCAGATAATAAATCCAAGTCCAAATCCAAATCCAAATCGTGTGAGGCGGTGCACATATGAGGCGGTGCAATTCTGAAGAAACGGAGAAATGGGTCGCACAGCCAAGAGTTGAACCTAGATCCTCTGAACTCCTCCCGATAACCTAGAGCAAAGTATAAACTCTTCGTTATCATTGCTATCTCTACATGTGCTTACATGTCTTAGTACAAAATATGATGCCGCCCGACAATCGTCACCAACAAAGCCAACTCAGCACTGCTCAACTACCGCTCCGGCAACACCCATCTCCTCTCACCGGCTACTTGACAACCGCATCTTCTTTACCGCTCCAAGTGCCTGAGCCACCGCAGTAGCCGTGCGTCTTGTTCGGTATCCATAGTCATCTATTTCGGCTGCATCCATGAATTCCGGTATGAGACATCGTCACTAACCCTAACCCTAACCCTTCCCGTCGATTCCACGCTCGATTAAAGACATACAACAATCGCAACATTGAAGTTGTGATATTAAGACTTGCATCGAGTACTCGGCAAAGTGTCTTCAATAAGATGGTGTGTCTCTTATGTTCAAAATCCTTCGTTCTGTTGTGTACTGCCTTTTTCTTCGTCGAGTTCGAAACTTGGTGGTGAAAGTGTGCCAAGTGCATCACCTCCGAAATGCCAGACCCGACATTCACATTGCAAAGAGTACCGACACGCCCGAGTATCGTAGAACGATCGATACAACGGGTTCCATAGCTTCTTGACAACTCACAAACCTCCCCTCCAGCTCCGATCTCACCCATCCGTCCAACCTCCTATCAATCATCGTTCAAGTCCATTCTTCCATGTTTGCACTGACGGTCATATCTTTCACGTGTACGACATTCCTCATCGAATCAACCAGATTCAACCTGGTGAGATGGCCGAGCGGTCTAAGGCGCCAGCTTAAGGTGATACCGATCATGGTACAACCATTACAATCGCTGGTCCGAAAGGGCGTGGGTTCAAATCCCACTCTCATCAATATATCTTTTGCTTTTTGTTAGGCTGGCCCATATGTTAGCACAATCTTGGGCTTGGAGGGAGTGGGTGGGATTGCTGGAGGGTTTCTTTTTGGGAATGGCGGGGATGGGAGGTGGGATGGATGGTACCTGGGGCATGAGGGTGCTGGGGTGTTAGAGGGTAACCTATCGACGGGTAGGAGGTGGAGATGGAGATGGTTGGTGGTGCTGGCTTTTTGTTAGAGGATCGGCTTTGGCGAGAGTATGTACATACCGCTTGGGTGGTTGGGTGTTCTCATACAAGAGATTATTGGGGTGATCAGAGATTCGGTTCAACACGCATTCATTCGGATCGTTAGAGCTACTGAGCTACTTCAAAAGGAAGAAGAAACAAACTCCGAACTCCCATCAACAAAAGTCATTAGTCCAACCACTCCAAACCAGCAGCAGCCTTCATGTACCAATCTCCAAGCTACAACTCCATGTCTCGATTCATTCTCCACTCACCATCATTCATTCCTCATTCTCCTCCGCCTTCACCTTCTTCCCCCCAACCCAATCAACAGGCCTCAACCCCTTCCGCATCCTCAACATATCCCTCTCCGTCCAAATCGGCAGCGTCCTGCCCACCGGATCCACCCACCCCCAAACCATCATCCGCACCCAATGCTCCCACATGCCCATCTCCCTCCGAACCCCCTCCCTCATAACAAGCTGATCGACGCGGACCAGCTTCTCCGGCTTGCGCTTTGTAGCCTGCCTCACAGGGCGGAGCGGCGTGACCGAAGCGCCCATCACCGGACCCCAAGTCTCATCCTCCTCGAGGGAAACCATCTCGTTGAGGACGGCGTTGTCGACTTTGTATTGCAGCTGGCCGATGCCTTCCTTCTGGATAGTGCCGAGTTGCGAGAAGGGGATGCCGAGGACGGTTTGGTTTCGAGCTCTCGGATCCATATCCTCCCCACGCTCCTCCGGGTTGAAGTAATGCCTCGCCCACAGTTTCACAATATCCAACTTATCCATGTGCACAGCCGGCTCCTTGGGATCCCAGGTCCAGCCGCGCAGCACCCTCCACAGGGGAGTCAGGGAGCGCTCGGCGAGGAGGGTTGAGCGGAGGTGCGAGCCGACGAATCCTTTGCCGGCGAACTCGGGCGGGAAGCGCCAGGTGTCTGGGTGGTTGCGCGGGGAGATGCGGCCGATGGGGTCGGTGAGGTGCATGTCGATTTTGAGGAAGAGGTGGGTGAGGCAGAGGAGGGAGGCGTTGGGGAAGTAGGTTTGGGAGCGGATGGCGAGGGTGCGTTGGTTGTTGGTGGGGAGGTCGAGGAGGAACCAGAGGTGCTGGGAGAGGAAGAAGTCAGTATGGATGGATTGAGGATGGTGAGTTGTGGGGGTTCAGGGGATGCTTACCTTCAGAGCTTCCAGCGTACCAGCCGGACAACGATGGCCGAAGCTAGCCAGTCTGATGAGGATATCTGTGCAGACGCCGTGGCGGTAGACGACCATTTGTAGCCAGCGGATAGTGGGCACGGTGCGGAGATCTGCGTATTTGCCAGCCGCTTCGGGTGTTTTTCCTGCTAGGCGGCTCGTTTGGCGCAGCGCTGGGTCTCTTGTGCAGAGACTCCTATAGGTTCTCCAAGGGAACGCGATCTCGGAATGCGGCGCCCAGGTCCGCATGATGGCGAGGATTTGTGCCGTGTAATGGCAGTTGAATTGGTGGTGGTAGATCTTGCTGATCGAGTAGAGGGAGATGAGAGAGGGAATGTTGAGGTAGCTGGTGAGGAGCAGGAGGAGCTCGTTGTTTGCGCAAAAGGCATTGAGGAGGTTGAAGGGCTTCTTTTTCTTTTGAGCCGTCTTCGGTGTTGGGGGGATGCTAGAGAGTGGGATGGCGTAGGCTTTCGGGGTGGCTAGGCTGAAGGTGAAGTTTTGGAGCCCGGCGGTCAGTTGTGAGGATTGTGGTTGGCTCCTACGTGGGAGTTCTTCGATATCTCGGCTCTCCTTGATGCCCGAGCGAGTCGTTTGTGTGGTCGGGGTGAGGTTGAAGTTGCTCAGGAAGGCAGTAAGCTGCGTCTTTTGAGGCACATGGTCTACACGCGTGACGGTACGCGGCGTACCATCATCGGTGCGGACCTTTTTCGTAGTAACAAGTGTTTGTAGGGGTAGGGGTTCAAATTGTCCAATATTGAACTTCTCGGGGGACGTCTCGGCACGACGTTTGTGCAAGTTGCCCAGCTGGTTCGGAGGCGGCACCACAGACTGCTGGGCAGAGTCGTGGTCGCTGTTGGTTTCAGAAGGGTCCATCTGTTCACATGCCGTGGAAAGTTTTCCACGCTGGATCGATGTAGCCATCTGTGGCTGGAGGGGGACTGATGGTGTCTGAAGCAGATTGGACTGTGGCATGTTTGGATCTGTCACTGAGGAGCGAGCCGACGGGTTTGTTGTTGTTTCCCTCAGGAGACCTGATATTTCCATTGGGTCGTCTAGTTGCGACTGCGCCGGTGTTTGCGTTTGGCGGCGGGTTGACTCCTGTGCCGGCGTTTGTTCTGCCTGCGCCAGTCTTGGCTGGTCCTCTGCCGTAGATGTGTTCGTAGGGCACGTAGCCATGGGCGATGTTGCCGTTTTGCTCTCTGCTGACGACCGGCGGCTGCTCGTCTTCGAAGCTGACCCGCTGGCCAGTTCCTTGCGCTGGCGCAGGTCTGTGTCCGGGAGTTGTGAGTGGGACGTTTTCGGTGTATCCGGTTCCTCCCTTGCGCCTGCTGGTGAAGTCGGCGATCCAATCGGGCGTGTCATTGCGGCGGTCACGGTCACTGCCTGGCTTGCGACTCCTCGACTCTGGCGTGCGACCTCTCTTTTCAGACTTGCGGTTCTTGCGCTTGCGCTCCTTACGCTCCTGCTCCTGATGCTCCTTGCGCTCCTTGCGCTCCTTACGATCTCTCTTGCGCTGCCTCTCGCGTTGCTTCTCGCGCTCCTTGACTCCTTTCTGTTCTTCCTCTTCTTCCGGGTCTTTGCGTTTGTTATTGCCGATGTTCTGGTGGGGGAGATAGCCCTTGGTCGGCCACATATGATAGTGGGAGGTGCAGCAGAATCCGAGCGCGAGAATGCTCAGACCGAAGTAGTAGAGGCGACCGATTGCCATTAGGTGAGGTTGATGGTTGCTAGGCGACGTGAATTCGTCGAGTGGGTCCGGTGAGTCAGGTGACGTGCTGGGTCGCGCCTTCCTGATGTACTGCTCGGTCAAGCCTTGCGCAGTTTGCTGCCCTTGCGAGGCGGTTTCGGGTCGTAGAGTGGGTCGTCTTTGCTGTGACCGGTGAAGATGGAGAAGCAGAGGAATCCGACGTTGATGGCAGCCAGGATTGAGTAGAAGGTTCGAACACCCATAGAGTCGAGCAAGCAAAGCGAGCCGAGTGATGCACAGAGTGAGCGAGTCGAGTGATTCGTAGAGTGAGTGAGTCGAATGAGTGACTCGAGGGATGCAAACAGTGATGCGCAGAGTGAGGTCTCCGCAACTTATCTCTCACGTTCAGCCCGACGCTCGTTTTCCTCGCGCTCCTCCTTTGAAACGTAAGGGTAGGTGTACTTCGGGACGCAGCAGAAGCAAGCGAGCGCACTCAGGCCGATCAGGATATGCACGATGAGGCGGGAGCTGTAGGGGTTGGTAGCCATCTGCTGTCCGCGATAGCGGAGAGGGATAGAGTAGAAGAGAGGGGATGGGTGGTGATGCAGTGGAGTTTGGCGGTTGGGTTCGATCTGATTTGGGGTAAGATTGATGGAGGATGAAGGTAGGTTGGTTGTGTCAGTGGTAGGGAGAGGGATTGAGCGGCGAGGAGTTTGGATGTCGTGGTAATGGGGCGCGAAGAGAGGCGTTTGCATGTGATCTTGGCGTCAACAATAAGAGATGATGATGCACGTGCGCAGGTCGTTTGAGGCGGGGCTAATGCAGGGTGGGAGTGAAGTGAAGTGAGATGAGGTAAAGTGAGGTGAGGCGAGAATGCAATGTAGGGTCAGTTCTCTTTTGTATTGAAGACAGTCAATCAGATATCGAAACATTTTACTTACGCTGCGTTGAGCGTCGTTGTGGTATCATCCCATCGTGTAACAAACAATGGCCTGTTGAAATGGCCCAGCCTCTTGTCACCTTAACCCAATTCCCTTCCCATGAACTCATAACGCCTGGTGCTGTACAGTAGCAGCTTTGCTCTTCCTCTGCAAGCCTTGGAAGCTCCATCGATCGTTCTACTTCCTGTTGATCAAAGTGAGGAACTCATCTCTGGTCTTCGCGCGCTTCCTCATAGCGCCAAGCATGCAGCTGGTGGTCGTCGATGAGCCTGATTTCTGCACACCGCGCATCACCATGCACATGTGGGCAGACTCCATGACTACAGCGACACCCTGTGGCTTCAAGACCTCCTTGAGGGCCAGTGCGACCTGCTTGGTCAGGCGTTCCTGGACTTGAAGACGCCTGCTGAACATCTCTGCGATACGAGCGAGCTTGGAAAGACCAATGACGCGGCGAGATGGGATGTAACCGATGTGCATCTGAAATAATTGTTAGTCAGACGACTCGCAAGATTTGCACTGTTCAAGCTGAACTCACCTTTCCAACGAAAGGCACTAAGTGGTGCTCGCACAGACTGTACACCTCAATGTCCCTCACAATAACAAGCTCGTCGTGGTCCTCTTTGAAGACCGCGTTGTTGACGATGTCCCTAAGATTCTCCTCGTAACCCTTGGTGAAGAACATCATTGCCTTCGCGTACCGCTCCGGAGTTCCATGCAGACCCTCCCTGTCAGGGTCCTCGCCAATGCACTCAAGGATTGTACGCACAGCACCCGAAAGCTTCGCCAACCGCGCTTTCGCCTCCTCCGGGCTGTCACGCTCGCGCAGCCTCTCCAGTGTGCCAGCGCTCGGCCATGAAAGACCGTCAAAGTCGACAGTCGGGTTGGCAGTGATAAACGGGCTCTGGCTGCCAGGCTTTGCTGCAGGTGTAGCGGGTGCCTCATCACGGAGATCACGCGCGGCTGTGTGCGCTCTCAATGCTTCTACCTCATCGTCTCCGACCTCCTCATACTGCTTCGCGGACTTCTTCTGCTCGCCATTGGTATAGACTTCGCGTTTTGGTGACTTTCCTGCAGTAGCAGAGTCATCCAGCGACAGCTCATCCAGAGACAAGGCAACCTTTTGCGGGCCCATTGACTTTTGGATCGAAGCGAAGGTTGTGTCGCGCTCTTCGCGATCGCTGTCGGTCATTGAAGCGGAAGTGGCAGAGGACAGAGGAGAGCGGCCGTTGAGAAGATGGCGAGGGATCGAATTGGGCTTGGAGCCGTTAGAGTATTGCTCGTTGTTCATGCTGGCGTGTGGAAGTCGACCGGGAGGATCGAGGTGATGTAGTGTACGACCGGTCTACTTTGCGAAAGCTGGTGCGAGTATGGATGGTGAGATGGTGGGACGAGAGCGGCTTTACAGGTAGTAGTTTGAGTTTGCTGCCTCGATGTGGTAGAACAAATAGTCCATGGCCTGACGGGATGACTGGAAAGCAAAGAATAAACGTCAGTCTAGAGCAAGCGAGACGTGTAGGGCAGAATTGCTCCTCCTCCCGGCTCGCCGACCCCGGTCTCGCGATGGAGTCGTCTCGATTTTTGCTTAGGTGAGGTCCAAGGGTCCCATGGTCGGCGGTCGGGGATTGCGGGAGTCTTCGGCATCCGGCCAAGGACATCCCACCTCACCCCGTAAGCAGAAACAAGACTCCCACAGCGACACCATCGCCATCGATATGGCAATTTCGCGCACTCGTATCATCACTTCCTCCATCGTTGTACCTTCCCTCGCATTTCTCGCAGCGGTATGCTTACACCAGATCTGCATGCCGGCGGTATTGCCAGTGAGCGCGCTGCACCGAGCGCATTAGCGAATATCGCAATTGCAACATGGGCCACGATAGAGCCGCGCACGCCACCACCCCACTGATGCGACTGATGCAACGGATCTCGTCAGTGAATCTGTTCACTTTGAAGACGCCGCAATTTCTTGTTGCCCACCTGCACTCAGCAACGCGCGCTTTGCTATCTGCTACCCGCCACCCGCCACCTGGATGCGACTTCTGCTAGTCGTCACGGCCTGAACCCTATGTTCTGCGTGTCCAACCTTAGATAGTTGTATGTCGCGTGATGCTGTGATGGAGATGAAGCGCATGGGCATTCCCATCAGGTACTCGGCGGCCAGCGGGGTCGGGTCGCCGTTGATGGACGACATTGCTACTACTCACTCCTTCTACATCACTCGCATCGAGAAACACCCTGGAGCACACCATGGCACAGTGAGAATGTGACCAGCACGCGGCCATTCCCAAGCGAGACGCGAGAGGGTGGAATCGACCTGGAAGCCAAGCAGCTAATGTGTTGCCGTTTGAAGCATGCGAGACAGCTCGCACGGGGTGGTTTAGAGGTCAACAGTAAACTTGCACAGGCAGGAAGCGGTGGGAGTGGACTTGTTGGCGTATCGATGCACGGCTGCTTCGGACTCGCCAGTCGTTGCTCGACTGCTACTCGATACATGGGCATCTGCGGTGCATGTACCGTCCACTTGCTACTAATCACCTATCTGAGCGGGTTCGGTGGCAGCGTCCTCGACGGCGAGAGATGTTGTGCACTTTGACATATCGCTACCCTGCCGCCGCTGCGCAAATGCATGCGCTTGTCCTTCGGCGGTGCGACCGGGAGAAAGCTTGAAGACTGTGCAGGCAGTATTTTTGTGTCAGACGAGCAGATGCTACATGTACTGTTTGCATTGCACGGCTGGCCGCAAGTTCCGACGCCCCTTCACATCTTTGCATGCTCACGTGGCAAGCAACTGAGAAGACAGACGAGAAGATCTAATTACCTACCACATCTGGCCTTTCAGCAGCTAACACTCGGCACTCGTGTACTTGGGCAGCAGTACTGGGAGAGCTTCGCATTCATACTCGATGGTATCGGCTGTCTGCACACATCCTTCTTCTTTGTTTGCCATCCGGTGATAGCACAACTGACTGCAGCACTGCAAATCCGCCAAGCGCCGTTGATCGAGGGGTGTACGCACAGACCAAATCCTCTTTCAAGGCTCCAAGACACGGAACGTTCAAGGGTTGTTGGGCGAGGAGGATTGTTCAAGTAAGTCCCGTTCATTGCATTGCATTGCCAGCCGTTACAATTGTGTGGCGACCATCAAAAACACAGCAAGTTCTCTTGCTCGTGTATAGCGTTGCGTGCGCCGGAGGAACCAGTCGCGTGCTGGCCGTTCGTCATCAGCCAGCCGAGAGGCGAACTTGAAGCCTTTGTCACGACAAGTCTCCCATCCAGAGGCAGTCAGCAAGGCATTTCAGAACATCGTGAGCTCTTCCAAAATGGCCGAATCAGCGAGAGGGCACGCGGAGGAGACCAGTCCAAGAGAGGCAGGTGTTGTGAGGCATGGTCAGTATCATTCGCGCAGTCGCAGCAGGTCGCACGATCCATCCAGAGAGCGAGAGCTTCTCCATCCCCGGCATCGCGATAAAGCGAGGCGGCCTGGCTCTGGCACTTCAGCCTTTGCCTCTGCCTCGACTGAAGCCGAACATCCACCACCCACCTTCCCACCCGACAACACATCTCCCTCTCCTCCATCCAATAATTCCCGCCGGCTTCCTCGACGCGACAACCAATCCACCTCCCGCTTGCGCGCCGCCGACTTGGACCGCGATCTTCGTGACCACGGCTCTCCCGCACCTGCACCCACGACCTCCGAGCGTCACTCACAGCCCTCCAACCAACACTCCCAACACAACTCCCACCGCACTTCGCATCATCACCACCACCACCGGCATCATCGTAGCCGCTCTCGCTCGCGTTCACCATCGCACCGCCATCGAAGTCATCCTTCGGGACACCACATTCGGAGCCCCACTTCGTCTTCAGGCATCTCAAATCGCAATACCGATCACTCGCGCGCAAGGTCACCAAGACCTGCGCAATCACCACAAGCCAGCCTGGCTGAGAGGCGTCCGTACCCACCGCACTCCCAATCTCATCGTCGCCGCCGATCGCATTCGCACGACTCCAACTACAGTACTGACCCGCGCAAAATAGACTCTCGGCGCCCGCCGCCGGAAGAAAGATCACACTGGAGAGACGAGGACGCCACGTTTCGCAACCATTCTCAGAGATCCGGACACCAACAGGGTACGTTGAGTGTGAGAGAGCGCGAAGAAGAAAGTGGACACAGGCAAAGGCATCGGCAGCAGCAGCGGACAAGTACAAAGTACCGTGAAAGCGCATCGTATCGTGAATCCTTGTCAGGAAGCAACCGCCGTCTACCACGGTCGCCTGCAAGAGAAACACGCCCTCGAAGCAAGGATAGTCTCGGTCGCACTGTGAGGAGAGACGACCGGAGCCGCACAGCTTCCCGCTCTGTCAGCAGGGAAAGAGAAAGAGGCCGACGCACAGATCATACCAACTCAGAAAAAGAATCGGAAATGTATCAACGCGGTCGTGGCGGCAATGGCTACCACCAGGGCCCAGGCCAAGGATATGGCTATGGTCATGGACCACCACAACACAACCGTCAAGGCTACAACACACAACCTCCTTACCCACCGCATGCAGGACCACCACAGATGCACGGTTACCCTCAGCATCAACCACACCATGCCTACCACAATGGTCCACAGCAACCGCACGTACCTCAGTATCATCCTCAACCTGGCTTGACTTACGGCAACTCTCCCAACAGAGTACCTTACCCACCACGAGATGTGCCTGGAACTGGACGAGACGGACCACCACCACGCGGTGGCATGCGCGGAGGACCACCTGGGCGTGGCGGACGCGGTACTTATGCGAACATGTCTTGGACTCCCCAGGAAGGTACCAAAGGCGGGCACCTGATGCAGCCTGGCGAGAAACCCCGAGTAGTGAAGGAAGATCTTCCGCCAACAACTCCACAGCCGAGGACACAACCACATGCAGGCTCGCCAGAAGACGAAGACAACCCGTTCAGACCTCCTGTAGATCTGAGAACGGAAGATGAAGAGCTTGCGAAGCAGCGCAAAGCAACAAGCCCGCCTCCTCGTGATGATCCCAAGGACAACATTACTTCCAAGGACAACAACACCTCGAATACGAACCAAGAACCCGAAGTCCCGAAGGCCAAGATCAGCTTCTCCATCAAAGGCCGGGCCACACAGGCACATGCACACCCAACAACCGAGCGTTCAGCGCCACTCAAGCCGGACACCTCGCCACTTCTGGAACGCAAGCTCCCCGTCCTCGACTCCCCCCTCGCTCCTACTCCGCCACCTGTTGCAAAGAGCAGGCTTTATGTGGGTAACCAGCGCGTAGACGCCGCCCCCAAGCCTTCGCCTCCGCTCACGCGCAAAGAGATCGTGAGGAAGAAGCGTATAAAGGTAAAGCCGCAGCTGAGTGAGGAGCATTCTAAATCGGAGAGCGTATACTACCGCAAGCCTGGCAACGAGTCTGTCGTCGGAAGTGGAACTTACGGCAAGGTCTACAAGACGCACCACATCTACACAGGCAACTGGGTGGCGCTCAAGAAGATCCGCATGGAGGGCGAGCGTGACGGCTTCCCAGTGACCGCGATCCGCGAGATTAAGCTCCTGCAGTCTCTCAAGCACGTCAACATCGTGGCGCTTAGGGAGGTCATGGTCGAGAAGAACGACTGCTTCATGGTCTTTGAATACCTGGAGCATGATCTTACTGGATTGATCAACCACACCGAGTTCACATTGACGCCTGCGCACAAGAAGCACTTTGCCAAGCAGTTCTTCGAGGGTCTCGAGCACCTCCACCGTCGCGGCGTCTTGCACCGCGATATCAAAGCCGCCAACATCCTGATCTCCAAGAACGGCGATCTCAAGCTTGCCGACTTTGGTCTCGCGCGATTCTTCGAAAGGCGTAAGACGCAAGATTACACGAACCGCGTCGTCACCATCTGGTACCGCAGCCCTGAGCTCCTGCTTGGCGAGACACAGTATGGACCCGCCATCGACATCTGGAGTGCTGCCTGTGTGTTGATGGAGCTCTTCACCCGCTCTGCCATCTTCCCTGGCGACGGTAGTGAGATCAACCAACTCGACAAGATCTACTCGGTTCTTGGCACGCCTTCCCGCGGCGAGTGGCCTGGCATCTCCGAGTTGCAGTGGTATCAGCTCCTCCGCCCGACCATCCGCCAGCCCTCCATCTTCGTGGAAAAGTACAGCAAGCTGGTATCACCGGAAGCTTTCGAGCTTTTGCAGATGATGTTCGCCTACGATCCCACCAGCCGCCCTACTGCGACCGACATACTCGCCCACCCTTACTTCACCTCGGAAGAGCCCGCGCCCGAGCGCCCTGTTGAGCTGGCGCTCATTGACGGAGACTGGCACGAGTACGAGAGCAAGGCTCTGCGCAAGGAAAAAGAAAAGGTCGAGAGGGACGCCAGGAGACGCGAGAGAGATCTCGAGAAGGAAAAGCAGAAGGCCGAGAAGGAAGGCGAGAAGAGAAAGGCCGATGAGGAGGCTGGTGGTGCTGAGGCCAAGAAACTTAAGACGGATGCCGCAGCGCCTGCCTGATTCGGGTCGTGATTCTGCCGGTGCTGGTACTGGCTCGTTAACATGAAGTGAAGTACAGACGTAATGTATCTTTAAACTCGGGGGTGGAGTTGCCACCCTCGAGAAACGACATGAAAAATAATAATAAGAAAATCATTCATTCAAACCTTCTAATAGGATGTCCTCACAAGTAGGGCACCCTTTAGGCTTCGTCAAAACAAAATCAACAACATCAATAGGACCTCCCAACTTGCCTGTTATGCATGAGGCCCTGCCGGTACCAGATCACGCACGATCAACCCTATGACGGAATTTTGAGCACTGCGGCGTGGTACAGCAGTCCATGTCTCCTCTTCCCTAGGTCGGTCTACTGGTATTCTGACCAGCGGCTGTGACATGACGGCCTGCTAACTCTTCAATACCATAAGAAAGACGCTTATCATCCCACACTTGTTTCCGATGCCAGTCATCTGCTCTTGCAAGCCGTGTTCGCGATACGAGCACTAACTGCCCGGACTCGCAGCTGACGGAGTCGAAAGGATCTTTGCAGTACCTGCCCGGAGACACGCTGTCCCTGGTCGCGGACAAGGCGCTGCTCGCTCATCGTGGCCATGTTGGCGGCTGTAAGTGGTTGTGATTGTGTGGTTCCGTCTGATGGATGGTTGCCGTAGCAGAGGAGATGTTGGGAGGTAGTCGAAGGATGTCGTTGTTGTAGTGGTGAGGAAGGTGAGAGGTGTGGGCGCGGCTGAAGTAGTGATTACCTACCGCCGCCTTTCACATGTAGCATTGTGTGCGAGTCCTGTTCACATGTGATGAGTCCACCATCTGATGAGTTGTGTAGAGCTATTTAAGAGGAGGAACTTGCTGCAGGACAGCAATAACAGAAACAGCAGCAACAACAACAACACAGCAACAGCAGGAAGATGCTCCGTCTGGCGGACTTGGAAAGCCTGATCTCTAGCATGGACTCTCTATCGTTCGGTTTCCGGCTGGTGCTGTCAGCGTGCTGGTCTCTTCACGAGAAAGGCGCCGGGGCTACTATCAAGAACCATCTTCTCTCCCACGAACATCCACCTCAGAGAGACGTAAAGCCTGGTTATTATCACAACAATTCAACAGTATGTACCTCTTTCCATCCAGGCATAGCGCATGGTATTACCTCGCACAAGAAGCCGAACCATGGATACCATTGCGGTATGTTGGGGCTAGCTGTGGGCTGCTTGCCGAGGAGGAGAAATATCCAAACGGCGGTTGGGCTCGCTGTCCTGCAGGCTTGGCCTGCATGCATTTGACCAAATTGTGGCATCGGTTGCGCTGCGTCGTTCGGCAAGGTGTGGCCGAAAAGGCGGTTTGCGGGCATCTGCACCTGGCTGCCACGGTCCGTGGGCATGGTGGGAGGCGGCGACTGATTGCGAAGAACGGTGTTTGTAGAGGGTTGCGGCCTACCCGCGGCGAGGCCTGGGCTGGCCAGGTGTGCCCAGAACGTTTGGGGCGTGTTCGAGGAGCCTCACGCGGTCCTGCTCTTTCTGGGAGTAGACGGCGCCTCTGCGCAGTCCTGGTTGTGGCTGGCACTGGTTGTCCGAAGGCTGTTCTGGACGGCTTGCGCCATGTCGATATCCAAAGGTTTGCTCAGAGCGTTTCCGACGATCACGCGATTTGGTGTGAGCGTCTCTGGCGAGAACAAAGCTATGGAGCAGCGTTACTGATGGCTCATAGCCTGTCACAATGGCTCCATCTGTTCGGAGCAAGACGTTTCATCTCGCACTCCGACGCCTGCTCTACGTTGGCATACACTTCCTTCGCTTGGGACAATTGGCACGGCGAAACCAACGGAGTATGCAACGACATCAGCGGCTAAGGCTGGACCTCCGCCGCCATCAACGTCGTGCTCTCGACTTCGTCTCGTCCTGAGCCTTCCCATGCCATTTCTCACAATGGTGCCGGGGCTACTATCGAGAAGCAACTTCCCTTCCACTGATGGCCAGCTCAGGGAGAAGAAGCGTCGCGCGTCGTGGCAGGTTTATTACCAGAGCGCATGGTATTGGTATCACCTCGTACAAGTATGCTACCGTCCGAGCAATGCTCGCAGATGTGGTGAATCCGGTGGTTGGGGCCTTGCGCCGGCGCAGTGTTGTTGCTACCATTGACCGTGTTGATGTTGTTGTCGCTGGCCATGGTGAGGGCCAGTATAAATGGCTGGTGTTGTGGACCCTCTAACGAGCACTTTCGTGAGTGCTTCCATGAGTGAAGAGATACTCCCAGATGGCGTGTGGCGATCTTACCGGCTACTTTTCGTGTTGGCGGGCGAGGCAACAGGCACATTAGATGTAGTTAAGTTGACTGTCAGTTGATGATTGTCGTGGAAAGCACGACTGGAAACCAAAAATCGAAAGTACTGCTTCCAGCTTCAGCCAATAAGTCTACAACAGCCGCCCAGAAGAAAGAAATATATCCACAAACCACCAACACCGCCCGCTCGCCAAAACTCGCCAAAGTAAAGAAGAGATCAAACGTTAATCTCATGCATCCAAACCTCCTGCTCCGCCCGCGCACTGTAGGTGCTAATCCTCAGAATATCCTGCATCTGCGGGTTGCTGACGAACAAAATCTGCCTCGCAACGAAGAACCTGATTCCCTCGCGGCAAGGCGGGCTGGTTAAGCTGCCGCGGTAAGTCCACATCTCGCGGAAATCGCCCACCTCCTGCAGCGCAACAGCGGGAGTCGAAGTACCGTTGATTCTCACATCAAGCTTGTTGAAGTTGGGGAAGCGAGAGTCGACGGGGAGGGTAGTGGCCTGCTCTCCCGATCCCATCGCCATGCCGGTGTCGTTGGACGACAGGAACGGCGCCTGGCCGAAGAAGTTGGAGTAGCTGAGGATGCCTGGGTCGATGCGGATGGCGAGGACGGCGCGCTCGGAGCCGTTCCTGTCGACGTGCACGAGGTGCAGCTCGGCCTTGGAGCGGTCGTTCTGCACGCTGTGGTCGGCGGGCGTGTGCACGTGCCAGCTGACGAGGTAGACGGTCTCGTTGATGCCGTTGTCGTCGAAGGTGAAGTTGGGGGCGTCGAAGTCGACGGGGCAGTCGATGGCGGTCGAGCCCGAGGTGCACTGCGCCTTGGAGAGGGAGAAGGCCGGGCCGTAGCCCCAGTTGTAGTAGGACCCTTCGACCGTGCTGCTGTAGTTGAGGATGGGCAGGTGCGAGGTCGAGAGGCCTTGTTGGAAGTTCAGGGGGATCGGGGCTTGTTGGGTGCCGACTTGGCAGAGCTCGAAGTCGGGGGAGAGCATGCCCCAGTCTTGACTTTCGTCGTAGGACCATGCTGTTGATTTGTGTTAGTGACTGTGGTGTTGGTGTTGGTGTTGTCAGATCCGAACGTACCGATGGCTGAGTCAGCTCTCTTTTGGAATTGATGGCTTGGCCCGTCGCAAGCATAGGCTGCGACTCCGAAGAGTGCAGCGGCCTTGAGAAGAGTAGAAGACATTGTCATGAAGGTAAGTGAGGAGGTGTCGATGAGTGTTGGTGGCGGTGATGGAGTACCGACGAGGAGCGTGAGAAGGTCGACATTATATATGTATGCCTTCGGAGGGGTTGAGAGCGCATTTGCCGCTCCATCTAGAGCAATCATGCATGGAACGTGTGCTTGGCTTCATAATTTCGGCCATGTGAGAGCATCCGTGTAGTGACTGCGCCTTGAAGGCTTTCGTAGACTCCACGGGCGAGG
This sequence comes from Cladosporium phlei, assembly GCA_003614995.1. Lineage (NCBI taxonomy): Eukaryota > Fungi > Ascomycota > Dothideomycetes > Cladosporiales > Cladosporiaceae > Cladosporium > Cladosporium phlei. The sequence continues at coordinate 282,723 of QZFA01000006.1, read as the reverse complement.
TTGAAGACTGCCAATGTGCCAGCCTTGGCGAGTATTACTGAGCACCTGGCAGTCATGGGCCCTATAAACCTAAGCCAGATATCCGGACTGTGCTGATGTTTCTAATCTGGTTTGTTTTCGCATCCAAGCGTAGGTTAATGTTGGTCCAGTCGTGAGTTCTGGGCAGAGAAATAGACAACATCACGTGTATACCAATACTCCAAAGCGTCTACCTCACCAGCATACCGACTAATACCTTCCGCATGAAGCCATGGTCGAGGCATTGCAATTGACGATGTCGGAAATCTCCAGAGCCAATTCACTTGGCAACCAGGGCCTAGACGTGCGGCTAGAAGGTTTGTCGCCACCGAAACAAGCCCTGCGGCATGCTCGACATAAGAACTTACCCCAGCGGTGGCAGTGTCGTCTTGGGAGCCAGCGTCAGGCCCGCATGTTGTGAAGACGTGAGGAGATGTACCAAGGCGCTAGACTAGACTGCGGCGATGTTGCAGCGGACGGCAGGCGGAAAGTTACGGCGGAGGCAGGACGTTCCAGCGCTCCGTGTTCCTCCGGGCATGGGTCTCGCTGTAAAAGGTGGAAGCTTGGAAGATGAGGTCCGTACGAGGTGTGTTTGAGGGGATTGGTTGTGGGAGGAGCCCTTAGGAGGCTAGAGAAAATGCCCCGTGGGGTTTCCGAAAGGATTGTCAAGGATTGTCGACAATCGCCAAGGGGACTCAGTGAGCCACGTGCTTTGGCCAAGGATTGGGTACGATCTCCATGAAGGATGTCGCCATGACCTCCCTCTGCCCACGTGAAAATGGAAACGACAATCTACCGTTATCTGACGACTGTCGAGAATTATGTGACGCATGTTCTCCAATCTGGCTTCCTGTCAGAGATTCAAAGTCTCTCCCAAACAAACCAAAGGCAAATTCTCAAGCCCGAACGCTAACCCTAAACGAAGCCGGCCACCATTGGGCAACATATAAAACGCAGTCAGCAGTCAGCAGTCAGCCGGCCTCGCTTTACGAGATTGATGCGAGTAGCCTGTATGTCTGACAACCGTCAAGTACGTATGTATCTTTGTACACAGTCGGTTGCCGATTTGCAAGCGTGAGGGCTGGTGATAGCACCGTGGAGTGTAGAGCGACTGGAGGGTACGGTATGTCGTTCGGGAGAGTCCGGCGGCGGCATTGCAGGGCGAGGCAAAATTGATACTCAGCGCGTGGCATCTGGCGATGGCGTCTCAAAATTCTCAAGCAAGGGACCAAAAGCTCCAAGATCTATACCGTTGTACCACGGGGAATCATTATGTACACGAATAAAGCCAAAATCGAATGGATCATCAGAGCATTTCCCTAAACGGCCATCTACCATCCCTCGGAGCCGTAGTCGTTTCCGATGACATCTCGTGTACAGGCTGCGGGTGTGGTGGCAGCGGCGGTGAAGCTTGTCGCGAGACATCCGAATTGCGCGAGTATCTATTCCCTTATCAGCGCGGCACGGTGTGTGTTTAAGCCATTTGCGAAGTTCGCTCACCCCATATTCATGTTTTGCAGAGAGGGTCGGCTGTCAGGATAGGAGAAACCCCCAAAGGTATCCGCCTGCCTCATCTCAGGGCTGACGGCCGTCTGTTGCGGCATGTGACCATAGCCGGTGAAGGCGCCACCGTCTGCTTCCTGCACGCTTGGAGGTTTGGCTTCGCTTTGGTAGTGTGGAACGACCTGAGCGTATGGTGGGAGGAAGCTCGTGTGTCTGCTGTTCGGTCCGCCGTAGCCTTGAGTGTTGTCTGGGTTCGGCGGGGCTCCTGTATTCGGCGCTCTGGAATGGCGCAATTGTTCCGACAGCGTTTTGGAGCGACCGAAGAAGTCTGGAAGAGTGTTAGTGTCAGTAGGAGATAACATGTTTCAGGTGAGCTTGTCAGGATCGTGGACCGGCCGGCGCGGGAGCATGAAGTGCTACCCGGTGTAACAATATTTGGGTACTTACTGCGAGACAGTCAGTATTTGTTCGTGTAATAGAAGTGCATTTTCTTGAACTCACCAGAAGAGGCCACCTGCGAGGGCAAGAAGGGCAACGCCACCAATCACGATACCCACAATAGCACCGGTACCAAGGCCAGACGACTGCGAACCTCCACTCGTCTCCGCAGAGTCTGGAGTTGAAGTTGCTACCGTCGCAGATGTGGTGCTGGAAGTTGAAGTGGCCTCCGAGCTTGTAACAGTGATCGTAGCAGTGTGGGCGAGGTTGTCCATCGAGGTTTTGACATCTGCCGGAAGTGTTTCGCCCGGTGTTAATACATACGCGGCTTCCTACATGGGGCTTAGCATCATTCCAAGCATTCAAGGCAAAGCTTGTCGATGTTCGACTTACCCGAGCGAGCTTGATCTGCGTCTCAATGGAATGATTTGCATCCGCATTGATCGCGCCCAGCATTGCCCAGGTGACACAACTTCCTGGGGCACCGCAGTAGAAGAACGTTGGCGTGGTAGAGTTGATGGTCAGGTTCCAAGTCGGGAGCTATTATTTCTTAGCCTCACTCGCATGATACATGATTGGGTCACTTACGTTGTCATCGCGGACATCTTGTGCGTCTGGCGACATTACGCCACTGTAGAAGCCACCTTCACCATTGTCATCCACGTCTTCGTACGGTATGCAAGGATAGCCATATTCGGCACGAATAACTGAATGATTACCGGGCCAGAACTTGAAGGTGACGATATCACCGGGTAGTGCGTTGATGCTGTTTGGCGTGAAGTAATGTGTATCGTTGCTGACTTCGATTGTGTGTACAGTGATTTCGCCCTCTTCGACGGAGAAAGTAGTAGAGTTGATGGCTCCTGTGGCACCTTTGACGTCTTGACCAGATGCGACGCATGCCAGAGCAGCGAGACACAAGGCATGTAGCCAGGTAGACCGAATGCCAGGCATATTGAGCGGTGTCGATGTGTGTGTGTGTAACCGGAATGAGAGGCTCCGTTGAAGATTGGGCGACCCGGCGCTTGACCTTGCAGCACTTTTCTGAGACGGAGGGGAGGAAGAAAGAGAAGAACGGGGGCGTGCAGGGAGACATGTGGCTATCGGGCGGCTTGCTTGCAGGATGTGGACGGAGCCGTGGTCCGGGTCGCGAGCTCGTTGGACCGGCTATAAAAGGTGTGAGGTGTGTGAGAAAGAGACATCTTACTGTGAACTAATGCACTCATCCTTGCCTTTGTTGTCGACGACGGCAGAGAAGATGTGCTGGCCTGGCCGAGGGCTGGCCTGATAACAATGTACCAAGACTTGATGAGGCTGGCGATTGGACGGTTGTGCATGAATAGACGAGATGTGGTAAGCTCACAGCACAGCACCGTCCCGTTGCTGCATCGTGTCATGCCGAAGGATCAATGTATCGGGGCCGGATTCAATACTCAGCCTGGCTAGCTGGACTGGATGGCTGTTGGGTTGCGAAGTACCCCAACTTCACCTCACTGGAAACTGGCAAGTCGTAGTGCGGACACGGCGGGTAGGAAGTAGCTCCGAGCGGTGTCTGAGGATATCCATCATGTCAGTATAGGTATGATGGCGCACGTGCAAAAAGATTGGTGAGTGGTGTGGTGTGATGTGAGGCTGACAGAAGTGAAAGGACGAGGCTGAGGTCTTTGTTGCTCAGCTGTGCCAAGTCGTGCATTAGCTTTGCGCTAGTGTCGATACAATGGATGTAGTATTAGTAGGCCACCTTCATTCTGAGCCCAATTCTGATCTTTGTCCGGCCTGTGATTATCATGTACAATGTGTGATTGATTCTGGTACAGCGGTGCAAAATCTAATGAAATCCGCAGAAAATGGCCTGAGTTGTTCTGCCGTTAGTCTAAATGTACTTGGATCGATGAAAGGCAATTGGAGTGTTAGACCGGCAGATATAGAGAATGCTATTATCTTTCCCGATCTTCCATTGACCCGTAGAGGATGTACATGCTTGTAAGCAGTTGTCCTAAGGTGTTACGTGAGTAACGCGTTGTCCGCCCAAGTCTTGTATGGACTTCGATGAGATCGATCCAACAACATACATAATATGCAGTTCTTTGCAATGAAGCGAAATGAATTGTGATACACACGATAGCGGCGATCGTAGGATGACAAAAACGGCATAAATACAGAGTAAATACGTCAGTCATCAACCTAGGCAGGAAATCCAAGCCCAAAAAACGATCTACATTCACCTGTGCGAAGCACTGGAGAATGTGATCGTAGGAGGGACTGTGACCGGAGTTGAACGGGGAACTTTTACAAAAAAAACTTGTAGCTCGCTTTGGTTACATGTGTCATCCTTAGTGCAGGGGCCATGCTAATCTTCTCTGTATTGTTTCAAATTGACCAAATGTCCGCCCGAAGACGGACAATGTTAATACCTTTGCTGACTGCTTAAGTAGTCTACTGCCACTTTTCTGTCCTCGATCGCACCTGCCTCCCTTTGTGGTTTGGCTATGCTCCTACCACGCTGCCGCCCAAATGCGTGAATGTGCCAGAACACATTTCCATCAACGAACTTATTTCCCATGCTCTTTCGATCGCTCTGCAATAGCGGAACCCGCGATCAGCAGACGCTGTGCCCTGGATTACAGCATACTGCTCGAGGATGTGATGTTGCGGTGCGGCGGCACCATCTCATCCCCTCGCGCCCGGCGCATCCAGAGGAGTCAAAAGACGACCAAGGGACCTCATACCAATCAGAACCCGCACTGAATTGACCGTCGGCGCCATCGGAATAAACATGAGACACAATTGAACGATCGCATCGTCGAGGAAAGACAAAGAAATACATATGGACAAGCACGCAGGGAACTGAACTGGTGGGGTGCGATATTCAACGTGCCTTGCTGTGTGGGTCTTTACATTCTGCCGGCGGGTACCTGGGTACATCCACTACTACAACCATCGAGCTAGATACATTCGAGCGATTATATCGGCGACCTGTGCTGTCATGGCAGCTCGTTTGGTGGTAGAACAGCACTCCTCCGATCTCGACGTTACCCACGTTGGTACACTGACACCAAGCAACTCTCAACATACTCTAACCAAACAATGCTGACGAGTATCATGGTTGGAACTAGACGGCCGCGATACAGTACAAAGTGTATAATCCACGGGCTGCATTGAAAAGGTCAAGCTACCAATACCACCATCGCTAGCAGCAGCCTGGTTGAATCTTCACTCTCAGTTCACCTCACTCTGTTTTCACCCTCACGCTTCCAGCCATGCGCAGCTCTGTTCAAGCCTGTGCCTCTTGGACTGAGCAAGTACTAATGCAGAGACCACATCTATACCATGTGGTGGCTGCTGATTTACGGTGCTGGTACAGATCAAAGCCTGTCCGAATCTACGAGATAACTCTTCACACCACAAGCAAGCGGACATCAACATCGCCCTAGGAGGTGCTGGCTCGAAGAAGATGTTCCTTCGCTACATTACCCCAATGAGTCACATTCTCCCAGCGGCCACCCTTTTCTGACACGAAATGATCCGATGGAGGATCATACGACTTCCACTGCGAGCTAACCACACTCCATCTGGCGAGGGTGCCTGTGAAACCATTTACTAGAAGGACAACAAGTGAATCTCAGGCCACGGTGTATGGTGGCTGCAGTGCATTGTCTGCTTCGATGGTGGTCTCAGCGGTTGCGGCCCACATATGGGTCAACATTTACTGAGCCCAACAACGTTTTACCATCCAATACACCCGCCACGATGGCCCCGGGGATACTCTATATAACGATATGGTGTTTGACTATTCGAAGTATTCAGCTTGGTCGGCTTCAAAGAATACAAATTCGCGGCTCCACGCCCGGGAATTGTGCCTGCGTTTAACGATGCCACATTCCACGACGACTAGGACGCACAACCCGCCTACAAGTCCGGCTTGTCAAAAAAACCAAAGACGGATATGGGATCGACGTACATGATGCCCGCGCGCTCGACAAACTACCATACGACAGCACGACCAATGTTCTCTACTACGCTCATTCCTCGCAAGCAGGGAGACTATCTCCCAGTCCACTTTGAGAATGATCTCATCCCTGCGACTACTGAAGAGGAAGAAGCGGGTGACGGTGAGGATCATTCTGAGAAAGTCGAATTACACAGCGTCTCGCCAGAGGTCTTCGAGTTCAACGAAGACCACACACCCCGTCCGCTATCTCCGCCAGCCATCTTTATTGTCAAAAGGCGCTGAACCTTCGGCACGGCGCGATGTCCATCACTTGGTCCAGTCCGCTTTATTCGACCCCAGCCAAAGCCCCGAAGACAACGCATTCGAGTTGTACTCAAAGGTCAGGCTTGTCCGCGCCGACTTGAGAAGCATCGAGGACTTCGAGCTGGCTTAGGACAGCCCCGAACTGGCCGCCGCTTATGAGGTCAAGTTGCAAGATCAGATGCTATCCAGCGCCACGATGAGTTGAATGATGGTATCCATTGGAGCGAACTTGACACGATTTGCCGTGCCATATCCGAGAAACATACCATTCCTGTCGATGTATCAGACCGGGTGCCTACAGAGCTTGCGCACGTCGTATCCTTCATGGATCAGCCACAACAAATCGAAGACAATTTGCGCATCGTCGATTATTCCACCTTCCGTTTGCTTGGCAGCATACAACAGAACCAAGCAGCGTCACCACCTGTTGCGGATCTGACACTGGTCGACCACCTGCCAACACACCTGGCCATGCACTCAGTGTACACGAGAAACAGCCTCCCTCCCGCACGACGTAATTTTTCCTTGCTCCGATGCCTTTGAGCACACAATGTTTGACGCACTCTGGCTGCGTCTTGGGCCTGCTACCTTCATACCGAAAAGAATTGGCATCAATCGCAGCCCAAGAGACGGCACTAGCTTGGACCAAACCTTTCTCTGGTATTTCGACATGGTTGTGGACTTCACCTGTCTCGATCTCCATCACCCTGGATTCCATCCTGCGTCGAAAGAAACCATTTCATGACCTCTCCGTGGCACTATATGATTGAAACGACTCGGACTCTCAAGGCAGTACCTTTTGGATGTCTGGGATAGACTTGCTAAACATACCTCCCTCAGCAGCGATGTAAACCAGATGAGGCCCGAACGCTCAAGATTTCACTTTCTCGAACCGGATTCGTGAGTATTGTGAAGGTACGTGTAATGCTCTCAGTGGCTTTTTAGTATCAAATCGATTTGAATTCTAAGAGTAGTAGTATTTTGAGCTCACACGGACGACGGAGAATCGAGGGACTGATGTGTTTCATTTTGCGGTATCTCGCTGGTGATGACACTGCTTTTCATTTTGTTTTCGGTTGGTAGTGGCACTTTGTCTCGATGACTGTTCACATTCTCGCACGTGCGGCAAAACAACTCACTCAAGTGAGGAAGGCACGACCACGCGACAGCCGCACTATTATTCTTCACCTCTCCACTCTTCGTTCATCCTTCTCCTTCTCCTTCTCCTTCTCCTTCTCCTCCTTCTCTCTACCACGTCTCTTCCGCGCACAACGACATCTTGACCTCTCAGCCGCACACAAATTGCAATCTCCCTCGCTCGCACTGCTGCCTATACTCCTCCCACCAAAAACCTCGCCACCTACCCTCTTGATCTATACAACGCCATAAGAGCTTGTTAGATACCCTCTCGACTCGCCATGGCCGCCTTCGTCCAAGCAGGTCTCGCAACAGGCTCCAACCGCATGGACTGGGCACTCGAGCAGCGTTTCCCGAAGCCTTCGTCCGGTCGTGCGAACAATCTCAGCCTACTACAATCTTTTGCTCCGGAAGTCGCCTGCGCAGTATACTGTGGCGACCAACGTCTCATGCCAACTGGAAACATTGGTCTCTGGTTCCGCATCGAACCATCTCCCCTGCAGTCTCGTTTTGTTCTCGATCTTCGTTTCGGTCCGTCCACGTCACGAACAAATATCTCGGCCAGCTTCTCGGCATACGACGATTTCAGCCGAGACCATCGTACGGATCGGGTCCAGCACCACTGGCAAGGTACTCATGGCAATATCGCACCCAGAGGCCCGTTGGACTTCTCTCGCCAGCTTTATCAGGTCATGTACCGCAGCGGCGCTGATCAACCCGCGGCTCCTTTCGTTCTCCCCGGAGTGGCCCCAGCAGTCCAACTCAACTTCTCCTGGCGTACTGATGCATGCGCTCGTTACAACTTTGGACAACCTCGCAAGGATCTGCCAGCCGACATCGTCCAAGCAATTGACCAGTTCCAGGCGATCCTCGACCTCGCAATCCAGGGTGGTCGGATTGGTGTCATCACGAAGAACGCGCCTCGCCACCCGACGTTGTTCTGGCCCTGGTTCTGCTGTCAGCCTGTTCCCTCTCCAGAGTCGTGGTGGCCCTGGCTGAAGCCTCTTGACGTAAATGACCCTGGGGCTATCATGGACTTCTCCTCTCCACTTGGCTTCGAGCTGGACACGGCATATATCAACAAAGCCCTCGGTGTGAGGCAGCCTGGTTGGTCGGATCCTGGCAGAGAGGATGTAAACGACATTCCGCAACCGCTGTCCCTCGCCAAGATCAAGCTCATCTGTCGCTTCACCGATCACCGCGAGTACCTAGCACACGTCCTCGGTTCTCATGGGTATGAGGACATCCACACTCGGTCGAGCATAGCCAACAACTTCAATGGCAGGCGTTGGGTGGACATCTTCCCTGAGCAGGGTGAGAATTTGGGGCACTTCCTTCTGCTCGATATCCGGGTACCCAACATACCGGCCGGAGAGACGCTGCCAGAGCTCGGCAAGAACGTTACTATTTCCCTCACAATCGACGCCAGGACTGGCGAAGAGACTTGGACCGGCAGTGTCGTGCGCATACCTGCTGCATTCGAACGACACGGGAGTAATGTCGCAATTGAGATCACCACCACCAGGCCACCTATCTTTGGCGGACGTACTCTCGAGCCCCAGCGGAAAATAGTTCATTTGTCCTTCGAGAGCTCGGGTGACCACTGCGGCGAAATGCGCCAGCAGATCATCAAGGTGATGACCAGCGGCGATTCGTTTTGGAAGTCTTGGCTCCTCGCGCAAGACAACCTCTCTCTAGTCGGCACTGCTCGCACGGACGACCTTCCGAGTGGATGGCAGCAGCAAGTCGACGTGGCATGCCAGAATGCGCGACTCGACGCCCAGCAAATCCAGGCAGTGCGCACATACTTTCGACGCAAGGTCACAATTGTCGTCGGTCTCCCTGGCACCGGCAAATCGACGCTGGTCGATGTGATTCTGGCTTTAGAAGAGGCTTTCCACAACGAGTGCGCGTACGTGAGGAGTGCCGGAACTGTGCTCGCTCGCTCTGGCGATGGACCACACGGTCTGGTAGTGGACGACGCCCCGCAGTCCATGGAGGCTAACACTGTGTACTTGATCCTGCGCGCCCATTCCATGGGACAACTGCGCCGTGTCCTCCTCATCGGCGACCACCACCAGTATCCAGCCTTGTTGGCTGAAAGGAACCCTTTCTCTGCGTCTGGGTCGGTCTCGCTCATCGAGCGCCAGGTTCGTGCTGGCACGTCGCACATTCAGCTACAAATACAGTACACGTAGATTAGTGAGTATAACAATGATATGATTACCAAGCGCGATCACTCTCAGTGGCACCATAGATCCCGGCCGATACGAGTTCCGAGGGTAGTACGTCAAAATGTTTACGAGCATGTTACAATATATCTGCTAGACGCATCGCTCTCAGTGATAACGCAGGACCGGATCAGCGCGAACTTCCAAGGTATTACCATCTCCCTTCACAATAGTATCAGAGATAGACTCGCTGATGATGCCGCTCTCAGCGGCATTGCAAGATCAAGTTCATGTCTAATCAACCCAAGACCTGACGTTCAACAACGCGGAGGTCGTTGGTTACACAAGACCACGTCACGGCGCTTCTGATTCCTTCATCTGATTTCACTTTCATCAAATTGACAAGTCTAGCTGCCTTCGCCTTGCAGACGCCAAGAGTTCAGAGTGCGGACAAACGGTGTTATCAAACACCAACTTCAAACTACTCTCGCTCGTCGCCTTACCACAAATTTGGTGATGCAAACATTGGACAGTAGCAATGCAACCTTCACTCCATTCCATCGCTAGGAGGCTATTGGATCAAACGCCACAGCACATCAGTGCTCGCTTGAAGCTATGCGATCGGCTCCGAGCACCTCTGCAGCGACAAATGTTCAGCGCGAACATCCAGCGGTCGAGGCCATCGCGTTCGTTCAGCAGCACCAACAGCACCATCAACAATGCATTCAAGAAGATTCCTGATAATCAACCACTCGAAGAAGAAACGAACCTTGGCTACAACGCCGAGCGATTCTACCCTGTCCGAATCGGCGAGGTCTTCAAATCGCGATATGAGGTCCTGGCCAAGCTTGGCTTTGGCATGTGCTCTACAGTCTGGCTCTGCAGAGATCAGGAGTGAGCATACACAGACTCAGGCCCCGTTGTGAGTCAGCTAATAACACTTTCTTGCTCAGGTCACAGTCGCTACTTGCCCTCAAGATCTGCACTGGCAATAGAACCAGCCAAGAGGTGCAAATCGCGCACCACCTTCAGTCCCTCAACCCGGACCTCCACGACGGACTCTCATGCCTCCGAATCCCACTCGACGATTTCGAAATCTCCACCGCCTCCGGGAAAAAGCACTCCGCCATGGTCTTCACTCCCTTGGACCTGACCTGGAACCAGATCCAAAAGCAGTACAAAGCAGCCGGAGGAGGCACGCCCAAAACCGTGATCCAGCAGGGGCTGTGCTGTTTGCTGTGAGGCTTGAACATCCTCCATCAAGCCGGAATAGCGCACACAGATCTCTATCCCAACAATGTCATGTTCGCCATCGCCGACAAGTCAACATGGTCCCGGATCGCACAAAGTGAGAAGGAAACCCCTTCCCCTCGAAAAGCCCTCCCCGATCGCAGCATATACAAATCTCACGACATCCCCGACGCCCAATGTGTCCCTCCGCCCATCATTGCCGATTCCGGCCATGCTCGGATGGGAGAGCTGGGGCAGAAGTACCGCGGCCGCATCATGCCCGACTTCTATCGGGCGCCTGAGGTCATACTAGGCATGGAGTGGGATTCCAAGGTGGACATGTGGTCTGTTGGGTTGATGGTTAGTCGTTCTGTGGGCCCCGTCTTTTGTTTGGTCGATCGTTAACAAGCCCTGGCAGATCTGGGACCTGTTTGAAGGCAGTCGGCTCTTCTATGCGGTCAAGGACGGTCGTCTGAGTGACGAGCTTCATCTCGCCGAGATGGTCGCTCTCATGGGCCCGCCGCCAAAGGCCTTTTTGGAGCGCAGTGAGGAGTGTAGCAAGTACTGGGACGTTGACGGTAGGTCTCCAATTCCTTTCGACCCGGTATCTTTGTAACAGAAAACAAAGCTGACAACCTTAGTACTCGAACAGGAAACTGGATCGCCTCGACACCTATCCCAGACCAGACGTTCGAATCTCTCGAAGTACGCCTCGAGGGAGTAGACAAAGAACTGCTGGTCACCTTCGCTCGCAAGGTGCTCCGTTGGCTTTCCGAAGAGAGGATGTCTGCAGCAGAACTTCTTGATGAAGAGGGCGGTTTCTTGACTCAGTGGGCTGTCCCTGAGGCTGTCGAAGATGATTAGTAACTGCATTTCTGGGGTGTTTCCGAGGTCAATGAAGGTGGTGACATTGGTTGTAAGAGACCAGCACCAGCTGTCTTGTCTTTTGACCTCTGATGGAAGGTTTTTGGACGAGCGCTGTAGTAGTATTTGTTTGATGGAAGACCGGACTCTCAGCTCTTAATTTCTGATGCGCACGTTGTACAATGAACACAATAATAAATCGGATGGAAACACAGCTTTCCGACATTACAACAGCGAGGTCGATCGAGTAGTCGTGTCAAAGGGCTGGATGAGTTGCAATATTAGCCTGAGAGCGATGGACTGGATTGAGCACGAACTGTACCATTGGTAGTTCCGATAATGTTGTGGAAATCTTCTCCATTTTACTATATACATTTACATACTGAAAAATTGTTCTACTACTAAACAACACATTTCTTTCATTCTGTTATAAGAAGAACGCCAATGCTCATGTTTTCCCTCCACTTCCAATTCCCATCCTCCACTGACAACAAGGAAAGATTTAAACTCCGAAAAAGCAACTGACAGAAGGAAAAGATAATACACAAGGAAAATATGCAGGGTGCAAAAAAATGATGAATCAAGCATTAGTCGCAATCAACGCGTTCCAATGTTGCTCAAGTCGTTCGTGAGAAGGGTTGTTGGCGAATCCGCTTACAAAGCGAAAGCGGCGATGGCGAGGGCGAAGGCGATCACGCTGGAAGCCATGATGCTGGAGGAGGAAGCGGCGCCCTCGTACTCGGCCTGGAGGGTGTTGTTGGACTGGGGAGAGCCGGAGCTGGCAGGGGCGCGGCCGCTGGTGGAGTTGGAGGCGCCGGTGGGGTACAGAGGGGCGTTGAGCTTTGAGGCGGACGCGGTGGCGAGGAGGGTGCTGCTGACAGAAGTAGCGGAGCTCTTCTTCTTGTCGTCCTCGGCGGTCGCGGTGGTGGTGTTGGCGAGCGGGTTGATTAGAATCTTGGGGTGGTCGCCGACGGACTCGTCGCGGAGAGGGGTGGTGGCGGCGGCGGGTGCGGTGGAGACGGAGGAGGTAATGTAGACGGTGTTGTTCTGTTGCTGCTGCTGCTTGATGGTGGAGGGGATAGTGGTGACAGAGGCTGAGAGGCTAGCAGGGACGCTGGACTGGACGGCAGAGAGGGCGGAGGTGGTAGATTGAGAGAGCTCGGACAGGCCAGAAGACGAGGATTGCTTGGCCTGGAGCATGGAGATGGAAGACGGGGACTGCTCGGCCATGACAACGGAGATAGAAGACGGAGACTGCAGGGCCTGGGCCATGGAAACCGAAGAGCTGGGGATGGGCGAGGCGCTCTCAAGAGCCATGCCGAAAGAAGGGATGGAGGAGGCGACTGCAGCAAAGGTTTCCTGAGGAGCAGCACCGCAGGCAGCGACGCGAGTGGTGGTATCAGGGTACTGCTTCTCGAACTCGGCCTTGCCGTAACCTTCCTCGACATCGCGGCGGTGCATGAAGAAGTTAGGGTGGCCGTCAGCGCGCTTGTGCTTGTACGCATCGGCGACTTGCTCCTGCTTCTTAGCGTCGTAGCTGGGGACGACGTTCTCCTGCTTGGGCTCATCGTATGTGGGTGCAACAACCGCCGGCTTCGGCGCCTCGTATGTTTCAGGAGCAACGACTTCTGGCTGAACGATCTCTGGCTTGGGCTCCCCATATGTGGGCGCAACGACCGCAGGCTTTGGCGCCTCGTAAGACTCGGGAGCAACATTGTTCACCTTGGGAACGACCTCGGCGTCCAGTACGGGTGCCTCGACATCTGGCTTAGGCTCATAAGTTTCAGGGGCTTGGGCTTCCTGAATCTCGGGCTTGACTTCGTAGCTGTCCGGAACCTGAGCTTCTTGAACCTCGGGCTTCACTTCGTAGGTGTCGGGAACTTGAGCCTCCTGGACTTCAGGCTTCTTTTCTTCGTAAGTTTCAGGAACTTGGGCTTCCTGGACCTGAGGCTTCTGCTCGTAAGTGTCGGGGATGATCTCGGCCTCTTTGACTTCAGGCTTCTGCTCATAAGTGTCGGGGACAATCTCAGCTTCCTTGACCTCGGGCTTCTGCTCGTAAGTTTCAGGGACGATCTCAGCCTCCTTGACCTCAGGCTTCTGCTCGTAAGTGTCCGGCACGATCTCAGCCTCCTTGACCTCGGGCTTCTGCTCATATGTTTCGGGAACCTGAGCCTCTTGAACCTCAGGCTTCTGCTCATATGTGTCGGGGACGATCTCGGCCTCCTTGACCTCAGGCTCCGGTTCGTAAGTGTCGGGCTTCTCGATTTCGGCCTCCTGGATGTCGGGTGTCTGGTAAGTGTCGGGAATTTCGGCTTCCTTGACCTCAGGCTTCTGGTAAGTGTCAGGAACCTGGGCCTCCTGGACTTCAGGCTTCTTCTCCTCGTACGTTTCCGGGGCCTTGGCCTCCTGGACCTCAGGCTCCTTGGAGTAAGTCGCGATCTCAGCGTTGGCAGTGGTAGCAGGAGCCTCTTCGGTGTAAGCAGGAGCAGTAGTAGTAGGCAACTCCTGGAAAGCAGTGGTAGTCGGCTCATCCATGTACATCTTCCAGTCGTCGTCATCCTCCTCAAGAGGTCTGTTGTAGGTGAGAGAGTCGTCCATGACCTCGGGCGTACGCCTCGCCATTCTACCACCGGCGCGGCCGGGGTGAGGGGCGGCAGCGGCCAGAGCCGTGAAGGCCAACAGAAGGGACCTGTTCACCATATTGTCGGTTGTTCGATTGGTTGCTTGTCGGTTGTCGATGGTCAATGGTCGCTGGTGTCGGGAGATCGACGATGGGAAATGCGAGGCCTTCTTGAGGGGAAATAAGGGTCCTTTCGAAGCTGATCAAAGAGTGACTTGAGTTGAAAGTGATCTGAAACGAGTGTGATGATGGGAGGGAAACGTCGAGAATGGAATGAGATGAGACGGTACTTATTGCTCGATTGTCGGCGCGACATCAACAGCGGCCTTTACCAGCCGTCAGCCTCCTGCACGCGGCAGAGCGCTGGCTGGGGCCGGTGGGAGAGTGCGATCGCTGGCGGTTGTCGACTGGTAGCAAGGGGTGTGCAAGACACATAACGGCTGGTGCTCTTTGCTCGTCTCACTCGTCGTCTCTATGCCGCAGGGCGGTAGGGCTGAGGTTGGGGGCGAGTCTCTTTCCGGCCGGCGTTGTTATGCTATAGCTGGGGGCAAGTATAGTCTTCGAGCCGCTAACGGACTAGCGCGCCTATCTTTGCGCGTGCAAGTATAGGAGACAGGAGGCAGAGTCTGTAACTGTGGAGTGAGACGGTTGTGATCCAAGGCTGTCGTCATTGCAAACTGCTGCCGTGACTGCGTAAAAAGTATCGTGACGGCCGAGTCTGTGCAGAATCAATTGCACCATCATGCGAAGGCCCAAATTAGTAACATGACAGAGACTTGTGCTCTGGTCTTTTGAGATACAACCTGTTGCCATAGTCAGTAATAGTAAAGCCAATTGTTCGACACTTCCGCGACCCTGTTGCAAACGATTGCTTCCCTTCGAGGGCCGGTAGTCTCTTCAACGACTTTACATGCGAACACGGTACCAACCAGCCAAACCTCGATTTTGTCTCCTTCTGAAACGTAGTAGATCGCCCAAGTGGCGTTTGCGCCACCGCCGTGACAGTAATGTTCATAAACATCGCTCCTTGTTGTGCTTGGGAGTGGGTCTCGGCTCCGAGGGGCGAAAAGTCCGGTGCCGGCTCGCAGAACACATATGAGACAAACGGTTTATCAGCAGAATACCGACATTGGATCTGCGCCATCCAGACCACCCCATCCCTGTTGTTTGGTCCATCCTTTTGATTATCGTTACACATATAGTCCTACATCCAGAACCTAACCATGCCGACGCGCTGCGCGCCCGCTCATCAGTCCTCACGTCTTGTAGAAGCAGAAAGCATGGTAGAATGCCGCTGCCTCCATTTCCTCGTCGCCGACTAGACATCCGTTGTTCGGCGCACTGCGGTCGCGGCTACGCACGCCCATACGCTCTGCAAGCATTCCCAGCTCTCGGTCTTCGCTCTCGTCCTCGTAGACCTCTCTGAAACCTTTCCGGTACAGCAGTTCGAGGCCGTACTCTTCAGCCAGCGCACGGAAGGCCTCAAACGGCACGATGAACTCGGGTGCGTCGACGGCTTCCTGAAGACTGTAGTGGTAACGCCAGCCGTAGGGCGGACGGAAGATACCGTCGCGCGGTAGTGCTTTAGACACCAATGGTTGGTGGCGAGGGAGTTTGACAGTGTACAGGTCGTTGCCGAATTCAATTGGCGGGAGAGAGCTGGCTGGAGTAGCAGATGCTGGATCATGCGCAGGTGTGGCCTCTGCTGCGGTCACAGCTTCCACCAACGGTGCAGGCTCGGATGGTGCAGCAATTGGCTCTGATGGCTTTTCGGGATCCCAGTCGTCGTCGTCGTCTTCGGCACTGCCGTTTGCAGGTGGTTGAGGCTCGCTGGGCTTTTCTGGGTCCCAGTCATCGTCGTCGTCTCCACCACCATTGGCAGCCGGCTGCGGCTCAGACGGCCTCTCGGGGTCCCAGTCGTCTTCGTCGTCATCGTCCTTTCTTGTGCTGTTCGCCTCAGGTGCCTTTGCTGGAGTACTTTTGCCGTTCGGTGTCTTGCCAGGCGCTTCTTTCGCCAGCAGATCCTTTACCTTCTCGGTGATCACATTCGAGTTTGGCATGACACCAATGAACCTGCCGCCCTTCTTCAATGCACCAGACACGTTCCTCAACATGCCTCGCGCAAGCTCTTCGCTCTCGAAACTGTAATGGAGCGCAAACATCATGCTGACCACATCAAAGCCTCCGCTGAACATCCTTCCCTGCACGATCTGCGGGCCAGGACCAGCGTTGGGATCGAACCCAACCTGACTAACAATAGGAATGTCGCCCAGCGATGTTCCGAATGTGTCCCGCACGTAGAACTGAGCCTCCATCGGGGGAGCCCTCCTGTTGCGGCCGCCCCTCCGCAAGTTCTCGTTGTATCTCGAGCGTGCCTGATCGATACTCACATCGGCAATGTCACAGCCAACGTAGAGTGACGGGGTTTGGGGTGCCTTCTCCCATTTTCCGAGATCGCCTCCCTTTCCGCAAGCCATGTCGAGGACTGTCATGTGCTCGACGGGAATTTCAGGGCGAGAGAACTTCTGGATCAACGTGGACTTGATCCAATTGTTGAGGCTCCGAAGTCCTTTGATCTTACTCTCAGTACTCCTCCACTCACGGCCACGCTCCGGTACGGCGTTGTAATGTTGGGCCACCAACTCAGCTCCTGAAGCTTGGTGAGAGAGATTCTCTTTCCGTTGTCGTTCTTCCATTTGTCGCTGCATCTGTCCAGCTTGATTACGTCCCATGGTTGCTCGCGCACCAGGGCGCTTCCTGGGTGGGGAGCGATCACCGTCGTCATCTTGTGGAGGTTGAGTATTGCGCGGAGGTGACCTGCGGGCAAACGCGTTCGGTGTGTTGCTTCTACTGGCCTTGTTCGCAGCCAAGCGCTGAGCTGGCGTCTCCCTCTTCCTCTTCGCAGCTTGACGCCTGCTGTTGCTGTCCCATGGCTGGTCCTCGGGTTCTTGAGATGCCATCTTTGGCGGAGTAGATGTGTTGTGTTGTGTTGCGAGTATCGAAGGTGGTGTAAGTTGGTGTTTGTATGAGCTTCAATGGGGTGGGAGATTCGAGGTGATACAATCTTCACGAGCCGTCTTCACGAGACATGCACGTGAATCGCGTAAAAAGCGGCTAAGCCCAATTTGCTCGTTTGAGTAGTACAAAATGACACGTGTCTGTATCGGAAGAAGAGTAAGGTAGCGAACGGCAATAAATGCGAGTGAAGGGTGTCGCAGTGAGGACAAGGGAGAGCGAACACAGGCACAAGAAGAGCAATATGGAGGCCTCTCGGCAGGCGAGCCGAGAGATAGCGCATGTCCTCCGCGAAACCTTAGCGGGATCTACGGGATCGGGAAGGCCGGCTTGCCGCAACTCTCGTCTCGGGCAGTCCATCATCGAAACGCCGGGGCGCGGCTTCCTAAGAGCTCCAATTCACTTACGTGCCAACACCCATACTCTACGACCCATCTCCACCACTATTGCCAACATAACAACCCTCGACTTCCACTAGACCTGCATCACTGCCTCCGCCATGGGTGAACCACAGTACCTCAAATACCCCATCCTCCCTCTCGCGCAGTCGGTCTTCGGCCTCGCCTCTCCAACCACCGACTCAGCTACCAAGAAGACGTCATTGAAGACTCTCCAAGATGCCATCCGTGAGCACAAGATGGCACCGCTGTACGCCCACCTGGCGCATCCTCAGACCGGAAAACTGAATGCATCCGGAGAAGGCGGCTCGCTATCACCCTCCATTTCCCGCGCAAACACAAATGCCAGCTCGCCATCACCCTACAACCTGCTGAGACGGACGAGCAGTATCAACGCTCCTTCCATTGTCGGCGTGCTTGGTGGCAAGACAGACAAGAGCGTGGATCTCCCTTGGGACGAGGCCCTTTACAACGAATTGCTAGCCGACAACGAGAAGGAGCTAGAGACGATCCAGAAGGAGGAGGACGATGCGGTTGGAAACGCCGGCGACACCGAGGTTGCAACCGCACAAGGCAAGCGTGCAGAGTTCTACGCAAAGATTGGAGACAAGGAGAAGTCGCTGGAAGAGTTCGAGAAGCTGTTTGAGAAGACTAGCATCCTGGGCACCAAGATCGACATTGTCCTGGCAGTCATCAGAATAGGATTGTTCTTCGATGACAAGCTCCTTGTCAAGAAGAACATCGATCGCGCACAGCAGCTCGTGGAGTCTGGTGGTGACTGGGACCGCCGCAACAGGCTGAAGGCCTACACCGGTCTGCACTTGCTCACCATCCGCTCACATGGCCTCGCGGCTGCACCACTTCTCGACTCGCTATCCACATTCACCTCCACCGAGCTTTGCCCTTACAGCTCTCTCGTAGTCTACGCCACCTTGGCTGGCGCAGTGGCTCTTCCCCGCCGTGACTTCAAGTCAAAGGTGGTAGACGCACCCGAGATCCGTGCCGTCTTTGGTGCTTCCTCCGGCGAAGAGCGTCTCGCAGCTCTTGGTGGTGCCCAAGATGACATGGAGACCGACTCAGAATCGAAGAAGTCCGCAACTACCACTCCCAAACCCACCGTCATCAACCTCACTACCCTCGGCTCTGGCTCCGCACCTGAAGCTGAGCCCGAGATCGACTTCGGCCCTCTTGCCACGATGGTGTCTTCGCTTTATAACGGCAACTACAGCTCTTTCTTCACTTCACTTGCAGCTGTCGAGACAAACTTCCTCTCGCAAGACCGATACCTCTTTGAGCACAAGAACTGGTTCGTGCGTGAGATGAGACTGCGTGCGTACGCGCAGCTTTTGCAGAGTTACAAGGTTGTCGGTCTGGAGAGCATGGCAGGCTCGTTCGGCGTTAGTGTCGCGTGGCTCGACAAGGACTTGGCGCCTTTCATCGCCAGCCAAAGGCTCCCCTGCACGATCGACCGTGTGAAGGGTGTGATCGAGACACAGAGGCCGGATGACAAGAACAAGCAGTGAGTATCTGCCAGTTCCCTAAACGAACGGACCATACTGACATGGATTCTTAGGTACAACGACGTAGTTAAGCAGGGCGATCAGCTCATCACCAAGCTGCAGAAGTACGGCCAAGTCGTCCGTCTCCGCGGCAGTGAGCGAAGCTAGAGGGAGGCATGCATCGCATACAGATTATCGAGATTAGGTAGGCATTGTTGCTTTCTTGCACAGCCCTCGAGCGTGGCGGTCAGCAAGCATAGAGCAGACAGTCGAACACGAACAGATGAACCAAGTGCATAATTACAATTTCACGTGTGTGAAGGATGGTTTCAAATCCGATTGGTGATCTCCTGTGTGGGCCTATGTAGTAACCTATTCGTTCTGTTTATCGATTCACAGTGATGTCGAGCAACTCCATCGCATTATGCGCATCAGGATTGGGTTGTATCAAAAGTAGTCTCCAAGGCGTTGGTTGTTCTGACTGGTTTGAGGAGTTGGGTCTGACAAACGAAACCAAATAAGTCGATTTTGATCGATTGTCCATCTATAGTGCCCCAAACACGCCACCAATCAAGCCAGATTGACCGCAATAGTCAAGAGACCACTCACCGAAATGTTATGGCAATAGTAGTAACGCATGATGTCGTTAATGCAAGTCGACGACTTTGTCAGCTTTTGAAGCCAACCCCAACCCTGACCCTGGAGTAAACGAATTTCTAGACAACCACGCAATCTACAAGTGCAGCGACGCAATTCACCTCGACACATCATTTTAGTCGACCGACCGATCGTTTGATCAAATTGGAATCTAGAACTTCGTTGGATGCTGGTATTTAGTTATGTTCGAATGGTAACATGCTTGTTAATGCATTTTTTTGGTGGGGGTTGGGAGAGCTCGCACGATTCGTAGCAAGCATTCGGCCAGTCTCGCTACCATGGATGCCATGGCCCGAGTTCTCTGTCGACTGAGTAGAGCGGAGATACAATGGTTTTGAGCAGGCTCGCCTGTCGCGGATCCTTCACGCGTGGCTTTGATGAAGAGTTGAGACGCATCTGGTGTCGTTCTACATGATAATTTCGTTTTGGACGTCCTATTGAAAGAGAAACAGTTAGCATACTGAGTCACAGCATGGAAGAACTCGCAGCAACTCACCCTCTTGAGCTCCTTGTACGGAAGGCAGACACAGTTTTGCACCCGCACCTCGTCTGCCACTGCGCACTCCTTGCCCAGAATCGTGATGCTCTGAACTTTGACACCGTTCTTGACAACACTGGTGCTGAGCTCGCGCACAGGAGTCGGTGTGCCCTCGACTCGCGCCCAGGCGCCGACACGACTGCTCCAGCCGATGATCGCGTAAAGTACACACGCGTCGTGCTTGATCTCGGCGTCTTCCAGCACGATGGCCTCCTTGATGCGGGCACCAGCACCGATCACAGCACGTGGGCCAATGGAGACGTTGGGTCCAAGTTTTGCTGTCGGGTCGACCTGAGCGGTCGGGTGGATGAAGACTGGAGGAAGAATAGTCGCGGAGGGTTTCGCGAGCTCTTCGCTCTGCTGCTGGAATGCCTTCATGAGGTACAAAGCATTGGCGGGCACGGCGGAGCCAGCGGTCTTGATCTGGCGCCAGAAGTCCTTGGTCTCGAGGACGTAGAATTGGCGGCTGTCGGCGAGGTCGGAGAGGATGTCCTGCTCCAGGCGGATGACTTCGCTGATTTCGCCATCATCATCGTCGTCTTGAGTGGCACGGGGCAAGTATGCGGAGTCAAGCGCATCTGAGGAGGGGTAGGAGACCAGACGAGGGCGGTCGGCGCGACGCTTAATCGCGGACTTGATGCTGGGGAAAATGGCCTCGGTGGCGAAGAGGTAGACGCCGCAGTTGATCAGGTTGGAGATGTAGGATTCGGGCTTCTCGACGTAGTGCAGCACGCGCTTGGTGTGTGAGTCGCTGACGATGCAGCCGAAGTTGTTCGCGGCGTCATTGGGCACGCGGGTTCCCAGGATGACGGCCTCGCCATCCTTCTCCTCGAAGAGACGCAGCATTTGCTCCAAGGGGAACGAGCAGCAGACATCGGCGTTGAGGACGAAGAAACGGTCAGGGCGGCCCTTCAAGATGGCGTCGCGGAAATGGTAGAGACCGCCAGCCGTTCCAAGAGCCTGATACTCGCGCAGGTATTTGATAGAGATTTGGGGGTGGGTGCGGCCACAGTCCTTGATGAAGTCGCGGAAGACTGCCTCATCGTAGTACCCGACAATGAAGACCTCGCGAATCTCGGGGAGTTTGGTGATGGCAGCGAAGCAGTGTGAGATGATGGGATGTCCGGCGACTTCGAAGAGAGGCTGTATCGTGTCAGCCAGGGTTGAACATCCTAGGACTTAACCGATCGATTTATACCTTGGGAAGGTCGAGAGAAAGAGGGCGGAAGCGGGTTCCTCTTGACGGTCCACCGACCTGCTCACTTCAGCCTTTTATTCATATAATCTTGATTTTCCCGATGATTTCCTACCAGGATGACTGCCTTTGTGACTGGCGCGCCTCCTCTTGCGCCGCGTACGGGCACCTGCAGATTCGCCATGATTTCGTTTCGTTTGTGAAGTTGTCGCGGTGGTTGGAGGGGCTCGCGCGGTATACGTGGACTCGGTTGGGCGGTGGAGAGGGTTTGCAGTTCTAGTTCAACGTCAGCAGGATCCGGGTCTATGAGTTTAACCTTAGACATACTAAAGGGAGTGTTTTCGTTTAGTCAAATGGGTTGTCAGCGTCGTCGTGTCGACAGTGCAACCTGTCTCCTCGCATCTCTCGTACAAACAGCAAGGGTCTCAGCAGTCCACGCGGCGATCGCGCCCCGCAAATGCACAGATCAACACGGGCTTGACGAATGCGCTTGCGTCTTCACACTTCACTTCCATGCGGAGAGACGGGGATCGAAAGCATGTTCACGAGATTAACATCTAATATCAGTTGAAAGTGGCCACGCTCGCATGGTATTCCTTTGGCATGCTCTTGATCCATCGATTTCGTGACAATGGCTCAGTTGGTTCTCATACCTCGTTGTCTACTCAACATCACTCGTGAGAGTCTGTGAAGTAAGCGCCCTTCATTTGCCATCATTGTACAGGCCACATGCATGATACCGTGAGCCAATGGGTGCTGAGTTTCCAGAGACTTGTATCGCACAGACAACGCCAAAGACGCGCGTTCTTGCATCTTGCGTCCCTTTCACGTCCTCTCGACATCTTTCACACTGACCTTTGCAGACCAACATCGTCAAGCCAAAGTCCTGCAACATATCGTTCGTGTGTCTCAGGATACCGTACAAGCCATGCAACCTGCCGGATCTTGAACTTAATGCTTATCAGCACACAGGCGAACGTGTCCCTGCGGCTGTCGCGGTGAGCCGTTCGCCTAAAGACGACGCACTCGACGTGGAGATTTGTGAGAATCGGAGTCCTTGATGGAGTTTGGATGTGGTCCAGGACTGGACTGGAAATTGCTGTCCACATATTCTCCGTCAACATGCTGGACTCCGTTCATCCTACTATGGGTGCCTGTCCAAGTTAAAAGGGCAGTCCTCGTCTCCTATCTCAAGCTCTTTCCACCATCTTCATCAATCATCGCAAACGGATTTTCCTTCAATCTGTATGAGTCGTTGCCTGCACCTTGGACATTTCAGCCATTCTTCTGTCAAACAATTCTGCAACTCCAGTCGCGACAGACGTCGACACCTCTTGAAGTGAGTAAGACTTCTTGCTTCTACTTACCTCCCTTACCAAGCAAGTCGGAAGTGATGCCAGCGAGAGCGCTCGAGAATCTCAGACCTCACTCTAGAGTGGGCGAGCGTTGAAAAGCTTGGCACGCTGGGTCGCGCCTTCCTCTACAGTTGCCCAAGCAAGCAAACAAGCCGCCACCAACCTCCGCTTAAACCTCCACTGACCGCGCATAGCATGTCAACCCGCCGCATCAAACAAGAGCTGGCCGACCCACACTCATCTCCAACTATACCAAACACGAGCAGCCGCGCGCAAACCGTAAGCTCCACAGCCGAAACTCCAATCACCCGCGACACTCCCACCGCCCGCTACGACTCTCCTACTGCTCACGACACTCCAATGAACGTCCACGCTGCTTCGCCGGACTCGAATGCGACCATGGCAAACGGCAGCCAGCCTGATCACGACGACCATGATGCTCTCAAATCCCTCGGAGCTCACTCCTACCGCCTCATTCAGGGTATCAAAAAACTCGAGGAGCTCAAGATCAGCGCTACCTTGAAGTCCCTTCCCAAGTTTGTTGTTGTCGGCGACCAATCTGCTGGCAAGAGTTCGATTGTGGAGGCTCTCTGCGACATCTCATTGCCGCGGAGCATGGGAACATGCACTCGGTAAGCAGAAACAACATGATCTTCTCGTTACATGCCACTAATTGTAGACGTAGGTGCCCGTTCTCGATTACAACCTCCGCTCACGGACCCTCTCAGAATGATGGAGCATGGAGCTGCAGTATCTCCATCAAAGAAGGGTTCTTCTTCGACAAGGGCAGTTTCAAGCGGCGGGCAGGCGATCCTGTTGTGACTCACTTCGCAAACGTTACCAATAAGGAGCGCTTGGAGCCAATGCTACGTAATGCGCAACTGGCTGTTCTGAACCCGCGCGAGAACCCGCAGCAGTTCATCAACGCCGATAACGACGATGAAGCTCATGCGACTCGCCAGGTGGCGTTTTCGCCCAACATTATCTGCCTTGAGATTCAAGGCCCAGGACTACCAGAACTTTCGTTTTTCGACCTTCCTGGAACCATCAATGTCGTCGGCGAGGAAGACGATCCGAACGACCAGGGCCTTGTGCAAAGGATCACGAAATTGGTCACTACGTTTCTCATGGACGAAAAGTCCCTGGTGCTGCTTGCATGCGGTAAGTTGGTTCTACCAATTGGAATTGTGCATAGCTAACGACGTAATAGGCGCTGACCAGGATGTCGAAACATCGACAACTTTCAGGCTCATCAAGGACTGCAAAGCCACGGCGCGATGTGTTGGAGTGCTGACCAAGGCCGACCTCATGCCACCAGGGAAGAATGAGTACATCAAGAAGATCATCGATGGAAACAAATTCGCGCTCGGCAAGGGCTGGTTCATCACGAAGCAGCTGTCCCAAAAGCAGATTGATCAAGGAATCACTCATGCGACTGCCAGAGATTTGGAGGCCGAGTTCTTCGGCTCGCAACCGTGGGGGCATGATCACTGCGGCATCCCTCAGCTACAAGACGCGATCTCTCGTTTCCTCACGCAGCACATCCACGGAGAGTGAGTTCTTCTATCCATTTCAGAACCTTCCGATATGCAACAAAGGCATGCTAACATTGACATCAGGCTTCCTGAGATCCTCAGCCGTGTCGAGAATAGGCTCAGTGAGATCGCACACCAGATCACATTCTATCCTGAGCGTCCAAACCATCCAACTGCCATTGTGATCCAAGAGGTCACTCAGATCGCTGGAACCATTGGCACTCACGTCAAGGGCGATGAGGACGTCAACCCTTTCCGTAAGGCCATTGAGGCCGTGATTAAGAGTTTCAAGCAGGAGCTGCTTGACGTCAAACCAAGTCTAGATTTCAAGACACCAGGCTGGATGGCACCCCCAATTTCCCTCGACTCAGACGACGAGCCGGAGACACCTACCCCGGCACGCACTCAGATGCCAGTGCGGCCGTCGGCAACGCCAACGCCATCGAGAAAGCGCCCAGCCGTCGACACTCCAGCACGCCGCCCTCAGCGCATCAAGCCCGACCCTGCAGGTCCAGCGCTCGAGCGACCTGTCTACACCCTGGACTCTCTCCACGAGACGTACGAGCAAGGCAACACAAGCGGGATGCCAGGCAACATCAACGTCAAAGTAACCAGGAAGCTGATCCTCTCCGCCCTGAAGAGCTGGACCGCCGCCGTCACGCGCCTGCTCGAGAACGCCGAGAAGGAAGTCCTTAGCACCGTGCACAAAGTGGTCGACACGCAGCTCCGCAACCGCACCTCCACCCAGCTCTACGCCAAATCGCGCGAAGTCCTCGCCAGCTTCGTCGCCTACCACATGGCTGAAGCCCGCAACCGCATCACCTGGCTCTGCCGCTGCGAGCAGGAAAAGCCCATCACCTACAGCAAATGGGCCGCGACCAAAACTCAACGCCAGCGCGAGCTCGAACTCGCCCGCAGGATCCAGCGAACCAACGAGTACTTCGAAACCCGCGAAGGAGGCAACAACCTCAAGGTCGGCACTCCGCGCGAGAAGCGCGTCGAGAAAGCCAGGGACGACGCCTGGGTGGCCAAGGAACTCGGCGACGACGACTGGGCCCCGGAAGTCAACAACGCGGCCAACATCTTCGCTTACTACGACACGGCGTCGACTTGCTTTGTTGACACCGTGGCCAAGTGCCTTGAGTACGGCGTCATGGCTCCGCTGCGCGACGACGTGCAGAATGCCCTGTTGAACAACCTGCACGTCGGAGATGCTGCTGTTTGCACGCAGTTGCTTGCCGAGGATCCGGAGCGTGAGAGGCAGCGCGTGAAGTTGTTGGCTGAGCAGGGCAAGTTGGTTGAGGCGATTGCCGAGTTGAAGGGACTGCAGGGTTGAAGTACCAGAGGCTCTGGACATGGGAGATTGGAAAAACGAGAGACATCGCAGCAGCGTTTGCAACTACAGAGGCTGGGGGAATTGTACGATTGGGTTCCCGAGACCTCTAGGGGATGCCAGGGCTTGCACAGAGACATCGCAACTTTTCCCGCAGTGTGTCTACTTGGACATCGAAATGGACCAAGGTTTCTTCGCTTGGACGAAAGATGCGTTTCTTTTGTTATACGGAAGACGAGTCCTTGTTCGATTGCTGTGGACTAGAACTAGTGGTTGAGAAATAGAAAAATTGTCGCTTCGTCACGCTTTGCTTCCATTCGAGTCCATCGTAATCGCGCTTTGTGTCCAACACAGAAAAGACTACATATATGTGGAATCGACGCTGTATTACGCTTGCACCCATTCCAGTCCACTGTAGTCATGCTACCACTACATTTAGTCACAGATGAAGTGAAAATATTGGAGAGACAGCCTTCCATTCGCATTCTCATTCTTACATCCTCTACTATCTTGTTGGGTATTTGCAAATCGACAGGAATCGCTCCCTCTCCCTTCTCTACCAGGCAGACGGACAGCCGTCTGTCCTGTTTCTCTTGCACTATGCTTCTCCCAGACTTCTCAGAGCTCAATCAGACTTTCCTCCTTCGGCACAGCAGGAGCGTGCTGCGGCGCCGTTGGGAAACTCTCCTGTCCGTAACCTGCACCTGCGGCAGGAGCTTGTGGCCAGTTGTGCTGGGGCTGAGGTTGGTTTAGCTGAGGGTAGCTGCCTTGCTGCTGCTGCGGTTGTGTTGGCTGGGATTGAGGGTTTTGGTAGTAAGAGTGCGAGGGCTGGCGCTGCAAGGGTGGCTGCTGCTGCTGGACGGGAGTTTCTTGAGGCGGGTAGGGCGTTGACTGCTGGTAGGGTTGCTGTTGCTGCTGAGGCGGCTGTTGCGCGTACAGTTCTGGGCTTGATGTTTGTGGGACTGATGGCTGCTGCTGCTGTTGCTGTTGCGGCTCGGCGTAGTAGAACGATGTTTGGTCGGCGGGTGGCGGCGAGATGGCTGGGTTCGGATCCTGCGAGGCGTGCGACGGCGCGTACTGCGATGATGGCTGGGAATAGTGCTGTGAGGATTGGCGTTGGGGAGGTCCTTGCTGAGTTTCGTGATATTGTTGTTGCGGTTGAGGCGGGTATTGCTGGGCTGGGTTCTGTGGGTAGGGAGCTTCCGGTGCTTGCTGGCTGTACTGCGACATCCTGTTCATGTCTGGGTACGGCTCTGGGTACTGTGCTTGTGCGCCTGGGGGTTGAGGATAGCCTGGGTAGCCACCATGGGCTTGCTGAGGTGGTGGTCCGTAGTTGTCGAATTGTGGTGCGTTGCCAGAGTAGTAGCTTTCCATTCCGCCTTGAGGGTTCATAGGCGCAGCGTTGATATTGGGGTACATGCTTGAGCGGTTGGGTGCTCCGAAGCGGCCGCCGTGGTATGTGTTGCTGAGTCTCTCTTCCAGCATTCGGTCGTAGTAGCGAACAACAGTCGAAAGTTTGGAATGTAAATCGAGAAGAGTGTCGTGCTTGCTCATAGTCTCACCGTACGTGCGGGCCAGCTTGGGTCTCAGCGAGCCAATGCTCTCGTACAGCTCCTGTATTTGCGGTTCACGGAGGATTGTGCCTGGCGGTTGGTGTTGGAGCCTGTCCACAAGCGTAGAGAACAGGTTGATGTTCTCCATCTCCACTGGCGTCAATTCGTGCTGGTTGTTCGGTTTGTATTGCGCGGGCGCTGCACTCGAAGATGTCTGTTCCCTCAGTTGTTTGGCGTGTACCTTCTTCTGCTCTTCCATGTCCTGCATGCTGGCGGCAATAGCCGCCTTCAGATCCGCATCCTCCTCGTCTTCGTTCTGCGGTCCGTTGCTGCTTACAACGGCAGGCTTCGGCTTCGACTGTTGGGGTACTGAAGGCTGCGGCACGTATCCCGCACCAGAATGGCCCTTGGAGTCTTCCAAACTCATCTCTAATGCGCGCTTCAAGTCTGCATCGAAGCTATCGTCTACCCTCGCTGCACGAGGCTGCATCCTCTCGGCACTTGAGTTAGAGCCCTGCCATAGTGTCTTTCTGCTTGCGCCAGGGCTTTGAGGCCCTTGGATTCCACGGCTCTTGTCACTCAACTTGGCATAGCATCCATCGTCCACTCGCACAGGCTGCATGATTCCGAGGTGAGGCAGCGGTATGTTCTTCGAACTGCAAGCACCGCAGAATACATTTCCACAGTTCCTGCAATGATGCTTGCGGTTGGTGAAGGTGAACTTCTCGCGACATCTCATGCACACATCCGAGTCGGCCCACTCTGGAGGCGCGGAGCTGTCAAACATACTGCTGGCGACTTCTTGCCGAGGTGGGAAGTCGAACCTCTCGTGTTGTAGTGTTCTGTAGCATTCTTGGAGGTAGTTCAGACTGTCCTTCCCTTGTGCGCCTACAGCCCAGTTTTGAATCAACTCCAGCATCTTGCGTCTGACTTCATCATTTAGGCCGACGGGTGCTTTGAGCAAGCTGACCATGTTATCCATGAATTCCCTGCTGGCGATCTCTTGCATGAAATGGCTGCCTCCATTCTTGACGCAGGTATCGGTTAGGTTGAGGGTGGCGAGTTGGATGTTTGGATTCTTGTTGCCTATGCGTCGCTTCAAGCTGCGCATGGCCTCTTTGGGCTGCACCGTCTTGCTGCGGATGATGTCTGATATCTCTAGGTTGAGGGCGATATCTTCGAGCGAGCTGGCGGTCGCGCGCTCGATCTGAGCATCCAGCTCGGTATTGCTCGAGCCGCCGAACCAGGACGCCATGTTTGCGTGCGGTGTTGCCTGCTGTGTTGGTTGCTGTGTTGTGGCCTGGCCGAGGTGTCTTGGTGAACTTGATGGTGGTCAGTGATGGGGAGTGTTGAAGGTTGTTCCTCTCAAGACTTCAACATTGATGTAAGAAAGGGTGTTTGTATCTAGGTAGCGAGATGTATAGTTGAGTGTAGGTGTGTGTAAGTGAATGAATGCATGCACGTACATAGCTCCAGCGCGATGATCGGCCCTCGCGCACTGCCACAGGTTCGCTGCGTCACCGCCATGGAAAGTGGAAAGCACCGCCACTCTCCAGGTTCCGGTTCACATAACTATGTGGAGGCAGCGAGGTCGAGTGCTTTCACGACCCGACGACTGTCTTTGGCCTCTATTCGGACTCTCTCTGGACCGTTCTTTGTTTCTATCCACCTCACAAACATCGACACTAAAAACACTCACGAAATCACGACACCACAGGATCTTGGCGTGGTTCACCAACTAACTGCCGCCTTCTACGACTTCGACACCCGCATACCGATACACAGGCAGCATCTACCAATTGCCGACAATAAACTCCCCACAACCTCGCACCCGCGCGATGAGCACACAGTGATCCCGTCAGAGCGTACAAAATGAGTGCGGCGGCGTCGCTGCCGAGTCCGCCGTCTGGTAACCCAGGCCGCAGCAATGGCTCGAGGACACACACTTTCAACTCGGGCACAGAAAGAGTATATGAGCACATTCAGGACCTCCAAGCACGGGCGCAGGATGGCTGCAGTGAGCAAGACTCGCCGGCGAAATTGCTGAACAGTGCGACCAACGCTCTCCAGCACGCAGAGATGCTGCTGGGAAGTAGGCGGCCGGATTTGGCTTTCGTCGAGTACTTGCGCGCATATGAGATCGCGATCGACATCATCCCACGGAGCGGGAAACTGCTTGACATGGATATGGATCAGAGCTGGGACAGGCAGTACAAGAACGTGAAGAATACCCTTGTGAAGTGGAACAACCAGTATATGAGTATCAAGACCATCATCGAAAACGACAATAAGCGAAGCGGAGTGCTGCCTCAAGGATACGAGGCCGCGATTAGCCATTCGCGATCACAGTCGGAAAGCCAGAGAAACTATGCGACAAAGGCACCCTACCCGCAATCGAATGCCGAATATCAGTCACCCGAAAGGCATGGGCCACGCAAAGTAAAACCCTCCGTTTCGCCCAAGCCTGAATCTCTTCATGGACGGGCTCTGTCCCAGGGCGGCGCTGCTTTGAATGGTCATCCGCGAACTGGCACGGGCGAAGCACTCAACGATCGATTCGCTCGCCTACGAATGCCATCTTCGGGCGCACCCGAGACAGCAAGACCAGACTCGCGGGGCTCCACAGCGTCAGTGCATAATTCGCCTATAATGATGCCTTCTGCGACTGACTGGAATGGAAGTTACTCGTTTGATTCGCCTGCGAAGTTGAATGGCTCGAATGGAAAGCCCTCAGGCCCTCGTGGCATGCCTAGTGGAGGGCCTCTGTTGCCTGCTAAGCTACCTCTGGACACTGCTTTCGCAGCAGCAATGCCCAAAGCGCCTAGCCCAACATACAGTCCTGCTCGCAACATGCATACAACGGGCAATATTGCGCCACCGCGACATAGCGCACGGAGTTTGGCCTCGAGCGAGTACCGACGGTCATCCACAGCATCATCGGTAGCCTCATTACGAGCACCCAACGGGCTTCGAGACAGTGGAGACTACTTCCCTCAGACCAGTTCTGGAGAAGGAGCAGCCGAATCAACGAGACCAGCACAAAATGTTAAAGAAACACGATGCAGCACGGAACGATTGTTCGACTATCTCCCTCGATTCTCCGTGCTGTTAATCGACGTCCGACCTCGAGCCGAGTTTGACCAGGGCCATATATACTCGCAAAATGTCATGTGCATCGAGCCGATGAGTCTCCAACCAGGCATGAGCGCTGAGCAGTTGTTGGAATCTCTAATTCTATCACCCGACAACGAGCAAGAGATGTTCGACAATCGCCACCTCTTTGACCTTGTCGTCTATTACGACATGGACATGCAATCGGACAGATACCTTTCGAGTCCGATGAACGATCGTGAAACAAAACTCAAGTATCTCCACGAAGCTCTTGACGACTTCAACCAGGAGAAGCCGCTCCGGCAACCACCCATGCTCTTGATCGGTGGAATTGACGCATGGATCGATCTTGTCGGGCAGCAGGCGCTGGCAACTTCAACTACCCTCGCGAGAGCCAAAGCCGGGCGACCGATCTCGCGCCGGCCTATGGCGACTTCGGGCGGAAGTCAACTTCGCCTGCCAAAACGCCGTGTGCAAGACTTTGCTCCGCTCGACCAAGACGAAGAGCAAGCTTGGCTCGCTCGAGCAAGACAAGAAAGCGTCAACGTACCCCAGCAATCTCTTCCTGAAGAGGGTGAGGATGAGGAAGACCAAGATGATGCAGAGCGTGAACGACTCAGTCGGGCTGCGATCGACGACTTCAATCAACGGTACCCCGATGCCAGTGCCATTGACAGCCAGCCAGGCTTCATGGGATCACAGATGCCATCAAGAAGGCCACCTGCTCCACCTGCTAAGGTACCCGACTATCCCACTGCACCACCGTCATCACAGTTTGCTCAAGCACCTACAAGGCCAGCACCTGCAGCGCCCCGAATGAGTTATACTGGCGTCAGCGAAAGAGCGGCCTCTCAAAGTAGTCTTGCTGGAAGATCCGACGGACTCATGCCTTATGTGCCGCCAAAGCTTCGATCTTCGACTATGACACTGCCAAAGACTGGTCTGATCAACTTTGGTGTCACATGCTACATGAACTCGACAATCCAAGCGCTGTCCGCGACAACACCTCTCAGCATCTTGTTCCTGAGCGACGAGTTCAAACGAGCAGTACAGCGCAATTGGAAGGGTAGCAAGGGTGTCATGCCCGAGCTCTACAGCAACCTCATCCGAAGCTTGTGGAAAGGTGACGTCTCGAGCATCAAGCCCACAACATTCCGAAACTTCTGCGGCCGTCTAAACGGAGACTGGAAAAACGACGTGCAACAAGACGCGAAACAGTTCCTGGAGTTTATGATCGAAACCCTCCACGAAGACCTAAACGCCAACTTCAACCGCACCATCCTCCAAAACCTCACCCCGCAACAAGAAGAATTCCGCGAAAACCTCCCCAAATACCTCGCCTCGAAACGCGAATGGCAGCGCCACTCCCACCGCGAGCTCTCCCCAATATACGACCTCTTCGGCGGCCAAACAATGTCGCGCCTGCGCTGCAAAACTTGCCACTTCGTCAGCACCACCTGGGAGTTCTTCTCCAGCATCAGCGTCGAGATCCCCCACTCCGGCTCCGCCACCCTCGATCAATGCTTGGCCCAATTCTGCCGCGACGAAGGTCTGCGCGGCGAGGAGAGCTGGAAGTGCCCGCACTGCAACGCCACCCGCGAAGCCACCAAGAAAATCACTTTCACCCGCCTGCCGCAGTACCTCATCGTGCACCTCAAGCGCTTCCGCAACGATGACTATGGCCGCGTCGCCCGCAAGGTCCACACCGTCATCGACTTCCCCCTGCGCGGCCTCGACATGTCCCCTTACACCCTGCCGCCTCCCGACGCCGCGGACCAGCAGCGCATTGCCCAGCTCGCGGCGCCGCCTGAACGGGCGCCCGATCCGGCTATGACTCCGCCGTATGTCTACGACGCGTATGCGGTCCTGCAGCACATTGGCAATGATCTGACGCATGGGCATTATACGACTGTTGTCCGCGATCGGATGAAGAAGGTGTGGCGGAAGTATAACGATACTGTTGTGAGGGATGTGGAGCCTCTGGGGTTGCAGAATCGGGAGGCTTATATTCTGTTCTATGAGAGGACATCGCCTGTCGATGGTGGCAGGTTGTGAGGTTAATGTGTGTTGTGAGGACGGGCTTTGGATCTGGGCTATCTCCTTGTTTTGGGACAGCACTTGATTGACGATGATGATTGGAGGAAGAAGGCGGGAATGAGTGATTTTGTTCCTTTTCTTCTTGATGTTTTCTCAGCGGTTTGTTGCATTTTTTTTAAAACATGATCTGCATGATTGAAATGCCACTTAAAAGAGATAGGTAGGTAGTCTGCGTCAAGCTGGGACGCGTCTTCTAACATCAAGATACTGCAACAAAACATCAAGGCAAAAGAGTTAATTCACTCCCCAACGCCCCTAGCTTCGGCCCTATCATTCCTTTCGGAGATGATCTAACGTGGTTACTAGTATTTCCCCTAGAGGTGCTCGAACCGGTGTGACCCGGGTTGATCCTAAGCGTTGTAGCAACTTCGCTAAATCACACGCCTTAACCATTAGGCCAAGGGAGATTGATCGCTTTCTGTTATAGGATGAGGCACGTTTGGAATTCATGTAGGCAAACAAACTTGGAGTTTGGGTGTGACGTCACCGAAGTGAAGTGAATGTGAATGTTTCGGGGTCGCTTACTGCCTCTGCCTCAGTCTTTACAAGGTAGACCGGGTGAGAGGGCTAGATAGCTATGGCTTC
Source organism: Cladosporium phlei (assembly GCA_003614995.1). Taxonomy (NCBI): domain Eukaryota; kingdom Fungi; phylum Ascomycota; class Dothideomycetes; order Cladosporiales; family Cladosporiaceae; genus Cladosporium; species Cladosporium phlei. The sequence continues at coordinate 249,616 of QZFA01000006.1, read as the reverse complement.
CAGCCAGAGGGAACCAGAAGGGACACCAGCAATAGGAAAACAGCGAAAAACAATAGTGTTCTGCCCAAGTCCTAAATCCTACCCAGTAGTCCTCCTCCTCGCCCTGACAAAAGCGCCCCCAACCCCAACGCCCCTGGCTCCAACAACAGGCACCCACTCCCCAATGCCCGCGTGAGGGGGCGCCCTTCTAACTCCCCGTCCTCCACCGCCCAAGATCAAATTCCCGGGCCGATAACTCGGATCGCTTCTCATGCGCGCTATCACGGACCCGTGAATCTGCGCGTCATCAGGCATATCTCGTGTTTCTCCACGCGGTAGAGGCCAGCTGATGGGTTTCCAGGTCCCGTCGGATTGCAAGTCCATGCGTCGGAAGGGTAAGTGCTCCATGACTTGCCAGGTGAGGACGGAGAAGAAGGGCAGGCCGCCGTTGAAGGAGAGGGAGTCGTGCAGGCGGGTGCGGGTGGCGAGGTGGTGGAGGGGGTGGATGTCGTTCGTTTTGGTTTTGGTATTGATTTTTGTTTTCTTCGAGGTAGGCGAGTCGTTGGACGCGTTGAATTTGCCATCGCTCTCGCTGTCGTCCTCCAAACGATAAATCTCCTCTTCCTCCTCGCTTTCCACCATCTCGCCGGCGTGGTACTGCGCTCTCGCCAACTTGGCCTCGTCGATCGGCATCCCCGCCCGCATGGCTTCGCGCAGCATCCAGATTAATGGCAGGTCGCTGGCGGGGCGGGTCTCGCCTTCGAGAAGCCACCAGCCGCCACCTATGTCGGCGTGTTCGCCTGCGAACCAGACTTCGGATATGTCTTGGTCGCCTTCGCGGGGCTGGCGTTGGTGGTGGTGGTTTTGGTATTGGGGGCGGGGGCGGGGCCGAGGTTTCCCGTAACCGTCGTCGAAGCGTTCACGGATGGGCATGGCGGAGTCGGTGGAGTTGCGGCGGTGGTGGTGCTGCTGCTCTCCTTTGTGCTGTTGGTGTTGTTCGGCCTTGCGAGGTCGGAAACGCTCCTGCTGCGATGAGTGGTTGCGGTGGGTGTCTGGCCGCTGCGGTGCTTTTTCTGATTTCTCGTCTACCTTGTGGCGTAGGCCATCCAGATGTATCCACTGCATATACTCGTCGAGATGATGGTGTTTCGCGTTTTCGGGAGGAGCCTGAGAAACGAGATCTTGCCTGAACTTTGCCCTGCGTTCGTCGATGGATACGGCGTGGCGGATGACATCTGCAGACATGGTGGTTGTGTATGGGAAGCGAGAGCGTTTCATCCAGGCCGCTTCGAACTGTGGTACGCTGCGTCGTTGAATCGAGTCAGTACTGGTACCACTGAGAGATAGGAACGTTTGACTGACCTGTTAACGCAGTCGAAGAGCCCAACGAAACGGATGGGATCCACGGGTCTGGAGAATGTCTCGCGAAACTGCTCCATGTACCTGAACGTCTCCTTCTTTTCTGCTTTCTCTTTCTCGGATGATTCTGTGCGCATTTGCCAGCGGGAGAAGGTCTTCCAGGCAAATCGGAGCATTTCTTCGTTGCCAGTGCTGAGGAGCCCGATGTAGTCGAGCTGTTGAAGTCAGCTTCGATTGAAGAAAGATGACATGACGATGGACTCGGTTCATGGAACATGATCATCATACCATTTGAGCGAGGAAACGGGCGGTATAAGCACCACGGCTGAAACCTGCAATTGTGTTCGTTAGAGAGCCCTTGCCTATCTGATGAAGGTGGTCGGCCATTGGCACTCGAACGAAGACCTCACATACTGCACTCTCGTCAGCAACACTCCAGATGAAATTCTTTTCTTTCCGACGAGAGAAACTCACCCAAAAAAGTAGATATCATCCCCAGCCGTATAATACCGCATCAAAAACTTATACCCAGCCATGACATGCTCTCCAAAACTCGTCCCGACAGCCTGATCCTTAGCCTTGATGTACCAAGACTTAATCCTGCCGATGCGAGACTTCTGCGACATCATCGAGCTGGACTCGACATAAGTGCCGATTCCAGGCTGGTAGTAGCGGAACAGGTGCGGGTCTTCCTTATCGAGCATGCTGTAGATTTTCAGGATGTTGCTGTCGCCGGCGGAGCCTTGGAATTTGTTGCCTGTGCCGTCGAAGCAGAGGATGAGAGACTTTTTGGTGGGGAAGATTGGGTCGTTGGGTTCTGCTTTCTCTTTTTCTGTTTCTTCTTTTTCGTCTTGTCTGCGTCCGAGGTTGGCTTTTGTGCTGTGGTTGCTAGGCGGCCTGCGGTCGTTGCTTTCTTTCCTAGGCGGGCGGCTGGGACGGTCTACTCTGCTATTGCGATCGTTGTTGTTGATGCTGGTGTTGTGTGGCACTCGCGGTCTGTATACTCGCGGGCGCGAGTCGGAACGTCTTTGAGCATCAGAGACCTCATGGCGATCAACTGATAAACCGTCGAGGTCGCGTAGGAGGCCTCGTGGCCAGCGCTGCTCGGCGTCCATCTGTGGCGGGTGTGGGACAGTCTTTGTGAGCTTTCGTCTAGTCTCGACGTCTTATTGTCGTTGCGTATATGAGGCCGGTTTCTCAAAGCATTAGCTCTCCGATGGTTGTTAGTTTAGGCAAAGCCATGCGAAACACGCTTTCATGATCCTCTAGGTGTGCGGTATTCTAGTCGTCTTCTACAGATTAATGTCACGCGTAGCTTCTCGTGAAGAAAGGCTTGGACGGTGCGACATGCTGGAGGGCGCGCCATTATGATCGCTGTGATCAGTGCTAATGCAGAGGTGAAGCGAAGCGAGTGGCTGGCGACTTTGGCGCCGACGAGGCTGGCTGACTGACTGTCTCGGCCCGGGTGACCGGCGAGTCTGTCTCACGAAACATCGCATCGCGCATTGGTGGGGTGTCAGTATGTCTCGAGAGATACTTTTAATGTGTTGCCTGATCTAGTAGAAATAGGCAACTAGGTAGGAGACTAAAGTCAAGTCAATGGAGTTGCGTCATCCACCACGATGAAGTCTTGCGGCACTGCCAAATGCATGTAATGTCTCAACGTGCCAAGGGTGTGTGTGTGTTGATATCGCGTTGTATTATCTTTTATCTTTGCATTACATATATCGTACACCGGCCATCGTCAATCCTATGTGCAACGACGGCCTTTTTTTTCCCAAGTCGTTTGGCCGCCCCTTCATTGCCCCCAAAACTCCGCAATGCGGCGTGCAAAGCAGCCGCTTCTCAGTCAAATGATACGCCATATAATGCAGGCATATAAACCCAAACAGGGTGTGTGTGCGAGGTGATGCTTCTTCTATGTGTCCGGCCGGTCCACCTTCATGGTGATCTCCGTGTCAACCATCCTTCTCCTCCTCCTTCACTAGTGTTTCTTCCTCGCATTTTATTTGTGGCCGTATCTCGAGAGCATCGGTCCAGTATTCGTCGGCATTATCTTCAATGCCATCTCCATCTTCTGCTTTTACGACAATGCTGTCCCGAATCTCACAACGAGCCGTCTAAGCCTTGCGAGAGCGGGTGGCCCTGCCGTTGGTGGCGGGCGAGCCGTTCTCTTTGCCAGTGGCCAAAGTGGCCTGGCCACCGCTGAGTCTCCTGTGGACCTGCTTGGCGGTGGGGAGGGGCTCGTCCTTCATCTCGACCAGGGCGCTGGCAGCGCGGCCGCGACCCTTCTTAACGGGCTTCTTGTAGGTGGAGATGTAGAACCCAATGAAGAGAACGAGGTAGCTGGACAAGATGCCCATGCCAGCGAACGCAGCGAACTCCTCGCCGGCGCAGGTACCGGCGGTCGGCAGCCAGGGGAAGTAGCGGGCAGAGAAGTAGGTGTAGGACGCGAAGTAGACGAAGCCCAGGTCGATGACGAACTGGGTGATTTGCAGGATCGTGATGTATTTCTTCCACCAAATGCGGATGCCACGTGCGGCCTGGAAGTAGTACCAGTACATGACGACGTGGACGGTCAGGTTGAGGGCGATGACAACCCAGGAAACGGCGGTGTTGCCGAGGAGCTGGGTGTAGCAGAGAAGCGCGGTGGCGCCGTGGTGGTAGGTGTGCAGGAAGGTGAGAGGCTTCTTCTTGAGGACAAGGAAGACGGTGTCAATCAATTCGAGGTACTTGGTCAGGTAGTTGAGCTGGGAGATTGATGTTAGCGTTTTCTCCCTTCCAATTCTGTGTTGCGGCACTTACGTAGTAAAGCAGGACCAACTTGTCGGTCCAGCCACCGTTGAGGTCGCAGATGGTGTAGAAAACACCGTTCCTGACGAGGGTAGGGAGCAGCTGCTCAATGAAGAGAGCCAAAAGACCACCGCTGATGATGGTCAGGTAGAGGTTGTGGACCTTGAAAGGGCCGTTCAAGCTGAAGGCTGCGCGGTTCCTCATGAGCTCGCGGCCTCCCAGAATGATGGTGTAGTATGCAATGAGCGACAGGACCGTCTCCTTGTGCGTCGACATGATGGTGTGGCCGGGCACGAACTGGAACTTCTCGGCAGGGTAGCCAAACATCTTCTCCCACGCGGCGGAGAAGATGGGCCACAGGGTGACGCCAAAGGGACGGTCGAGAGTCGGCATACCGACCTCGAAGTTGGCGAGGGCAGACATGCTGGCGGGTGTGTGAATGTGAGGGTGCTCGAGTGTGCGAATGGCCCAAGAGAGTGTTTGTTGTTGAGGGTCAAGTCAAGGCAGCGGGAAGCGGCGGGTGAAGTGTTGAAGGTGTTTGTGTCGCGTGAGGCGGCCTCGAGCCAATTGCACAGCCCTCTGTGCAGGAGTCTTCCAAGTCGATCGAGTCTTTCAAAGGAGCGACGTAAAGAGACGGATGCAGCAGAAGAAAGACGCAAGACTCTTGACCGAGGACACGTGGGGGGTTTTGAGCAGAGCAGCGCGAATGGTGGATTTCAAGGGGCACTCGACAATGTTACTAGCACCACAGGCGGAGATTTGACAGGACGCGCGAAACAATTTCCAACGCGCTTCCATTGGCCTGGCTGACTACAAGGCTCTACAACGCATTTCCATCCCGGCTCGGCGCGATGCTGGAGCAGCCAGTAATTACACCTAATCGCCCTGTCCATGCTCAACAAATCGCGGAGGATCTCATGTGACCATCCACATTCGATCGTGCTCGTCCAAGCGAGTACTACCTGGCGGCATGGCGTCCGTCATTATTCACTCGATAGTGCAATTGATGCTAGCCGACTGGCCACTCAATGTTCTAGCCGAAAGGCCTTATGTGCGTATTCTTCAAGATGTGCCGTGAAGAAGATGGAACTTCCTCCGTACATGCCAATGTTTCTGAATAGGCAACCTCTCACTGGCGCAACGATGAGTTTGACATATGAGAGGAGCTGATATCACCATGTAGAACCCATTTCATGTACATTCGAATGTTTAACAGACTTTCGCGCATGAACCGAGGATCCACTGTTGTCGGGCTGAAGGTAAAATCATAACCCCAACCCTAACCCAGCGAACGACCCATCGTCACAGCATATCTTTCTTCAGACCAACTGTCAATGGATGGATGGAACCGACCTGCACATCGCTTAGAACTAGACGATGCAGGCACTGAATGGCATGGGTGTCACAGATACCGTATGGATGTCTTGTGAACTTGCTCAACAGACATGTCACATATGGATTGGCATATGCCTCATTCTGGATTTGAGCTTGCATCTTCAGGGCCCCATCGCAACCGTGTGTTTGTTTGGTCATCCTTACCAATATTCAGCAATTGGATGCCACATCGCCCTGTGCTCGCCCTTGCACTTCTTCACATGTAGTACTTGAGAAAGCTACACCCGATCCGTTACTTCACATGTACCTCAACATGCTACACCCGGCCTGTTACTTGCCGAGTACACATGCATTTTGCCTCTACCTCGGTGTCATCACCATCACAAGACAGCCAGCAACACTTCAGGAATGCACGCATTATTCTCACGTGCTGCTTTCATGAGAAAGATCCAATAGCCAGTATGCATGGCACGCTTGAATTGCCATGATACGTGGCTTCAATCATATCGCAGGTACCGACGTCTTGCATTGGCGCGCTGCAAATGCACGCAGACGAGCCAGTAGGGTTTGATACGGAACGCAGATCGAGCGTGCGCACCATTGGGATCCCTATCCTGTGACCGCTGGAAGGAATAGCCTGCATGCCGTCAGTATCTCTGAGCGTTGCACGGGTTGGGATGTTGTGGGTGCACACGAGACGAAAGGTGGCACAAGCATCACAAACACGGCCCAATCTGGGCAGGAGAATGGAGAAGTGCGTGGACGAGCACATGGCAGCGGCAGCAGCAAACCAGAACAATTCGACCTTCACGTGCCGAATTGTTGTGCCCGGACACGAGGACAGCCAATCACAAGCGGCGGCGCTGCTGTTTTGCCAATCTACGCAGTGCCAGCCGAAGCATGTGACAGAGCGCCTCGAAAGCCCGACTCCTCACCGTGAGATAATCCTCCCGTGCTGCACACCACGACCACAGCCTGTTGCCTCCTTTCATCTCAAATACCGGTCCTGACAACGACATACCATATCCATGCACTATCACTCCATCGACTTGCCATCAACCCCCGATCTGCTGCAATCCGGAAGTTTTGGCTACTCGGCCAGACACAGCGTCGTCATAGCCGCACATGGAAGACTTACAACAGCGTTCGCGCTCGCCCACCCAGCAGCACACTAGCCATGATCCGACCGAACTGGCATTCCCACAAGTCCCACAGCATGACTTGACGAACCACAAACAAGCTTGCGACATCACTCTCCCCGACCTACGCACCGTACTATCACCCGAATTCGAGGCCAGTGCGCAAGCAACCGCAGAGGCCGCATTCGCGTCAAGATGCTCTCCAATGTCGAACAGGAGTCTGCCGCCGATCGACATTGGCAACAATGCTGGATATGTGAATGGTACCCGGAGGAGCATGGACTTGGCAATGACCAGCCCGTCAGAAGCTGGAAGCTTGCGGAGTGAGGAGGGGAGAGGCAGGAGGACCAAGAGCATTGTCTCGATGGAGGATCCGGACGTTCGTTTGGCTGCAGAAGCACTTTCAGGACTCGGAAACCCAGGTAAGATGATGCGCATTGAGCATGACGCGACATGTCGCTAACCAGGCCAGACTTTGTGCGATCGCCCAAACATGCGCCAAGCCAGGCCGTATCACCTCGAACTAACAATGGCATGCACCCTCCTGTGCATGAAAGCGAACTCGAGACTGAGCCACTGCTTCAACTATTCGCAAGCAAGCATCCGTGGGTGGGCGGCACGATGAATGCATCGATCAACAGCTCCATGTTCGTCTACAACACCACAAAGCATTACTCACCTCGGTTCGTACAGTATGGTGCGAACTTGGTCGAGAGGAACATCGCCACTCCGATGGCCAACACAGTGGGGTCTGTTGGTAGATACACCGGCGTCGAAGGTGGCATAAGACGCTACCTTGACGAACGTAGGCCTCGCGACGTTGAGAAGGGAGACGAAGATTCCATGGACATCGACTCGGAAAACATCAGACGAGACTCGGCAGAGAATCTCCCGCCATACCGAGCCAGCAAGCCCCCATCTTACCGCGAAGAGTACAGTCCAGCAGCACTTGACCGATCGCAGCAACGTCCACCTCACAACCGCAGCTGGTCATCGCAGATGGCTGGTCAGATGTTTGTCATGACATCTGGGTTGGGAGTGGCCCTCAGCGTAACGTCCAGGCGAAGCTTGCAGTACTGCTTACAATTTCTGAGCCAAGCCACTGTTCACATTGCCACCGTCAGCGATGCCTTGAAGATGGTCCTTGAGCAGTACGACGAAGCTCGTGACTCATTCCACAAGAACAACGAGAAATCCATGGAGGAAGGCCAACGCCCGAAGACTCCGGATCACGATGAGGCCGCTCGTCGACTCGCGGACATCATCAAGAAGCACTCGGACGACATCTGGACCACGCTCAAGCAAGTGACAAACTACGTTTCGAGCTCTGCCGGCGGTGCCCTGCCCGACAATGCACGCCACTTTGTCACCAACCAGCTGATGTCGCTCCCTCAGCGTTGGAGACTCGTATCGGCAAACCAGACTGGCGAGAGTGAGACCAGTCGCGGCGCTCACCGCATGGTCGCATTCGCAACGGAAGGTTTGGACATGATGAGCCAAGTCAGCCATGTGGTCAAGGCCACGTTGGACTCCGCAGAGCGCTGGCTTGAGCGTGCCGGACGTCGCGGCGGCGACATGGATTACCAACAACAGCACAGCTATGCAGAGGAGAAAGCCCAGACCGACCGTCAAGCGCAATATCCTTGAAACCGGCTGACGACGACTGGCACTATTTTGGAAGAATCGCTGGACCCTGTTCGCGCGATGAGAGTGTGATGATTACAGCGAAAGAAATACAGCCCCTACACGGAAAGCGCAAGGGAACGGAGCAGCTGTACGGGCCGCCACGAGTGATTAGTTTCCTTGACTCCGACGGCTTACGGGTCAAATTATTCGACAGCACCAACGGTCTGGAGACGAAGAAAGAAATGGCCAAGAACTACGACCGCCCAGGAGAAATGCAACATCAGAGACACCGTCACCCCGGAATCGGCACACCGTCGCATTTGTAAGCTATACGTGAGCATACTTTGCACGTATAAGCGCCGGCGTTCAGGCAAGGCAAGTCTCTGACAACCTGGCTGACTGACTCGCGCGTTGTAACGGACGAGAGAAAAGCGAAAGCGCGATAATGCAGTGTCCGGGGGCTGGGGGCAAATAACGATGATTGAAGGAACGTGTGTTAGTATGCGATACTGTTGGTTCTGGTATTGTCCAGGGCATACGTGTGTGTTTTTTCCGGGTGGAGAGGATGAGCGATTATGAGTTATGAGAGACCGAGGATGGCCTGACCTGCGACTTCTGATTTGCTTGCGCGTATACCTGCCGGCAGTTCGCTGGTGGGTAACAAAAGATACCTCTTTGTTACTTGTTACTTGTACTTGGAAGCTCGATGCCACCGATGATTTTCACGCCTTGCCAACTCGACGATGCCACAAGTGTTGTTTAACGTTCGACAAGTCGTTCGCGTGACCAAACCTAGCCACTCGGATCATGACGTGCCCGCCTTTTAGCCTACCTACCTACTGTGTGCATAACTCGAATAGCCTCATGATCCTCCCGAGGCGTCGCCGTAGTCGGAAGTATATTATCGCGTGCACTTTTTGCGTTTCTGTCTGCCTGAAAAGTCTCTCACATCTGGCGAATTGAAGGTGGAGAGGTAGTCGGAAGTATATTGTTACATGTTCTTTCTGTCTGCCTGAAAGTCTGCGGCGAGTTTTAGATGGGAGAGGCTTAGCGAGAGGACAAGGCCATGGTTTGTGATCCAACTTATCAATTTTTGAGATGAGCTTTCATGCCAAGGACTGCACTGCACCGACGGTCGGCGCTCGCGAATCGCGTGGCTTGGGACCATCGACTTTGATGACTGAACAAACAAAAAAACGATCAAGCAGGATATCGACACGCGCGTCCAATGTCCTCTTCCATCAGTTCAGCGCTATGAATTAGCCTGGGCGCGGGGTCGGCAAAAAAGGTTACTGTACTGTGTGAGAAAGAAACACCTGAAGACTTGGAGCTTTGGGGGACGAGCGGAAGCCGTTCATGCTAAAGTATGTTGATGTTAACCCACGATGGTATCAGCGACCTTCGTACAGTATACCAAGACACGTTCTATACCAGTGAGAGAGCAGCATCCGAATACCGGTATCTCATCAAATCGCGCTCCAGCAGACGGAAGTACCAGCATGTTTCGTATGCTGTAAACATGCTGGCACCAGTGAGATGCCTGTTCAACAAACATTGGCATGAACGGAGGACATTTTCTCTCCTCCTCCCCGTTTTCCCCAATCCAACCCACGACAATTAGTCCGCACCGCACGTCCTGCTTCGAGTCTAGTCTACCCTTTGACACTACTAACCCCCCCTTTCGGCACGAAACAGAAACATGCCGAGATAACACGACGGCTTGCTGGGCCTGCCGCTTTACGACACCGCCGGATGCTGGAACGAAGCGCGTTCCGGCGCGGCGGCCTTCGTTCTCTCGCCTATTCATCCAATCGCAACGGCAGAAATCGACGCGCGGGACATGTCTTTGCCCTACCTGTCTGTTTCTCGCTGGCACATGCGGTGTCGTCTTCTTGTCAACATGCAAGGTTTGGCCGCCGCCCGAGTCAGAAGTTCCTAGGCCGCAGTGCGGTGCTCGCAAAGGGACTCGTTTAATCTAGTGCTAGTGAGGTGACTACTGTTGATCGCAGGCAGGGTTAGGTAGGCCATTCCTCTTTTCGCCGCCGCAGTCGCCGTTTTGTTCTATATACCTACACTCTATTTCCTTTCCAATCTTGAGGAAGCCTTTCTTTTTGTTCTTGCTTCTTCTTCGATGATTTAGCTTTTCGTTGATTAACTTGCTTCTTCTTGTTACATACCATAGTCTGCTCGAAGACTCGGAGACTCGAAGGGCGAGGAATGATTCGAGGACAAGAGCCTTGTTGATTCACTCTATCGTCCCTCCGGCCTGTTGTTCATACGATCAGGTCGTTATAGAAGACCTTCGACACACCGAAAACCGCATTGCCACCGAAAGTCGGCGCGCCGAATCCATCAGACGATCGAAACACCTCAGCCAACATGGAGAAAGCAGAGGAGAAAGTGCAGGACGCACTGAACTTGAACCACCCCGAAGATCGGACTGGAGCGAAACCAACCCTCGCCGGCGATCTCACCGAACCTACCCATGCCGCGGATCACGGCAGGCAAACGCCCGACAACCTAGCCGATGTCGAGAAAGAGTCCAGACCACTGCCGATCCCCACGCAATTGGAGCGAAGGCATACCGGCGTGGATGTGAAGGGCGCCGAGTCCGAGTTCGCGGATTTGTCGCGCGAGTTCTCGCGCAACAGCCAGCGCATCTCGAGACAACAGACACGGCGGCAGAGCGCGACGAAAGGCACGCAGGATGTGGAAAAGGCTGTTTCGTCTGGGTCGAGCGAGGAGGGCGGGCTGTTCGATTTGGAAGACACGCTGAGAGGCAATAAACAGCTGGAAGAGGACTCGGGAATCAAGGGCAAGAAGATTGGATTGGTTTGGGACAAGTTGACCGTCAAGGGCGTTGGCGGAATCAAGAACTACCAGCCTACATTCCCGGACGCCTTCATCAATTTCATCAACGTGCCGGGGACTCTGATGTCCATGTTTGGACTTGGGAAAAAAGGAAAAGAGGTCAACATTTTGGAAGACTTCCGCGGTGTCGTCAAACCTGGCGAGATGGTGCTGGTCCTTGGACGTCCTGGATCTGGATGTACCACTTTCCTCAAGGTTATCGCCAATCAGCGCTTTGGCTACACTGGTATCGATGGTGAGGTTTTGTACGGACCATTCACGAGCGAAGAATTTGAGAAGCGATACCGCGGCGAAGCCGTCTACTGCCAGGAAGACGACATTCACCATCCCACACTCACAACAGGTCAGACTTTAGGCTTTGCGCTCGATACGAAGGTGCCTGGCAATCGACCCGGAGGCGTCTCTAAGAGCGAGTTCAAGGAAAAAGTAATCAACATGCTGCTTCGTATGTTCAACATCGAGCACACGAAGAATACGATCGTTGGAAACCCCTTCGTCCGCGGCATCTCTGGTGGCGAGCGCAAGCGTGTCTCTATCGCTGAGATGATGGTCACTGGCGCCGCTATTTGTTCTCACGACAACTCGACGCGAGGTCTGGACGCTTCGACTGCGCTCGACTATGCGAAATCGCTTCGCGTGCTTACGAACATCTACCACCAGACCACCTTTGTCTCTTTGTACCAGGCTTCGGAGAATATTTACTCGCAATTCGACAAGGTCATGGTAATCGACGAAGGACGACAGGTCTTTTTCGGCCCGGTAAAGGAAGCCAGGGCTTACTTCGAAGGCCTGGGTTTCCTCGAGAAGCCTAGACAAACCACTCCGGACTACCTTACTGGCTGCACGGATCGATGGGAAAGAGAATACGCCCCCGGACGCGATGCCAGCAATGTACCTTCTTCTCCGGCCGCCCTTGCCGAAGCCTTCAACAAGTCCGAGTACGCCGCCCGTCTCGACGCCGAGATGGCCCAATACCGCGAAGTCGTCAGCGAGGAACAGCACATCTTCGAAGACTTCAAGACCGCCGTCATCCAGGGTAAACGTCACGCGCCTAAGAAATCGGTCTACTCCATTCCATTCCACTCGCAAGTCTGGGCCCTCATGCAACGACAGTTCATCCTCAAATGGCAGGATCGCTTCTCACTCGTCGTGTCGTGGGGCACGTCGGTTCTCATCGCTATCATTCTCGGCACTGTATGGCTTCAACTCCCAAAGACTTCCGCTGGTGCTTTCACTAGGGGTGGTCTTCTATTCATCTCGCTACTTTTCAACGCCTTCCAAGCGTTTGGTGAGCTTGCGAGTACAATGTTGGGCCGACCCATCATCAACAAGCACCGGGCGTATACCTTTCATCGTCCCTCTGCCTTGTGGATCGCGCAGATCGTTGTCGACACAGCTTTCGCGGCTGCCCAGATTTTACTGTTTTCGATCATGGTCTACTTCATGTGTGGTCTGGTCCTCGACGCTGGAGCTTTCTTCACCTTCTACCTGATGATAGTCTCTGGATACCTAGCGATGACGCTGTTTTTCCGAACGGTTGGCTGTTTGTGTCCGGACTTTGACTACGCGATGAAATTCGCTGCGGTCATCATCACACTCTTCGTCCTCACAAGCGGCTATCTTATCCAATGGCAATCAGAGCAGGTCTGGCTTCGTTGGATCTTCTATCTGAACGCCCTGGGCTTAGGCTTCGCTGCTCTGATGATGAACGAGTTTGGTAAAATTGACTTGGCTTGCGAGGGGGCGAATTTGATCCCTAACGGAGAAGGATACGGCGACATCAACTACCAAGTCTGCACTCTCCCTGGCAGTGTAGCAGGTAACTCAGTCGTCAGTGGATCTGCTTACATCGAGCAGGGCTTCACATACTCGCCGGGCGACTTGTGGCGCAACTGGGGTATCATCATCGTGCTGATCGTCGGATTTTTGGCTTGCAACGTTTTCCTTGGTGAATACATCAAGTGGGGAGCTGGCGGCAAGACGATCACCTTCTTCGCCAAGGAGAACAAGGAACGCAAAGAGTTGAACGATGCACTACACGCCAGGAAAGAAAATCGTGGAACGAAAGACGCCCAACAAGGCTCGACGTTGTCCATCGAGTCGAAGGCTGTGTTGACTTGGGAAGCGCTCTGCTACGATGTACCCGTTCCAAGCGGCGAGCTGCGTCTGTTGAGAGACATCTACGGGTTTGTACGTCCGGGACAACTTACCGCCTTGATGGGGGCGTCTGGAGCTGGAAAGACGACTTTGCTTGATGTTCTTGCGTCAAGAAAGAACATAGGAGTCATCTCAGGAGACAAGCTCATCGATGGAACCCCCCCTGGCAACGACTTCCAACGTGGTACCAGTTACGCCGAGCAGCTTGATGTCCACGAAGGCACCCAGACTGTTCGTGAGGCTCTACGTTTCTCCGCAGACCTCAGACAGCCCTACGAAACCCCACAATCCGAGAAGTACTCCTACGTCGAAGAGATCATCGCTCTGCTCGAGATGGAAGATATCGCCGATGCCATCATCGGCGACCCCGAAGCAGGTCTTGCAGTCGAACAAAGAAAACGCGTGACTATCGGCGTAGAGTTGGCCGCAAAGCCTGAGCTGTTGTTGTTCTTGGACGAGCCCACTTCCGGTCTTGACAGCCAAAGTGCTTTCAACATTGTTCGTTTCCTTCGCAAACTGGCAGCAGCCGGTCAAGCCATCCTGTGCACTATCCATCAACCCAACGCTTCCCTCTTCGAGAACTTCGACAGACTGCTCTTGTTGCAGAGAGGAGGCCAAACCGTCTACTTCGGAGAGATTGGCAAGGACGCACACGTGCTGATCGACTACTTCCACAAACATGGCGCCGACTGTCCTCCTGATGCCAACCCGGCGGAATGGATGCTTGACGCTATTGGCGCTGGTGTCGCTCCGCGAATTGGTGACAAGGACTGGGGAGAGATTTGGAGGGATTCGGAAGAACTCGCAAACGTAAAAGCGGAAATCGTCCAAATCAAAGCCGAGCGCTCACAAGCAGTGCGCGACGCCCCGAAGAGACCTTCCAAGGAATTCGCCACGCCGCTCTGGCACCAGATCAAGATCGTCAACAGACGCCAGCAAAAGGCCTTCTGGCGCTCGCCCAACTACGGTTTCACAAGATTCTTCAACCACGTCGCCATTGCCCTCCTCACCGGACTCATGTTCCTGCAGCTCGACGACTCCCGCTCCTCGCTGCAATACCGCGTCTTCGTCATCTTCCAAGTTACCGTCCTGCCGGCTTTGATTCTCGCCCAGGTCGAGCCCAAGTACGATCTCAGCCGCTTGATCTACTACCGCGAAGCAGCGGCCAAGACGTACCGTCAGCTTCCGTTTGCTTTGTCGATGGTTCTGGCCGAGATGCCGTACTCGATCCTGTGCGCTGTGGGTTTCTTCTTGCCGATCTACTACATCCCTGGCTTCAACATGGATTCCTCGCGAGCGGGCTACAACTTTTTCATGGTTTTGGTTACTGAGATCTTTGCTGTGACTCTGGCTCAGATGGTTTCGGCTTTAACGCCGAGTACCTTCATTGCAATGCTGCTGAACCCGCCGCTTATCATCGTCTTCGCCCTGTTCTGTGGTGTTACTGTGAGTATCCCGCGTCATTTGTTGGAATGCCGCACGCCTAGGACAGGAACACTGACATCAAATGCAGATCCCCAAACCCCAAATCCCTGGCTTCTGGCGTGCTTGGCTCTACGAGCTCGACCCGTAAGTCTAACTCTAACAAACCCCCTCAACCTACCCGAAGATTTCAAACTGACCTTCGCGCCTCGCAGTTTCACCCGCCTGATCTCCGGTCTCGTCTCCACCGAACTCCACGATCTCTCCGTAACCTGCACGCAATCCGAACTCAACCTCTTCTCCGCCCCTCCTGGCCAAAATTGCGGCGAGTACATGTCAAGCTTCTTCGCAAGCGGCGGCGCGGGCTACATCACCAACAACGCGACTTCGGATTGCTCGTACTGCGCTTACAGCGTTGGCGATCAGTTCTATGAGCCGCTGTCGATTAGCTTCGATACGAGGTGGAGGGATATTGGGATTCTGATTGCGTTCTGTGGAAGCAATTTGATCTTCTTGTTCTTGGGAAGCAGGTACTTGAACTTTAATCGGAGGTAGATGGTTTGAGGATGGCGATTGGGAGTGCTTTGGCATGGGATGGGATAGAAAGGCCGATGTGTGATGGATGTCTCTTACATTACAATAGATCGAGATAAGAACTTGTTAATACCTACATCAGTTCGAATTGGGCATCTCAATGGTAACCGTCGATCAAAGTATGCCAGTTCCGATGGTATGAGCTCGTGCGACTGCCCGATCAAAGGAGATACTGTCAATCGAAACCGAGTATCTCAATGGACAGATGCCAATCTTGATAGGCTAATTCCGATAGCATGAGCACGGAGAACCTCCGAATCCACTGAGATACTGTTAATCGGGATTGATTCTCTCAATGGTGTAGCAATCAATCTCAATGTACTAAGCGTGCTGGTATTACCTCGTGTGCTCTTCCACCCGACGCATTCAAACAAACCGCCGCAAAGACTTAATCTACAAGCTCTGGTCAAGTCTCTTGCCGGATCTCTTGGGTCAAAAAGTCGCTTAGATTCACATGAGGTGGTCTGCTAACGACTCGGCTTATAGCTGGCTCTTCCGGGTACTTTTCGTAATCAATCACAAGCGCGGACAGAATCGGGATCATGTGAAACAAGTATGTAGATTAGCATTGTGGGTTTGCCATGACGAAGCATTGCAATGTAAAGCACGATTGCTATCAGCCTGAAGAAAACGAGCGAGCGTCGCGTCATCCCGGTGTTGACATTGAGTTATGTATGTTCAGCCCTAGGTGAAGCAAAGTAGGTTTTGCAGATCAGTCTGAACATGTGTATCGATCATCGACGGTCCACCGTTGTTGACTACCTAGATCCAATCCGAAGTCGATTGTGAACTCGAGTCCGTAGTGTTCGAGGCATTGTGTCTATTCGACACCAGCTGGCTGAGAGTAAATGCAAATTCGTAAACAGTGCAATAAAGTAGCGCACTGCACGGAGATAAGACCCAATGAACAACAGATCAGACGTCACATTCAATATGCATCGGCAGCGTGACGATGTCGACCGGATAAAATGCTTCGCCAGCAGAGCCGCACTGACGATCGATCCACTCTCCACACGGCCACTTTACCCGCCAACCAATCACAAACCGCCGATGTCTATAAGCGGATCCTTCCTCCGTGGAGACTACTCCACGAAGTTGCAACTCTGCCCATGGAGCACGGGTTTGTGGAGGTGCAAGTTTGGAGTTGTGGATCTGCTTCGTCTGCCCTCGCCTGAAATGCTTGTCGCAAGCCTCCCGAATGCCTCACCCGGCGGTTGGCTGCAGGTCGGCAGGTCGGATCCGGCAGACGCTAGTTACAGTATTCGATCCACCATCGTTTCCTTTGAACTTGTTGGTTATCGGTGATCTGGGAAAGTAGGTATTTAGTGTTGGGTTGGTTCTTCTTTCCTTCTTTTTCGTTGTTTGTCGATTCTCTCTTGGATTCGAATCTGGGCTTCTCTTCTTCCATCTCCGTTTTGAGATCTTCTAGATCCGAGAAGCAAGAGAGCATTGCTCTACACCATCATCACAACGATGTATCAAATCACCAACATCTACGCCCTAGCCGCCTTCGGCACCATCGGCGGCGCCCTCTTCGGCTTCGATGTCTCCTCCATGTCGGCCTGGATCGATCGCGACCAATACCTCGAATACTTCAACCACCCAAACTCGAACATGCAGGGAGGAGTACGCATTGCCATCCCAACTCCGACAACGATCAATATCGACAATTAACTAACTTTTTTTCTTTTCCAGATCACCGCCTCCATGTCCGCCGGCTCCTTCATCGGCGCTCTCTGCGCCGGCTTCATCGCCGACAAATGGGGCCGCCGCTACGCCCTAATGGGCGCCGCCATCGTCTGGATCATTGGCGCTGCGATCCAATGCAGCGCGCAAAACGTAGGCCATCTGATCGCCGGCCGGATCGTGAGCGGTCTGTCCGTGGGCGTCACGTCGTCACAAGTTTGTGTGTATCTCGCCGAGCTGTCTCCCGGAAGAATCAGAGGCAGAGTGGTCGGGTTACAGCAATGGGCGATCGAATGGGGCATTCTAATCATGTTCTTGGTCGCTTATGGGTGTACGAGCGTTGCTGGACCTGCGGCGTTCAGAATCGCGTGGGGAGTGCAGGCGATTCCGGGTTTCGTGCTTTTTGGAGCGCTGATCTTCTTTCCGGAGTCGCCGCGTTGGTTGGCTGGGCAGGAGAGGTGGGAGGAGTGCCTTCAAGTTCTGGCTGCGATCCATGCCAAGGGCAACAGGGACGATCCGCTGGTGCAGGCTGAGTACATGGAGGTCCAGGAGGCTGTTCGTGTTATGCAGGAGGCCAAGGGCGTTGGCTTCTTGGAGCTGTTTGGGCCGAAGGTCTGGAAGGTAAGTTTGGCGATATGCACCATCCCTCGCCATTTACCGATTTCTGACTTCACTTTTTGCAGAGGACCATGTGCGGCACATCGGTTCAGATGTGGCAGCAACTGGTTGGTGGTAACGTCATGTAAGCCTACTCGCCACTCGGCAGCGTTCATCTAACAGAATAGAAGGCTGACTGATGGCAGGATGTATTATGTGGTCTACGTTTTTAGCATGGCTGGCTTAGTAAGTAGAGTCAGAGTGAAGCCTGGAATTTCCAGGCTTCTTCATACCGGTATGAAGCGAAGACGATACTGACTTGCTGAAAACAGACTGGAAACACCAACCTCTACTCGTCTGCGATTCAATACGTTATCTTCCTGATGACCACCGGCTGCGTTCTGCCCTTCATCGATCGCATCGGACGCCGAACGCTGCTGTTGATCGGCGCTGTGTCTAGCATGATTCTTCACTACAGCATTGCGGCCATCATGGCGACGCAGGTAAGCGAAGAGTCGAGGAGTTGAAAGCCTTGGTGATGTGACGCTGACTTTGATGTGTTTCAGGGCCGCCATGTCGACCAAGTTGCTGGCAACGAGAACCTGAAGTGGGAGGTAACTGGAGCTTCGGGCAAGGCTGTCATTGCGCTGTCGTACATCTTCGTCGGCGTTTATGGAGCGACCTGGGTATGAATCTCCTGGATATGGTGGAATGATCGCGCCTCTGACTGACTTCGTGAACAGGCTCCCGTTGGCTGGATTTACTGCTCAGAAGTCTTCCCTCTCAAGTACCGTGCGAAAGGTGTTGGCCTCTCTGCTGCGACTAACTGGATCTTCAATTGTAAGTGTCTCGAAGTGTTTGTGAAAGGCATGATGACGCTTGCCAACAGTGTTTCGCATCTGTCATGAAAGCCATCCGAATGACCGGAATCTTTGCTAACGCGTCGACAGTCGCACTGGCATACTTTGTCGCCCCAGCTTTCACTAACATCCAGTGGAAGACGTGTAAGTAAAGTCCAGCGAGACACCAGAAATTCATACGAAACTGACAATTCGACTAGACATCATCTTTGGCGTGCTGTGCACAGCGATGACATTACACATCTTCTTCACATACCCAGAGACCGCCGGCCGTACTTTGGAAGAGATTGACTACATCTTCGAGTGCGATTTGCCTGTTTGGAGAACCAGTCAAGCAAAGAGCAAGTTTGCTGAAGACGTCGAGGCTGTGCAGCAGCGATCGCAGAGCCTCGATGGAAAGGACTCGGAAGAAGTCGTTGCCAAGCACGACAAAGCGGAGCAGCTGGAGAGGGCCTGAGCGAGGTGACTGCGGGATGCATACGTACCGAACCGAGAGATACCGAGCCGATAGATTATAGAGGCCTGGAAATAGAAGACAATCCTCTGCATGAGGTTTGAGACCATGGCTGCTATTGCTGCAGGATGATGGTAACTTTGAGACCCCAACAATGGAAACCAGCCACGTCGGTTCTGATGTGGTAATTAACGGCATACAGATCCCAGTCATCTTCACGGTAGTAGGAGCCTCGGGCGGTATTGTGACGCAAGGAGGGGGAGTTGGTGTCGCAGGTGGGCGCATGGTGGACGCGTTGTAGCCAGTCCTTTCGTGGCAATCTCGTGGTTTCACGCGTGCGGGCATGCAAGTTTGAGTGGTTCAAGGGCGGGACGGGCGGGCGTCAAATGCAATGGCTGGTGTGTCTTGAAACGGGAAAGCCGATGGCGACCGAGACCGTGCCCACGCGCCGGACGACGACCACGCGTGCCACTCTAGGTAGTATTGCATGCTCGCATACCGTGCAGCCTGCTCTGCTCTACACTGCCCTCTGTCCAGCCGAACCTCTCTCGTCTCAACTGTCTGTTCACCCGACTTCCACGCTCTTTATACCACCAACACGTCGTGTCCTGTGTTGTCGTCGCTCGTCGCCGTGTCCCCAACGCTTTGTTGACGGTCAAAACACGCCGCTTGCCCGTCGATCACGAGGTGCTGCATCACCGCTCGCGAGCTTGCCTTTCTTGCTGAGAAGACAACACTAGCCATGGCTACCACCGTGTCGATGGTAAGAGTGCCCTTTGGAGAGTTGAGCAACTCGCGTGTCCAACAACTCAACTCTGCGAAGAACCGTCAAAATGGTATGTCCAATCAAACCCACTCTACTCTTCTTCCACTCCACTCCAGTCCAGTAGTCTGACACTCTTCCAGGCTTCCTTGCAAAGAGTTCACCCCTCAGTGGCAAGCCGTTGACGGCATCCTCGCCCGCCAAACAGAGCAACAAGAGATCATTCACGCCAACATACGACGACGCAGACGGCGAGAATGCCGACCCTTCACTGTTCTCACCCTTCAAGAAGAGCAGGAGCGACTCTTGCGAGAAGCCGTTCACCTTCACCATGATGTCGACCCCAGTAAAAACCATGCCGCCGCCGCCGTTTATTCCTGCGCGCACCCCGGCCCGCCCCAACACCTCGTCTCCGCGAGCACCTCTGACGGCTCCAGCCGGGAGATCCCCTCCACGCAAGCACGCAGGTATTTCAAAGTCGCGTCGTGTCTCGGCACCTTTTACACGAGTAGACCCGCCCTTCTCGTCTCGCGGTTCTTCGGCACTTCCTTTCAGCTTAGACGCCGCTATCAACGGAAGCATGTCCGTGGTCAGCAGCTCTCCTACTCCCACAAAGGCAAAGTCTGCCGGCTCCACTCTTCAAGAAAGCATGCCCTCGAGCTGGGAGTTTGAGATTTACGAAGACACGCCAGAGGAGGAGTCCGCCAACCTCATGGAGCACAGCACGCAAACCCTTGATCTGAGCTTTGATGACGAGACTACCAAGGCTCAGCGCGACTGCCGTGGCAAGGAGAACGAGGCACCCGAGGGCTACGACGCACCCACCGCTTCTCGTCTAGCCTCAACCGCCAACGAGCTGACGCCACCCTCTCCGACCCGCACCAAGAAGGACCAGTTCGTCAGACGCAAGATCGCCGAGATGGACGACGGCGTCAGATCACCCCTCTCCGACCTCGAAACCGACGAGTTCATCCCGGAAGGTCTCGAGAAGGACTCCCAGGTCCTCATCGACGCCTCACCAGAAAAGGCCACAAAGCTCGACGTAAACAACCTCTTCGCCACCGCGCCTCCGGAGTTCGCCTTGACTGCCACCAAGATCGAAAACAAGCCAGCTCCCCAGCTTGCCATTCCGTCCATCATCACCAGCGACGTCGATGCCGGCGAGGAGGTCGTGATCTGGGAGGATAGTGTTGACGCCAAGGACGACGAGGGTGCCGAAAGCACTACCAAGGCAGAGAAGGACGGAACGGTGGTCGAGGAGAGCAAGCCTTTGGAGGTGGAGGATGTCGTTACGGCCTGAACCATGCAAGATGTCACGAATCATGTGTTTCCACGTTTTTCTCGGGCTACTACGGGTGTTTTTGGGTTGAGCGGGCAAGACTTCTTGCTTGATGGCTTCAACGTTAATGTCAAGGGCAAGGCGCGGGTTCTGATGATTACGGCCGCTTTCGATCGTTCAGCGACAAAGGCAGCGTGGGCTGGACAGACGTTCTTTTTGCTATTGCTTTTAAGCGGTAATATGCGGGTGTGTTGGATCTCGGAGACTCAGACAGACTTGGGTTTTCAGCTGGGGTTTAGCAAGAGTCTTCTTTGACAATACACACATCAAAGTTCTACTGCGCTACGCTTCCATGTCTTTGTCTCCTTGTTTGGTGAAGCATGTTCCTGTCTTCGTGTCTCGAATCAGGTTGATGAAGCAAACACTACATGCTTGTGGTGGATTCACCGCAACATCGATCGAGAGTCATTCGTTCAAACAATCATTTCAATCAGGAAGCATAAATTTAAAACCCATCCGATCCATGATCATCATTCCAGTCCAACATGTATACGTGTATCATGAATCATCCGTCCAAGTTATACGTACCTATCCATTCAAAAAGGTGTTATAGCATGTAATAATCTTGAAATCGCAAGTCGCGTCTGAAGATACTACGTAAGTCTAGGTGACTACATAATGACATATATCACGTATGTCGCCTCGTGTGGAATCAAAGACGAAGTCACATGCGATCACCATCTTCATCGTCTCCGTTGGTTGATCAAAGGGTTCCTCGCCGCTGGTGAAGTTGCATTTCATCGCCAGGTATTGACCCACAGGGACCTCTCTTTTCTTCTTCTTCTTTGTCTAGTGTGTACACCAGATTTTGTCTTGGGTTCTGCGCGGTCTTCCATCCATGCTGTGTAGACCTACATGTACTCAGTCCCTTTTCGACGGGTTTGGACAGTCCGATGGATGTGAACAGACCGTCAAAGATTCACGTTACGTCTGATGGATCAAGTTTCTCTGTTGCAAGAACAGGCTCAAGTTAGTTAATCGCGAGAGATTGGTCAATGCGTGTGTTGTTACAGCTTCGGTATATCTACAATTACTTCGTACATGGCTGCGCGTAGCAGCTGCTTTTCTCTCCTGATGCATCTCGGCGCCGGAGGCTTTCTCATGCTGTGTGTGACAGGTTTCGCCCGGGTTTGCCAAAGGCTGTGTCAACTCTGATTTCTGTGCCATCAGCGCCGATAGTCCACCTCAGTCGTGCTCGCAGCAGAACGCGACTGCAGACAAATTTTTCAGGTGAGCCCATGACCGCTCATGCCGTGGCGGGATGTCCACCTTCTCCATTTCCACAGAATCATCGCCAATCCATCGTCTTGCCTCCAACCTGGACAACTTGCTTTCTGTCGCATAAATCTAGTTCAAGCCAAGCGGCGCAAGGATCCTCTCCTTCGCAAGCTTGATGGCAACGTCGCCACCCTTCTGCAAAGCCACAGCGCCCACAATCGCATAGATCGTCTGTGCCAGCACAACATCCACACCCGAAGACTCGAGCCTGTCGGTCTTTCTAGGCTTCCACCGCACCACCCTGTCGAGTCCGTAAGTTCCCGCCAACTGCGCCAATCGCTTCTTATCCAGGATCGTTTGTTTCGCGTGGGGCGTGATGTTCTCCAGGCCGCTGAGTGAGGGATGTGCGAAGACGTAGAGGTGCTTGTTCACCTGGTTTTCGGGCGAAAGCGGTTGTTGGAGCAGGACGAGCGAGGTTTGGAGGTCTAGGATGCGCTTGCCAAGGTAGGCGAGTTTGTCGTTGAAGGGACGGCGGCCGTGGTCGAAGGACTTGTGGGTTAGGGCTTGCCACTGCTCACTTTTGTGTTAGACGCGTTTCTCGTGGTTGATACCCAGTCATTGGATTGATGTTTCTCGGCGTACCTTGATCTCCTCTGGCAGCAGTTCTGATCCTCTTGCGCCCTTGCCGCCAATCTGGCCGACAAACTTGTCGAATGCTTGGTCCACCAGCTCAACGTCCTCATTGACTTTCCATACGGGTTGATTGGGCTGCGGTCGCAGGCGGAAAGGCATTTTCATCTGGGGAGGTGTCTGTTTCCATCGCGGCTCGTCGTGTGAAGGTGCGAAGGAGTTGGCGCTTTTTGCGATGGTGGTGCTGAAGGATCGGACGGTGTTGGGCTTGACTGTTGCGCGCAGTGTCCTGGTGCAGGATGCGCAGACGAAAGGGGTGCGAGAGGTCGACATGGCGGTGGCGGCGATCAAGTGCTGTGAGTGAATGGATGGTCCCCTGCTTGCTTGCGATGGACAGAGACTCGAGATCTGAGGTTCACTTTCCCTGAGGCTTGCTTGCTTTGCGGCGGACGGCAGCTTGGCATGGCATCTCCGGGTGAAGAGGCCCGCGAGACTGAGACGGCCGAGCCAGGGACTGACTCTCCTGCATTGCATTCACTTGACGCCTTGCTTGTTTTATATTGTCGTATTTCTCATAATATACCCTTCCTCTTTAACCACTTCTTAATCAATATTTACAGCTGAAATCCCTCCTGCAAATCAGCGTCTCGAACAACATCGAGTCCCTCCACACTTCCAACAGCGGGAAGCATCTCCACCGGCAACATGACAAGTCTCGACGGCGACTTCACAAAGAACGGCCGTGATTGCGAAAGACTCAAAGACGCCTTCGACACTTTTCTTCCCAAGGGCTTCAATTGCCAGGTTCGCTATACACACTCGCCACCGAAGCCATGCGAACCGTTGTTTTCACCATGTCCCGGCATGCAACCGGAGAAGACAAGGTTGGCTAGCCACTTCCTGACCGTCAGCGTACTTGTTCCAGATCCAGCGAAACCAGCAAGCAACGGCAATACAAACTCGCCGCGACAAGTGCTCGTCTTCGCCATGGAGGTACTGGTCTATTCCTCCCAAGGACTCGTCACTATGTTCGTCAGCAAAGCCGACTCGACCGGTCACCTACCACCACGTCGACCAAGTCCGATCAAATCCATTGCTACGACTTTCATGTGGTGGTTGGCCACTCAGCAGCGACGCTTGACCAAGTCCGCCGGAACAAAGCTTGTCGTCTCTTTGTTCGCCCGTGCACAATCCCAATACCTCTTCCCAGGGTCCGCCGACCATGGCAAGAAACACGTGCTGGACGATCGCCAACTCATCAGGTGGTGGGCGCGGGTATTGGATCCGTTGTTCTCACCGAACGAAACCTCCGACTCGCCACAGGACTTGGATCTGCAAGGCTACATGACCGTCCCTGGATACCACGGCATCGAAACGAAATCATTCTTCCCATCGAAACCCAACAGCTCCGAAAAGAGCCAACATTGGTTACCTGGCAATCCTCTGATCGAACTCGCTGAAGCACGCGACATCCCAGAAATCGCCCCGACTCGATGCCTCTTACCCCGATTCCCAGACGATCCCAAAGCCCGCTTCATGCAAGACCTAGACGACGAAGTCGGCCTAGTAGAAGACGCAGGCTCTCTCGCACTCGCAAGTCCCTCTAAGCAAAAGAATGGCCGCTGGAAATCGATCAACGACCTCGAGCGATTCTGGGAAGCAATGGAATTCCGACAAGAATGCTCCTCAGGCCGCGTCGTAGGTTTCCTATGGCTCGTCGTCCGCCCTCCGCCCTCCTCCTCGCAATCGCAAGAAAATCTACCGGAACTCGCCCGCGAACCACCCTCACCCTCGAAGAAGAAGAAACCCTCGGCGACGAGTACCGCCACCGACTCCCAGGACTCGCAAGACTCGCAGACATCCCGCACGTCGCGTACGTCGCAGACGGCGACAAATTCCAAGCGCCGCAAACGACTCAAAGGCCCCATCAAAATCCGCCAGCCGCGCCTCAAAGGCGGCTCCTCCAACCTCTCCGCCACCTCAAACCCGTCAGACAACAACAATAACAACAACCAAGCATCCCGCGACGGACCCTTCCTCACGCAAGAAGGCTACGACAGTGCCATGAGCATCATGCTGAACCTCGACTTCTCATCCGTCGCTGCGGCAGCGCACTCGACGGCGAAATGGGTTTCTGAAGTGTCGCGGATGGCGGGCTTGAAAGCTGCGGAGTGGGCGCTGGATGTCGAGGGCTCTGCGGAGATCGAGAGCCCAGCGAGTGTAGTCCGCTCGTCATCACAGCCGGCGACGAACGATCTAGGTGGATTGGTGAGGAAGAAGAGGAAAGCGGGAGAGGATGGTGGCTCTTCGTCCGCCGGCGCGCCTGTCGGAAGCGAAGCGAAGCCGGAGAGCAATAATGGCGTCAACATGCTGGTTGGGAGGAAGAAGTCGAAGAGCTGAACGAGGAGGAAGGAAAAGTGTTCGTATCGCTTCTGTTTGTTGTGCAAGCGGGCCTTGAGATGAGCGTTGGATACCTCGAGATGGTCTTGATATGATGATCAGTACGTTTCTCTCATTTTCGTAAAATGTACTCTGTAAGATCGAATCGATTTTGCGTTTCGTATCTCCTCTTCTCTCTCTCGTACAATTCATTCATTTCGTGCCTATACATACTGGCAGGACTGATCTCATGAGCATCATTTGACAAGTCGAACCGAACATTTGGAAGTTCACTTTTCTCGACGCCGGACACGTTGGCAGTTTACAGCTGGGGGGTATCTTTGTGCCTGTTCTATCCACAGTATATTCCTACAACTAGCAAAACAACATCTACAGCCATCTAATCAAAGCCAATCCAATCACCCTCGCCCGCACCATCGCCGGCCTCGTCCATACTCTCATCATCCTCAGCAGTGCCAGCAGCAGTGCCGTTGGTTAGTGCCCTGACACGATCTTGCTCGTCAACCTTTCTGGGCTGCGCGAGCAGGAACTCGACAGTATGCGCATTCTGCTCGGCGACCTTCATGATCTCACCCTGCAAGCGGGTAACAGCACGCTGAATCAGCCTTGTGACCTCAGCATACTCTCCCTGTCGCGCCTTAAGCTCACGACCATGCTGGCGGAGCAAAGACTCGATCCAGCGCAAGTTGAACTCGAGGTGTGGCGAGGCATCGGCTTCCTGCGCGACAAATCGGAGGAGGCGTTCGAGGTAGACGATCGGCACGTCGCGGACGAGGAGGTCGATGTCGGAGGTTGGTACAGAGCGGTAGACGCGCGTGAGGAGTTTTGTGTTGGAGAGGCGGAAAGCCATCACGAAGGCTTTGAGGTACTCGCCGCGGTTGAGGGTCTTGAGAGTCGAAGACGGGGTGACGTCGACGTCGAGATCAAAGGGGTCGAATGCGACGGTTGTGTCGAGTGAGTAGACGAGAAGGCCTTCGGTGCTCGCGGCGCAGAAGGCGCGGCCAGTGGGTGCGAATGCGATGCTTGGGACGCGGACTTCTGGTGCGGTTTTGCGCTGGGCGGCGTCGCCGCGCTTTGAACCGGGAAGGGATTTGTCCATGCGGTCTTCGAGGTCGGAAGCCTCACCTTGCTCGTCCAGGAGTGCTTGAGGCCCGGCTTCGGTAAGGAGCTTAGAGTTGAGGTACTCTTGTGTGCCGTCGAGCGAGAGGTTTACTGAGACGGTGAACTTGCGCAAGAGCACGCCAGTCTCGACTGAGTACATGCAGATGTACTTGCTGTTGCCGCTGGCTAGTAGGACTGAACCGTCCGCGGCGTAAGAGATTGTGTTGAAACTCTTGGTGCCAGCGACGTTGGCTGCAGTGCGGCGATCGGTGGCCTTGCGACCTCCTGACACATCGCGACGGCCGTCCATGCCGGACTGTTGAGTGCCTTCGTCGATAGACCAGAATGTCACTTGACCGTCGAGTGTAGAGACTGCGACCTGTTTGCTGTCGGGTCTGACTGAAACAGCAAGGACGTCTGATTGTAATTGCAGAGGTTCAGATGTCTGTGTGCGGTTGAAGATAGACCAGATACGGACTGTGTGGTCCCAGGAGCCCGAAACCAAAGCACCACCGTTGGGTGCGAATGCCAAACTTGAAACTGGGCCTTCATGGCCGGAGAGCTGATCCAACAGTTGCCCAGTCTGAACCGACCAAATGTGGACGTCGAAGTCATCCAGACTGCCAGCGGCGACAACTTCACCCGAAGGATCAACTGCAATCGAGCTGAAGCTGAGTCTCTTGGGTGCTGTGAACGTGCGGAAACAGCGGTATCTGATGAGATCGAACGCGCGAACACTACCGTCCAGAGATGCTGTGAACAAAACGTTGCCTCTCTTCGCGAACTCGCAGGCAGTAACTCCAGAAGTGTGCTCGGTGAAAGTAACAATGCAGAAGCCGCTGGCTGCATCCCACACCTTGATCTTGCCGTCGTCTGCGCAAGTGATGATCTTGTCGCCCGATGGCGAGTATGTGAGTGCGTTGAGGTTGTCGAAATGACCCTGCTGTTTCAGAATATAGCTCTCGCTCTGCCACTCCCACACCAAAAGTTGACCAAGCGCAGAAGATCCAAATGCCAGCCATTCTCCGGTGCGGTTAATTGAGACTGTATCGATGTTTGATGCCGAGATGGACAACTTGTGGATCTCGCTGAATCCAGGCAATTCGTGTAGCATGAAGACACCATTGCTGAAACCTGTGACCAGTAGATTTGAGGATGCGTGGAAGGAAGCTGTCGTAAGATGCGCCCGATCTTGGAAGAAGTAGTTGCGCTCTGCAATGCGCCATCGCTCATCATCTGCAGCAATATCCTCGGGATCCGCTTGTGGAGACGGCAAGTATCGCCATTGGAACAATGCGCCGTCCTTGGAGATTGTGTAGATTGTTTCCTGGTCGGCAGAAAACCATGCTGCATATACAGCCGTTCTGTGACCCGCCAATATCGTCGGTGTAAAGCCCTCCTCCGGGTCCAAACTCCAGATTCGCGCCGTCAAGTCCTTGCTCGAGGACAAGAAGAAACGCGAGTCGCTACTCCACTCGATGTTTTGTACTGTGTCGTGGTGTCCAACATACTCTCTGTATTTTACAAAGGGCGCGAACTCCAAGCCGCCCTCATTGTCTCCCTCAGTCGAACCAGGTGTCGATGGTGTCTTCCAAACTTCGATCTTCCGGCCCAGGCCAACGGCAAAATGTGTTCCGCTTGGGGAGAATTCCAGCGTCGAAACAGCTCCCCGCAGCGAGAAATGGTATAGAACAACTCTTCTCAGGTAGTGGCTCAGGATTGCATGTCCTTGCTCGTCGATGGTCAAGAGTAGCTGTCCTTTGGGGTGTAATGCTATGCGGGAGATGTTCGTGCGATGTGCGAAGGGAAGGGTGTGCGATTTGTTGTTCACCAGGTCGAAGACGGTGACTCGGTTGCCTACGGGAGACAAGAGACTGTTGCCATCCTCGGTGAAGACAAGGTTGCCTTTGCGATAGACGGTGCCGAGCAGATTCGAGAACTGCGTTTCTGTCAGTGAGTTGAACTAGCTTGTGGAAAGGTCGCACCGTACATGAAAATCGGTCTTCATTCTTCAGATGGTAAGGAATGAGATGAACGCCTGTTTTGACCTGCGCTGGTGTGGTATGGCGAGTAAATAGTCGTCCAATACAAGAGCAGCCGAAAAGTTTCACAAGCCTTCAGCAAGCCAGCCGAATGGAATCTTCAAAAGCCAGCGAACGGCGCCATCTGCACCCCGCACGGCATCTAGAGGGCCGATCCCCGGGCCGAAAAAGAGCGCGCTAGCCCCTTCCAATGGATCCCCTTTCCCTTTACTCCTGCGCCGCGCCAGGGTCGCTGTTTGCTTGTCTGTCTGCTTCTCCAGCTGCCTCGATAATAATCGCATCGCGCCTGCGCACTCGTCCTAACATCTACACGTGCTGCCATTGTTTGTAACCAGTACCTACCTACCTACCAATTGCTGACCTGTAGCATCACATTTGCTTGACGGTACGTCTCTCACAACAAATCCACCGCACGCGGAATCAATCAGCATTCAGCACCCGCGTAGCCCCCGGCGAGCTTGGGCGGACATGGAGCCCTTTCCCCGTACCGACCACGACCTCTCCCTCTCCGCCTCGCCCTCGTCTTGAACCTCCCACTAACATCGCCCAACCAGCATACATCCACGACTTACGTCCCCTCGAAAACCAAATCACAGCGCTCATCCGTCAAAACGTCACCCCCCTCAGCGAGAACCCCTTCGGCCTGAACGGCGTCTCGCTCGAGATCTACCAAGAGTTCCCCCAACAGCCACAACCTCCACCTCCACCTCGCAGGGATTCCAGCGAAAGCGACGAAAGAATCCCACTTATAAAGATGTCCGAAACAATGTCGCCAATTGGCATTGCCAACGTGAGTGTCGCCAATGGCAACAACAGAAGGGCCTGACAGCACGCTGATACAATCCATGCAGCTCCCCAACCAGCGCCACAAGATTGTCGCGAAGCGCGGTGCCGCCTTCACTGTCATGGTTGCTGGCGAGTCTGGACTCGGCAAGACCACCTTCATCAACACCCTTTTCTCCACCACCATCAAGAACTACGCCGACCACCGCCGCCGTCACGCAAAGCAGGTCGACAAGACCGTCGAGATCGAGATCACCAAGGCCGAGCTCGAGGAGAAGTTCTTCAAGGGTAAGATCGCGCACACAAACATCGAGCTGGATGCAGAAAGCCGCACATGATGGATTGGAGGCTAACAATGGCACACAGTCCGCCTTACGGTCATTGACACCCCTGGTTTCGGCGACTACGTGAACAATCGCGACTCGTGGCAGCCGATCATCGAGTTCCTCGACGACCAACATGAGAGCTACATGCTTCAGGAGCAGCAGCCTCGCCGAACCGAGAAGATCGATCTCCGTGTGCACGCCTGTTTGTACTTCATCCGCCCGACCGGCCACAGCCTCAAGCCTCTGGACATTGAAGTCATGAAGAAGCTCTGCACCCGTGTCAACCTGATCCCAGTCGTCGCCAAGGCTGACACTCTCACACCCAACGACCTCGCAAAGTTCAAGCAGAGGGTAAGTTCGCTATTAGCCCAAATGTGCCCGCAGCTGCTGACCACTTACAGATTCGCGCCGTCATCGAGGCCCAAAACATCAAGATCTACACCCCGCCTCTCGAGGAGGACGACGACGCCGGGCTCCAGCACGCCCGCTCTCTCATCCAGGCCATGCCCTTCTCCGTCATTGGCAGTGAGAAGGACGTCTCCACTCCCGATGGCAGGACTGTCAAGGGTCGCCAGTACGGCTGGGGCGTCGCCGAGGTGGAGAACGAGGAGCACTGCGACTTCAAGAAGCTCCGGGCCATTCTCATTCGCACCCACATGCTCGACCTTATCCACACAACCGAAGAGAACCACTACGAGGTCTACCGCGCAAGCCAGATGGAGACCCGCAAGTTCGGCGAAGCCCGTCCCCGCAAGCTCGACAACCCCAAATTCAAGGAGGAGGAAGAGGCTCTCCGCAAGCGCTTTACCGAGCAGGTCAAGGTCGAGGAGCAGCGCTTCAGGCAGTGGGAGCAGAAGCTCATCTCCGAGAGAGACCGTCTCAACAAGGACCTCGAGCAGAGCCACTCCGTCATCAAGCAGCTCGAGACCGAGGTCGAGGGTATGCAGGGCAGCATGTCCAGGACTGGCAGACGCTAAGCGCACTCTCCTGGTGCGTGCCGCTTAGGACATCCTAACTATGTTGCATACTCGCTCGGAAGCGAGAGGGGGACGGAAAATAGACGATGGAAGGCGAAGACGATGAAGTGTTTGCTTTCCCAAGCTTGCAAAAGATACCTGGTCTCATTCGGTGTTGCGTGGTTTCTTTTTGTATCTACTTATTTCCCCAAC
The DNA here is from genome assembly GCA_003614995.1 of Cladosporium phlei. Taxonomy (NCBI): domain Eukaryota; kingdom Fungi; phylum Ascomycota; class Dothideomycetes; order Cladosporiales; family Cladosporiaceae; genus Cladosporium; species Cladosporium phlei. The sequence goes on along the minus strand of QZFA01000006.1, from coordinate 218,973 downwards.
CTTTTAAGACGCACACCGCGAGAGACGTCGTGGGAGATTTGGTTGATTGATGGTTGTAGCAGTTCGTAATGGCGAGTAGCCTTGTAATACTTCATGATCATTTACTTCTGGAGTCGTCTCTCCCCATGACTTGAACTGTTGACAATGTGAAATTCTTTACTTGAGGTCTGAGAAGGTTCAAAGAAGATGCCTGCTGCTGATTTCCCTCCAAGCGAATTCCATTGAGCCATTGAGCACCGCGTATGTACTCTGTTAGAGTTAGGGCTGCCCAATTTCTCGTTACCTGATGCAAGAGGGAATCCAGCGATTGAGGTGTGCTCTTTAAGCCTTCCAGGTCTCTTCGACGTTCAAAATAGCATTCAATTGCGGCCGAAGCCGTCTGCCGGGTTTCAGAGTTGTCGACTGCTTCATCCAATCAGCGCGCGATCAATCAACGTCAAGCTCGCACAACCTCGACCTCACCTTCTCTTCAAATACCCATTTGGCCTGCATCAAGCCAACATCGCCTTCAGCGTACGTTGAGCCGAGGGCCTGGACTGCGCATTCCCACAGGATTTGTGCCATCGCAAAGAGATGTGATGTCTGCACCCATATTCCCCGACTCACCAGTCCGTATACCAGCTCACAACGCGCCGATTCACGCCCTCGCATTCTCCTCTGGAAGTGGCCAATACCTCCTCACAGGCTCGGCGGATCGGACTGTGAAGTTGTTGAATCCAGCGACCGGACGCCAAATCCAGTCATACCAAGCTCACGGCTACGAAGTCCTCGATCTTGCTGTCAGCGGCGATAATGCGCGCTTTGCCAGTGTCGGCGGCGACAAGGCAGTTTTCCTCTGGGACGTCGCCACAGCGCAGACTCTGCGGCGCTTCAATGGCCATGCGGGCAGAATCAACGCGTGCGCTTTCGGCGGCGAGGAGGATGGTGTTCTGTGCACCGGCAGTTTCGACGGCACCGTCAAAGTCTGGGATTGCAAATCGCGTAGCGACAGGCCTATTATGACTCTGGGCGATGCGCGCGATTCGGTCTCTAGTATTGCTGTCCGGGGCGCTGAGATTCTTGCTGGCAGCATCGACGGCCGAGTGCGAGTCTACGATTTGAGGAGCGGCGAGGTTGATGTGGATGTTCTTGCCACGAGCGGCGTGACGAGCGTTGCGCCTTCCAAGGATGGCGAAGGATATCTGGTGTCGACGCTGGACTCGACTATGCGCTTCATGGACCGCCCGACTGGAAAGTGCTTGCAGACGTTCCGCGACGAAGGATTCCGGAATGCGACTTACCGGGTACGGTCGACTTTTGCCATGGCAGACTCGCTCGCCATCAGCGGGACCGAGGACGGTGGAGTCTTCGCATGGGACGTCCTGTCAGGCGAACTGCGACAAAAACTGTGGCATCGCAAAGAGGGCGCGAAAGCCATCGGCGAGCCTGCGACGAAGAAAGACGTGGTTTCTGCTATCGCGTGGAACCAGATGCGAAAGCAGTTGGCCAGCGCGGGTGGAGATGGCGAGGTCTGTGTCTGGAATGTCAAGACTTGAGGTTTTGATAGCGCTAGTCCTTGCCAGTCACCTTGCGTCTTGCGTACGTGTAATCTGATTGCTGTGCTCCAGTTGTGCATATGCTTGATGATTACATGTATTGCTGATGAGTGTCCTGCTTGCAAACTCGTTCGGTATGCATGTACCATCGACATCAGAAAAATCGATGGTGGGGTGGTTCTCCGAGAGGCCACAGCTTCTTGAGGGGCACGCCGCGGTACGCTCGCACCTCGAGTCTTTGCAGAAAAATATTAGATATGCTGCGAGCCTTCAGCATCTCCGGAATGTATCCAACTCATGGTGCTCATACCATCAGCTATTGATTCACTCTCGGTTGGCTAGACCGCCGAGAGACTTATCGCAAAGCAGTAGCGTCTCAGGAAAACGATCAAAACATCACGCTCGTACCTTGGGCTCCCAGCTACTATAAGAATACGTTCACCACTGAGAGACACTCGTAGGTTAATGGCATCTCAGAGGAACGATCGGAACAGTACGCCCATACCATCAGCTCTAGTATACCAACAAATTTTACCGACCACTGAGAGACACGTCCCGGTTTGAGAGCTTCTCAGGAGCACGATCAAGACAGCACGGTCATACCGTCAGCTCTAGCCTACCAACAATACATACCCACCGCCCAAAGTCCTATTCCATCGCGAGAGCATCTCGATCGAAAAGTCAAAACAGTGTGCTTATACCACCAGTCCCAGCCTACTGAAGAGACGTACTGACCGCTGAGAGACTCATCCCAACGTAAGAGCATCTCGCACTCCCCATTACATCAGCATGCTCGAACCATCGCCTCTGGTCTACTGACAAGCCGCATTGGCCGCTGGGAGACTCGTCGCAAGTCGAGAGTGACTCCGCGGTCTCTACCAAGCCGCCTTGAGCTACTATATGGTCATACATTCCGCTGAGAACGAATTTTCAAATCACGAGTGTCTTCACGATGTAGCAATGGTGCTCATATCTATCGTTGCCGCCTAATGTCCGCGATAATCGACCGTCGAGAAACGTTTCGGTGGTCAGCGTTCAGCCTCCGTTCACCTCACAAAGCTTGTTACTAAAATCCCAACATCCCCAAGTCGCATACCACTGGCTTGTCGTGCGGTAAGCAGCTAAATCTCTACACCATATCGCTATCCTCCGGGAAAACGACTTGCAGAGATGTTCTGTTTCAACCTTGGTACAAGCTCCCTTTCCCAGTCATACCTACCACTGCCAAACTGTAATTGCAGTCGTGTATTTTCTGCAGGCCGTCCAGTTCCTTTAAGTATTCCCATTCTCTCCCCTGAAACCTGTTCCTCTTCTTCTCATCTTCACACACACACAGCACTCTGATCTTCCCACAGCCATACCAAAGCTCATACCATCACACACAGGCAGATCAAGTGCTCTACCCACTCAAGCAACACCACTACCACAACATCACCACTCTCACCAACACAACCATGTCTGACGGACGTGTTATCAGCAACGCTCGCGGAACCGGCACCCTCGGCCACGTTTACATCCAGGGTCAAAAGGTCCTCCGCAGCGACCTCCCCAGAGACCACCCTTCTTACAGCGCACCTATTCGCAAGCTCCCCGCCCTCAACCGCGGAAATGAAGAGGGCCTCGCCGCGGCCAGACAGATGACCGCCCGTCAGACCCCGGCCGAGATCCACAGCCTGGCATCGCTGAGAAACATCTGCCGCCAATACGGCAACAACCCCCTCGCCCACCATTATGTCAAGGCAAATATCTGGGCGCACAGCACCATGATGACGACCGCCAACCTTCGAGATGACCCTCGCCTCCCCAACGGGGAAGCCCGTCTCGAAGGCGCCATCTTCAGACACGGCGAAACTGCCCGCAACACCCGCCGCGTCCACCTGACCATCTGGGTCGAGATCCCCGGTAACTGGCAGCGCGCTCGCCTGGTCCTCGAGGACATCCTCGACAGGTGCCCTCTGCTCCAGCGCCTCGACGTCGACATCACCGCCGAGAGAGACCTCGGTATCTCTCGGGCGGTCATGCGCGAGGTGCGCAGCTACATGGCACCTCAGCTCGCCGAACGCAATATCACAGGCGACATCGAGGCCACTGTTGTCGACCGCGAGTAGAGGAGAATCTCCCGGGTCCCGGTGGCCGGTATTGAGCTGCTACCATCACGCCCCTCCATGGCTAAGACGGGACATGTCCCGCAGAGATTCTGGATTTTTAGATTTTTTTTTGTTCAGCGCTTTCTTCTGTTTACAGCGTCGCGCATTTGTTTCTCTTGGGTGTTTTGGTTTTCGTTTTGAATGGAGTTGATGGATATACCCCGACTTGGGAGCGCCTTGTGGTCGCTCAGTCGCCAGCAACTGTAATGTGTGTTTTCATATTGATCATGTTTTACTGCCGAATTCTTCTTCCTACGTATTCTCCTGATGTCTCTCGTTGGTGATGTAGGCCTGGCAGTGTGCGATGCCTGATGGTATTATCGTTTGACACTCCGTACATGTGAGGGATGTCGAGTTGTTGCACCTTGGTTTGGTCGGCTCTCTCACTGGTAGTGTCGTCTTGATCGTGTACGGACGCCGATGGTGTTACTATTTGCTACCACCTTGTCCCGGGAGAAGTCACATTTAGGTATACTATAGTTCCTCGCCTTCCACGTTCGGGGATTCGGGTCCACATTGCACCCTTGGGCCTTCACCCCGCAGCCCCTTTTCATCCACTCGCATTGTTATCCGCGTAACTTCACATGTACACGCACACGTGGATAACACCAAGAGTATACAGGTTTGACAAGACTTTATCGAGTATCTCAAGACACTGCAGTCTTCACGATGTGCGACAAGAGAAGGCACGACAGAGGCCCCTGGCGCGGATCATGTCTTGTCGAAGCATCTAAGTGCGTGTTTCGAAGATGGTGAAACGCGGAGAAGATCGGCATTGATTATTAACATTTGCATGCCAAACAGGGGCAGCCCACCAATTGCGCCGCGGCATCGCTCGTGCCCGCAGCTGCAGCTGACTATTATTGATCTGCCTCCCACCTACGCGCGGCTACAGCAGGGCCTGACGAGAGACAAAGACTATTATTTGCTTTCTTCTCCTTCTCTTCTGCCATCACCACTTCCTCTCCTGTTTGTCCAACTGTATGACTGACTGACGGCCTGTTTGTTTGTCTGCCTCGGCCTTCCAGCCATCATCTTTCCCCTCACCCACTCACCGACCCTTCCATTCCATCTCCTGGCGATCCATTGACCGACGACCATCACTATAATAACAGCGCGCCGACTTCTCACTCCTGCAAAATCTACTCCGGGACAATCTAACCTCTCCTCCTCGACACACCACCACTCGCCAACATGGGTCTCCTCAAGCACTTCCGCTCGAAATCGCGCCTGCGCGAAGCCGCCTCGCCACAGTCAGCCCGCCAGATCCCACACATGCCCGTCCGTGGCGGCCGCGACTACTCCCAAAAACTGAACGAAGACACCCTCGAGCGCATCTTCAAATACGTCTGCCCGCACGTGCAGGACCAGACATACGAGACAAGCGAGAGATCAGAGATCGGCGATGGCTGCATGCTGTGTGACCTGAGAGATTTGGGCAAGAGCGCGCAGGTTTGTCGAAAGTGGTACAGAGTCGCGCAACAGTTGCTGTAAGTGCATTGCGGGAATTACAGATGCTTGGGCGATCGGGACTAACAAATTGGCAGATACACAAGCGTTCGGATCGATGCGGTACACTATTGCTATCTGGAGGAAGAGCTGGCGGACAAGCGCAAGAAATCAGGCAGGCATTTCAGGAGCAAGTCCAATGTTCCCACCGCAGGCGAGATTCCCATCATCAGGCTTGGACTGTTCGCTCGGACAGTCCGCGAGAACTCGGCGCTGGCGTCGCAGGTCTTGTTCCTGAAGGTCCCATACATGACCCGCGAGACCGCAAAGGGCGAACTTGCGCGCACCGTTTCTGCCCTCCCGAACCTGCGACATGTCGATCTACCCGACGGCTTCTTCACCGATGACTCGAGCTGTATCCCTCTCCGACAGGAACTGCAGTCGAGGTGCCCCGACATCAGAAAGATGATGTACAGGTCAGGATCGGAGGATGCATTGGAGCTCTTGGTACACAGACACTGGCAACAACTCGAATACCTGGAACTCTCGAACTTGGCTATCGAGCCTGCAACGCTACGAATCGTGCTTGCAAGCTTGCCCTCCTTGACTGAGCTAGTTTTGATCGGACTGGAGTGGATGGATGACACAATCTTCCACATCGCACAAAATGGCACTTTGCCCGAGTTCCCTGCAGTCCAATCTCTAACTCTGGAGGACTGCCCTAACGTCACAGCTGCTGGTCTTGCTACGTACCTGGAATCACCTTACTGCAGAGAAATGCTCTACTCGCTCACCCTGAAACAAACTGGCGTCAGCGTCCCGGATATGCACACGTTCTTGTTCGAGGCTAGCAGCCTCCACCACCTCGCCGTCATCGCAACTGTTTCGAAATCCATCACACTGCAAACCCAGGAGCTGCCTCCACTCACCTCTATCAGCCTCAAGACCCTTAACTTCGAGATCGATTCTTCAGAAGACGCTCACGGCCTGCAGAAGCCAGCAGAGTCGTACTACGCCTACCTCGCTACATCTCTCCATGCGAACGCTCTCCCTGCTCTGACAACAGTCTACGTCCGCGACCAGGCGTTTACCGATCTACTTCTTCTTCCTCCACTTCCCACACTGCCCGGTGGCTCTCCCAAGAACGGCAGCCCCAACAGCAGAATGTCACACATGGCCAACGGCCACACTTCTGTCCGCGGCGTTTTCGGTCCTGCCATGACGAACAACAGCACATTCAACCAGACCCTCGAAGTCTTCGCCAAAGGAATTGACGAGCTCGAATGGGTCATGACCCAAGTCACGCCGCCCTCGCTGAACGGCCGTCGTGGAAGCGCTGTCGGCGGCCGCCCCATCTCCATGATGAGTGCCTCTCGCGGCCTAGGCCCGCAGTGGGCTCAAGGCGGATTCGGCGGCGAGGCTCGTAAGAGTGTCATCGTCGGCAACGGTTTCGGTGGCTTCCTGGCTGTGCCGCAAGAGGAGGTCCCCAGACCTCGCACCAGTGACGGCGGCAGTCGATTTGGCAGCATTGGCAGCGCAGACCACAGCGAGGCCAGCGGAGGCAGCTGGTTCAAGCCGCCGCCCAGTATCGGTAGCTTGACGGGCGAAGGCGCCAAGAGTCACAAGCGCAAGACCAGCAGACACGACTTGTTCAGATGATTCGGTTTGACCTGGCATGGCATGGCTGTGCCTTGTAATAACTTCTAAAAGACATTCGTTGGCTTTGATCGACTCAGGTAAAGACTGTCTTCCTCACCGCCAATCCCGGATCTTCCAACGAAAGCCCATCGAGCACAGCCCTCACGGCTGCATGTCACGGAGACAATAGAGGGCAACCAACAAGCCTACGCGCACCGCCCTGTTCGAAGAATCGGAAGAGGAAGGCGCAGGCCACATCGCACACATGTCGGAATTTCCACTCTCTCACAAATTAGAGGCTGATTTGGCTCTTCTATCTGGGATTTCTCTTCTCAGCACACAACTTTTAGGCTGGAGGCATCGGACGGGGTTATCGGAACGGGGATGATGGGTTCTTTTCTCTTTTGCACCACATGTGATACCCTTCAATTGGGAAAAGAATTAGAAATGTGGGAAAATTCTCATTCTAACGGAAGTTGATGATGGGCTGATGAGGAGCGAGTTTGGGGTTTGGGTTGGATTGGGCCGGCTGGGGAGCTATTCTCTTCTTACATTCTACCTTTTCTACTTCTTAGCTTTCTATCTTCTTTGCGACGGTCGGCCGTATGGTATGAAGTGCCAAAACACCGAGAATCTCTACTTGTCGCATTCATGCCATGAACCAACGCAATTGTTGACCAACGTGTGGACGTACTGTTAGGGTTCGGGTTGGGGTAAGGACATGAATGGATATATACCACCAGGCACCTCGTAGATAGTAGGTGACCCCGGGATGTTACCTAACAAACGACTTCTTTGTTTGAATAGGCCGAATAGTTCAAGATGGCTCGAAGTTCAAAAGAATCTCGTGGTTTAGACACCCATTGGTCTCGTTCTGACTAACAAAGATAAGAACCTCTCCACCTGGGGTGAAAAACGAGATGATAACGATTGGGACAATCGCACTAACAAGTTTGCATCTTCCACATGATTGAGTATCTCACAGCCTATCCTCAGAACCAGTGAAACCCATTCCTTGCCTCCACCAGGCGTACACTCCTCGCTGCTGCGTCTGACTGCCGAAGTCTCGCACCGTCTCGCTCTCGAACAGGCCGGTGGTTCGTTTCATTTGTTGCGGATCTGGTGCGTTTTCGCGCTGCACTTCGGCGACGCGTGAGGCGAGCTGGTAATCTTTGTATCGGAGGTTCTGGTGGAGGTGGTGGTCAGTATACAGTGCGGTATTGCGACTGTCGGGGATGCCTTTGCGATTCAGCTGATAGCGTACTCAAAAAGACAGAGACCACCACCAGCGACACATGCAACCGCAGAAACACGAACTCACCTTAACATCGCTCACCCATTGAGCCACACCATCCTTCTGGCCTTCGACATACATCACCCCTGGAGGACCGCCACTGCGCAGCAGGACGAAGACATCGTGGAAAGCCGCGGATTGCTTCAACTTGGCGACCTTCTTCCGAGAGGTGATGTGGTGCGTTCGGATCAAGGCGTTATACAGGCATTGCATTGCATTCCTTTTCGATACTGGAATCAGTCTCGACCATTCGAGAACAGCACCTGCTTCACTTACTGATTTCACACCTCAGGCCACGATCTCGGCAACGCCCGTTCTTCCGCCACAAGCGCTGAGCTTGACTCCACCGCATCATCATCACTGGACGTCAAAAGCTGGACCCCAAGAACGCACCGACCGGACCCGTTTGTTCAACTGCATGGCGAAGAAACGGGTAAATTCTTTTCTTCAAAATCGCCCCCAGCATGAATCTCTTGCGGCGCGAGCCCCGATGGCCATCCTTGTGCGGGCACTTTCTCGCTGGCCAGGCGTTCGACAAATCGTATGTCGCGACGATGGCGTTTCCGCATGCAAATGGCCCTAAGACGTCCAGCGTGCTCGCACGCCATCGACCAAGAGCGGGATTAAACCAGGTTGATCCGTTAAATCCATTCTACCCATCTAAACCACCCAATGGCGACTTCTGAATGTCTTATCGATTCAAGCTCCTGGCAAAGAGTCGATTGACTCGTTACTCGTACTCTCGGCTAACGCCAAATACCGACAAGCATTATGGAGCCAAGTCGTAAGTCAGCAGAAGTGTTTTGCAGGGCTTGCAGTTCTGGATGTGCCGTGTTTTGGAGGGTCTTTCTGATCTAGTTACTACTCCCGACCCTACCATATAATGCACCGTAGAATATGCGATTCTACGCACGTGGCTGATGCTTTTATAACGTCCCCTCTTGTCGATCTTTTTCTGATGTACTGATACTACCTTTCGGTCTTGATTCTCTCTATCCTGCTCGTCTTCCTCTGGTCACCTCACACATGACCAACTATGGCGACTTCAAGAGCCCACGAGAAGGGCTTGGGCGGCGACGACTCCGTCCTTCCCCATTCGCCACAGCTTTCTTCGACCAACGGCTCGGATCTGGACGACAACTATGTTCTTTACAAGCAACAAATGGGCGATGCACCTGCAGATGCGGCAGAGGCTAAGAGCGTTCTTAAAAAGATCGATTGGCGCGTGTTGCCGGTCCTGTGGACTCTGTATCTTCTTCAGTACTTGGACAAGAACGGTCTCAACTATGTGCGTTTTTTTTCTTCAATCGTTGAAGCGATCGCTTCAATCGGCGGAATTTGCCTGTCGGGTTTGACGATAAAGCTATAGGACAATCGCTGACATTAAATCCGCATCGCAGGCTAGTGTTTACGGGTTACAAAAAGATCTCGGCCTCGTCGGTCAGCAGTACTCATGGCTCGGGTCGATATTCTACTTTGGGTATTTGATCGCGCAATTCCCAGCCGGATGGTTGATGCAACGACTGCCAGTCGGAAAATTCCTCGGATTCACTGGTATCACCTGGGGCATCATTCTAATGACAACCCCGGCGTGCACGAACTTCGCCGGAATCGCCGCCAACCGCTTCATGCTGGGTCTAGTCGAAGCCGCAGTAAACCCCGGCTTCGTCCTGGTCATGTCGATGTGGTACACCTCCCAGGAGCAGCCGCTGCGTCTTGAGATCTACTACTGCACCAACGGAATCGCCACCATGTTCGGCGGACTCATCGGCTATGCGATCGGCCACATCACGGGTGCCCTGGCCCGTTGGATGTATGTGTTTATCATTTTCGGAGCTCTGTCCCTTCTTGCCGGAATCGCAACGCTGTTCTTCCTCCCGGATCTGCCATCGACGGCCAAATTCCTGACTCAGCGCGAGCGTGCTGTTGCGGTGGAGAGAGTGGCTGCCAACAGGCAGGGTGTCAAGAACCACCACTTCAAGGTCGATCAGCTTTGGCAGACATTGGCTGATCCCAAGACTTGGATCCTTTTCATTCTTGCGGTCTCTGCTCAGGTTCCCAATGCTGCCATTACTAGTGTAAGTTGCACTTTGCCATTCAAACTACCGCATTCTCAGTGTATCTTTGCTAACGCTCAATCTTAGTTCACGTCTCTGATCATCGGCGGTTTCGGCTTCGATACGCTAGGCACGCAATACCTCCAAATCCCCGGCGGTTTCGTCCAATTCGCAGCCCTGCTCGGCGGCGGATTCATCTGCAGCAAATGGCCCAACTCGCGCTGCCCCACCATGATCGTCGCAAACCTGATTTGTATCGTTGGCTCCGGACTCCTCGTGGGTCTATCCGATGATCAGAAATGGGGTCGTCTGGTCGCTCTGTGGCTCTGCTACTTCCAGGGTCTGGGTTTCAGCATGAGCTTGACCATGATCAGCTCTAATGTCTCCGGCTTCACCAAGAAGCAAGTGACTGCTGCGCTTATGTTCACGGGATACTGCGTTGGTAACATGTGAGTCAAACGGCCAACCCTCGAAAATTGATTACATTGACTGACAATTCGTCGCAGCATCGGACCCCAAACGTTCAAGAAGAGCGAAGAGCCCGGCTACCACTCGGCTTACATTGCGTAAGTCGATCTCCACACATCATTCCTTGCTGGGAAACATTACTAACACCCTTCACAGCATGCTAGTCGGTTACTCCGTGAAGCTGGCTTCCGTCGTCGTTCTATACGTCTACATGTGGAGCGTCAACAAGAAGCGCGATCGCGAGGCTGCGAACTCGGGCGAGTCGCAGGAGGAGATCGAGAGGTACGGTATTGAGTGCGGAATGCAGGACATGACCGAGCTTGAGAATAAGGCGTTTAGATATGTGCTTTAGGTCAGTCACTGTACATAGTCCCAACAGGACATGTCCGCAATTGCAAAAGTGCGGTCATTTTGTGCGGAATTTTCTCATGGTCAATGATTCTTACATGAAGTTGCTATTCAACGCAGACTCGCCAGCTCTGGTTAATCTCTCCACGGCTTCCGACCCAGTTTCTTTCCTGAACGACAACCATCGCGAAATATCCAATTATTTTCTCAACCATCGCCAATCTTCAAAGAATAATCAAGTTCATAATGTCGTACAGCCCTAATCAACCGTACGAGCAATGGCAGCAACAGCAGCCGCTCGATCCAAACCAACAACAAATGCAAATCAGCACTCTCCAATCAACAACTTCGAGTCCTCCATCGAATCCCACTGGGGGCGGAGGAAACTACCAACAAAGCCAGCAAAACTACACCTGGACCGACGGTAATACCCAAGGCCAACATCACCAATCTCAGCAGAGTTGGTCGTGGCAGGGACAGGTGCCAGTCCAACAGCAAATCACCAGTGCCGTCGCCCTTCAATCTCCGCTCCCTGTATTCCCTCCATTGTTACAGGATCACAGCTCTCATCATTCGTTGCATCAACAAATGCAGCAGAATGCTGCCAGTCACTTCCAACAGGTCGCTGACATGCATCGGAACATGTCGACTTTTGCCATGGGGAGTATGGCTCCGGTGATGTTGCAAACTCAGCAGCAGCAACCGCAGATATCATATCAGCAGCAGGTTGCCTCGCCGCCACCGATACAGGTGAAGTCGATATCCCAGCAGACTTATCTTCCGCAGTCGCAACAGCAACAAGCTCAGATCGAGTATGAGCCTATGTCTCCGGTTGCGCCTGTGCAGCAGGTACAACATCAAAGCCAGCCGATGCCTCAGAGCAGTTATTTCCCGCAACAACAGGCCCAGATCGAGTACACTCCGATGCCGCCGTTGCCACCGGTACAACATGTCCAGTATCCGGAATACGTACGTCAGGAGGGGTTGCCAGAACCGCCGCAGCAGCAGCAGCAGCGAATCCAAGAACTGCTTCCGCCGGCCGCTTCTTCCACGGCTGTTCAGTCGCAAGAATACGATCAGCGACGCGTATACCAGCAGCAACCCACAGCACAGCAGTACGCAGTATCCCAGTTGCCACAAGCGCAGAACACGCCTTCTCAAGGCTCTACCCAGCGGTTGCTTCAATCCCCGCCCACCGTACAATCATCGCAGACAGCTCCGCCAGTATCAAGCAGACCACATGACCACCGCCTGATATATCTCGAGAGAAAAAAGAAAACGGACGCCGAGGACACGAACCGTGCGGGAGCCGAGATCCACAAACGTCTCCAAGATCTCGAACAGTCGAGATCACAAGCCCAGCAAGACCACGACGCGAAAGACCGCGAAGTGCGTCGACTCCAAGAACAGCTCGCTTCTGTCGAGCGCCAGAGACGTCAAGATGCCGAACGTAATAGCCAGCAATTAGCCGATCTCGTGCGCTCGCAAGCTACTTCTATGGCGGCTCCTTCAGCGGCTGCTTTCGATATGAGCGCGTTGCAGAAGGTCATCCGGGATACTCAAGCTCACCAATTGACTGCCCAGGACATTGAGCGTGTGATTGAAGAGCAAGTCAGTAAGCGGCTGATCGGGATGGCAACCAAGCAGGATATCCAGAACGCCGGAGCACAGATGCAGGGAGCTCTGAGCAAGGTACCAGCCGGCCTTTCGCAGCAGGAGGTGCAGCAGGCCGTCAACACGGAGTTGAACAATGTTATGCAGGATGTGGCGAACCGCGTCAATCAGCAGAGGCGTGTTGGCGGGCAAGGGCAGCCGGATTCTCAGTCCAGGTTGGCTTCGCAAAATCGAGTGCAGACCGAGTTCGTCGTTGAAGAGGTATCGGATGATGCTGTCGCGACAAGGTCGCATCGTGCTAGACACAATGGCAGCAGAAACCAGAAGCAGCTTCCACCTGCTGAGATGAGTGGTCATACTGCAGCTACCGGTCCATCAACGACAACACAAGGTGCTTTATCTTCTGCGACAGCTTTGGGAACACTTCGGTCGAACCAACCCTCGGTTCCGAGCCACGTCCCAGCAATCTCTCAAAGATCCACAGCGCCTACGCCTGTTCAAGCCCAGATCACAGCTGTGTATGCAGCAGCAGGTCCAGTCCATACAGCAGTTGTCGCTGACAATGCTCTTGTCGCATCGAGGAGGCCGAACCCTGTTCTGGATGTCGCAGCGCAACTCCGAGCTCTTGAGGTTTCTCCAGCGGCCCCTGGTGTTTCAGAAAACTCCTTGGTCAGGACGGAGAGGCCGATTCCCAGAGCCAATATGATTTTGAGTGAAATCTCACCACCTCAGAACACCAAGAGAATCGAGATGCCAGCGATCCATACACAGCTTAGCCCCGTTGCGAACGTCGGACCCCAAGGACCTCGACTTCGAGCTCTCGAGGCATCTCCAGCGGCTCATGGTGTTTCGGAGAATGCTCTTGCAAGGGTTGAGAGGTCAGTTCCACGAGCTACTCTGCCTTCGAGCAACGTCTCGCCATCTCAAACTCGCCAAATGATCGAGATACCAGCGCCACAGAGACAGATTGTAGCTCCACCACAAACTGCAACTCGTCAAGATACCCTGCAGCGGCCGAGTCGCCTTCAACAGATAGGACCAGCACCGAGGCAACAAAGACAACTAGGGGCTCCGCCTGCCCAGTCTAATGGAACGGGCCAAGAACTTGTTCTCCAAGGCAAAGAGGTCGCGCGGAAGACTGCTGGCAAGCGATAGCGATAGTCATAGTCCCAAACCTCACTCAAGCGTGAAAGTCGCGGTCGTACCTAGCTCTTCAAATGCAGTCATAGACAGCCGTTCCATTCCATTCATAACCTCGTATTCCAAATAACACCATCGCTAAAACTCGACGAATCGACCAACCAAAAACGTGCCTCCATGTATGCATCGCCGTCCCTCACACTGCTGTCTTTCTTCCCTTACAATCCCAAGCTCTTCCTAACATCCGCCTTAACCCTGGCCTCGAAATCAGGCCTCCTCTCCCTCCACATCCTAGCAGCATCCACATTCGCAGGGCTCTCGTCGTTCGGCTCAGCGATCATGCTCATCACACTGATCAGGATCTTCTCCACGCTCTGGATCGGGCTCCAGCGCTCCGAGGCTTGCTCGTAGTGGTTCGGGTCGTCGCCGGGAGGGTGTAGGATGGAGATGCAGACGACGCCGTTGGCGTAGACTATAAAACACGTTAGCCAACTTCTTCTCTCCCTCGCGAGTCCCATCGTTTAGGCAAGTCTCACCATTCGGGTGCCAAATGTCGCACTGGAACTTCATGGTCGGCGGCATGAGAGGGTAGTCCTTTGGAAATTTGAGCTCGGCGGGGAAGACGCCGCCTTCGTAGGGAGTTCCTTCGGGGCCTTGGATCATGGCTTCCCAGAGGAAGAGGTCATCTTCGTTGACTGGGCCGGCGGTGATGCCCTCTGGCGGGTCGGTGGTGAGGTGTTTGTACTCTTGGAAGAGGCGCTTCGAGGCGACGGAGTTCATGGTTGTGGTGGTATGCTTGGTGTCTGGGGAAGTGCTGTTCAGGTTGGTAATGGGATGTGCTTTGCTCTTCGCCTTCGGATTCGTCTCTAGTCTTAAAGTGGGGTTGTGTTACTATGTGTAGGTAATCGTAGGTAGGGCGCAACTATTGATTGAAACCGTGGCTGATGACATACAGCCTCGGCGATACGTCGGCTTTTGCTTGGGGCCGGCATTACAATGGCCGAGACTTCACTTACGTTTGCACGGAGGACACCCTAACCACAACACACTATGATTCGAGTTGGAAAGTCATTTTTTGAAACGCGTTTTTTTTTGTACTATCTTTGTGCTATTATCCATCATTTTTTTCGCCTAATTCTCAGTGTCCAATCCCCAGATCCAATCTCTCGCTCACTCATAATCATCACATCGCACTTGCCTTTGTCTGCTCAATCTCGCATAACAAAGAGATTCGTTGTAGTCTCATCACGCTATACTACTCAGGCGCCTCGTCGGCTCTTTTCCTACTCCAGCGACTTCATGGTAGCCTTGAACTTCCTGTCCACAGGCTTATCCATGATCTCCATAATAGTCTTCAAATTGTCCTTGTCGCCCTTGCTAGCCTCGCGCTCGACGTGCTGCAAGAGGCCACTCGCGAGCTTGAAGTCTTGCTTCGAGCTGGGCTTGTCGTCCCAACCGACGAACTTCGTTGGGTCGTTGAAGATCTTCGGGGCGTGGGCGGCGGACGCCATGTGGTTGAGGAGGTCCCTCTTGGCTCTGAATATGCGCGGGCACTTGGAGCACGGCCAAGCGTTGGACCACGAGTCGAACCTGATGGTGGCGACGGAAGAGCCGTCGATGGATGCTGGGCCTGGCGTGGGGTTGACGAAGGCCCACTCGTCGAAGCCTCCGTTGATGGAGGAGCCAGGGGGTGTGACGATGACACCTTCGTCGCCGTCGGTGGTGTAGATGGGGGTGAGACTACCAGCACCGACATGCGAGCCGGTAGTGGGGGTGATGATGCCAGTGCTGGCAATGGGTGTGGCGATGAAGACGGTATCGCGCGAGCTGCTGGATTCGCCGCTGGCGGATGGAGTGGCGACGAAGTCGTTGTCGTCCGTGGTGGTGAACTCGCTTCCGTCGGGTGTCAGGAAGCCGCCGATTTGCACAGTCGAGGTTTGATCTTGAGTATCACCGGTGTGGCTGCCGCTGATGGACAAGCAATCGAAGCCCAGGATCGAGGCTGAGTCACCCGGCGCAATGGAAGCCTTCGAAGACCCAGCGATGGTCGAGGTAGCGAAACGATCAGCGTACTCCGCCTTGGTGATGCGGCGATCCTGGTCGTAGTTGTAGACAACGCCATTCAACTTGTCGCGTGTCATCCCGCTGGCACGGCAGCTTCCGCTCTCCAAGTGTCCGACAAGAGCAGACAGAAAGTTGAAAATCTTGCCGCAGCTGCACTCCAACTCGACTGACTTGGTCTCGTGGCGAGGGGAGGCCTTGTGCTTCAGGTAGGCCTCGACATTGACGAAGCGCCAATCGCACTCCTTACACCAGAGATTTGCGTGTTCAATCTGGGCCAGCTGTTCCTCGGCGTATGTAGGCTCCAGGGCCCTCGACTTCTCGTCTCCCTCGATGTCCACGTAGTCACGGTGGTGGTTGGTGAGATGACGGTCGTAGTCACCGTCGCTGTAGAGAATGGTGTGGCACATGCAAAGAATGCCTTCGTTGTGCGAATCAGCGCACGAGTGCTGTACAAGCTGCTCGAGGCGAGGGAAGGCCTTTTCGTGGTCGGAACAATAACAGTGGCCTTTTTCGGCTTGGTGCTCCATGCAGTCAACTAGAGAGGGGAAGACCTGGAAGCAGGTCGGGCAGGCGTTGTGCATGTCGACAAGGTGCTCATCGCGCTGTACCGAGGAACGAAAGTGGGTGTTGCGGCATACGCCACAGTAGGAATGGCTTGGGATTCTATTCGGCGGGCCGTCGACTTGCAGTTGAGTGGACGTTGTGGCATCGCAGACGTCCCAGTAGAGGCCGTTTTGATGCTCCTTCAGCAAGTCCTTGCTGCCGAAGAGTGATCCGCATTTACACTCGAAGGTGTGGCCGTGCAGAGTGGCATGATTGCGCAGAGCGAAGATTGTGCCGAAGGTGCCGTCGCAAAGGCAGCGAGGTGGTGACATGGTGGAGAGCGCGATCGATGATTGACCGAGCGAAGTCGGTCAATCAAGAAAGCAGAGAGGAATTCGAACGAGTAAAAGGGCGCGATGGCGATGCTGCAGGTTTGGGATGATTCTGTTGGTTTTGTAAGTTGTGGTGATGTGGGGTGGTTGTGGAAGGAAGAGGTTGTTGGAGGTCGGTGGTTGGTGGTCGAAGTGGTGGTGTACGATGGGCGAGGAAGTTGTGGTAAGCTTGGGAGTCGTGTGATGCGTCGGGTTGCTTACGTGAAGGGCCAGAGCCGCGTTGACTGCTAGTGTTGCACAACGGGGCGAAGTGAAAGTGACTGACTTACGCGATGCGGTCACCGATTACCAGGTGTGGCCCCTCCTTTATACACTACCATCTGACTTCACTCGAAGTCCAAGTCCAGCTGCACTCGAATGGCAAGCTTCTTGGGTCGATACTTCGACCATAATGGTGGGACCAATCGAATCCAATACAATTTCGAACACGGCGAGTGGCTCACGCGCAAGTCGTGTTACGATACGACACAGACCGTGCGCACCGCGAGTATCGTCCGTTCGACTGATACGCCGTCACTGGAAGCAAATAGCGAACGCCAGACTCGACAGAAGGCGCTCGATTGAGATTGACTGCTCGATTGTATCTAGTGAGCAATGTCAGAATTCTGAAAGGTGAAGCGCCTTGTTAGCGAGCCAGAACAAAGACGACAAGAAAATGCACTGTTACCCGGACTGGACATGCTGTATTTGTCGAACAACGCTCAATCCGTTCTATCTTTGTTCCTAGATCCTGATCGAGAGATCGAACCCCTCTGAGCGACCTCATCCTGACCCCCACCAGCGCCATTTTTCTTGAGTTCATGCACCTTCATGTCCATACCGACCCAGAACTCTTTACCGCGCCACTCCACCCTTGCTCCGCCGTAAATCGCCCAGAACCAGATCGGGAAGGCCAGAGACTCTCTACCAAGCCAAGCGAAAAGCCATTCCCGGAAAGGACGTCTTTCTCCATTCTTAGGGGGTCTTGCGAAAGCTGGTGTGTCGTCATCGGTCTGGATGGATCGGCCAGAATGTAGCAAGAGGTAGAGCGTCCAGTCGATCGAACACCAGATCGAGATGCTGCAAAGCCAGAAGATCGCGAAACTTGACCAAGTCGGCGGGATGCCAACACGAGACTCGAAGAATGGCAGCGTGGTGACAGCAAAGGCGCCATACAGGGAGCAAAGGAAGCTTTCAGTCCCAGGCTCAACAAGTGTCGCGAGTGTGACAGTGTATTTGCGGACGCGCAGCCAGCGTACTCGTCGGCGCCAGTACTCGGCGACGCTCATATTGGCCATGGGTTGGACGGCCAAGTCACCGAAGCAACATGCGTGCTTACCCCAGCTCTCACCATCAATCTCCTCCGGAACATTCTTCTTCCATAGGAGATCACCAATCAGATGGTCTTCACAGATGTTCTCGCTGAAGTAGTTGATTCCAGCACCGTCGGTCAGGCTATCAAGGTGTCGACGCCTGAACATGGTGCTTTTCCCTACAATGCAGGGGGCGATCAAGACAGTATTGATGGCCGTGTAGAACTTGGCGTGTGCGGAAGACAGGAAGAGTTCTTCAAGCCTACCACCACCAATGGACGATGCTGTGCGTTGTCCCTTGTGACCCGACAGGAGAGAGTCGCTTGCTGAGCTTGTTGTGCGGATGTGACTGCTAGAGTCGTTCAACAACCCATGCGTCTCATGCTGCGTAGTGGTGCCTAAAGTGTCGACAACGAGAGGAAGTTGGTGAACGAACTTGTTCTTGCGCTTCTCGCCACGCCCTTCCAATTTTGCCACGAGTCGCCCACAGACTCCTTTGGCGACCCATACGTTGCAGTCGATGATCCAGATGAAATCTCCAACGGACTCGCGATATGCCCGGCTCATGTTCCGAATCTTCGGGTTGGGGCCAAGCTGGATCGTGCCGTCCTGCAAAGCAACATCCTCGTCCTCGATGAGAATTTTGACGTCGAAGGATGGAAAGTCATGGATGAGCCGTTCCAAGACTGGAAGCGCAGGATCATGACGGTCCGCGACACAGAATCGGATGTGAATCTTCTCCTTTGGAAAGGTCTGACGGAAGGTTGAGGAAAGGCAGTCGTATAGTGAAGGTTCGAGTCCTTTCACGGGTCGAATGATATTTACATGAGGTGCATCCTCAGTCCAAGTAACCTCGCCCGGGGCACGTGAGAAGTATCGTTGCCTGGAAAATTGTCAGTATCTTTGTCAATTTGAGGATGCATTCTCGACTTACACCTGCACGTAACCCAAAGTCGAGACTAACACCACTGCAGTGTACCATATCAGGCTGACGACAGCGAGGTAGAAGAGCCAAGGCCGGGGCTCATCGCGCAACGACCGCAAGGCCAATTTGCCAGCAGCAGTACTTTCGTCGAGCATGCGGCTATACTGGTATGTGGCCTCCTGAAGAGTCTTGGCGAATATTTGTCGAAGTGATGTTTGATTCAACACGAGGGTGCGGAAGAAGCCCCGCTCTAGCTTGGACCCTGTGAGAACGGACCTCGGCACTAAAAAAAATAAACAATAACAAGATGACATATAGCGAATCCTCAAGCCAGGCTTCCTTGCTCCCACCACACTCAACCCACCCAAACCACGCATTACGACTCATGATAGTTTTACGCACAGCGAATACATAATCATCAGCCGCATTGACACCACCAAGCCTCTCTGATCTCAATATATCAAGAGCCCTCCAGCATATCACGCGAACGCGTAACAGCACGCGTCCAAATCGAAAAGCTCACGAAGCTATCACCATCAAGACGCGACATAACAGCAGATCAGCATAGCAGATCAGCACAGCACAGCACAGCACATATAACGTGCCAGCAACCAGCAACCTACAGAACATGGATTCCAGCAGAATGCAATCTTCTCCTCCGCTGCGAGGCACTTCTCCAAGGGTGCTTCCATCATCACCCGCAGGCTCAGAGTACTCTCTCGACCTGGACGCCCTGGGCTCATCCAGCTCCGCCTCTTCACCCGTCGCTGAGCGCGTCGTTCCTCAGGTTAAGAGCGAAGACATTGACGGCCCAACCGACTTCACCATCAACATGCTGGACTGGATGAAAGGTGGACGCGCTCCCGGACGCGACAAGCCCCAGCAGGATGCCGCCATCACCACCGGCACGCCATCCATGTTCCGCACCAACGCACCACACTTGCAGCCTACCGTCGAGGACTACAGCTCCCCAGTCCGTCCCAGCAACCCGACACCTCACGGAGGACGCACTCCTGCTACTGAAGCACGCACTCCCGTCACTGAGGAGCGTACTTCTGCCACCACTCAGGGACGTGCTCCCACCGTTACGCGTAGCCCTAGCGGTACTATCGGCCGCTCCAGCATGCACTCCCCATTGCAGACCCAAGGAGGCGCGTCGCAATACCTCATGGGACAGATTCAGCGACTCCGCTCCGAATTGGCCGCGGAAAAGGAAGAGAGGGCAGCAGAGAAGGCTGCACACGCAGCTGAGGTCGAGCGTCTTGCCTCTCAGCATGCCAGAGAACTTCAATCAGCTACCAGTGAGCTACGCGCCACTAGAGACGCGCACACGTCTGAGATGCACCGACTCTCGACCGACTACTCTCAGCAGCTGAAGGCCGCCTTCGAAGCTGCAGACATTGAAGCTCGCAACAACAACGCCGCACATGCCGAAGAGATGGAACGCACGAGATCACAGCACGCCAAAAATATTCATAACACCAACGCTGCACACGCAGCCGAGATGGAACGCACGAAATCCCAACACGCCAAAGACCTTAAAGCTGCTACCGACGCCGCTGTACAATGCAAGGCAGCATGTGCCGCCGAGATCAGGAGACTGCAATCCCAACACAGCGAGCAAATGCAGGTTGCTACAAACGCTTTCCAGCTGCGCAATGCCGAAAACACGACTGAGATGGCGAGACTGCGCTCACAACATGCGGACGAGTTGACAGCCGCTATCACCCAACCTGAAGAAACAGCCGCCGCTCATGCAGAGGAGATCCAACGTATCATCGACGAGCACAAGACGGTTGATGCTGCCAAAGACGCAGCAATCACAGAGAAGGTCCGCGCTAGAGAGGCACGTTACAAGGAGAAGATTGCAGTTCGCGACACGAAGCTCGCCGAGAAGGATGCAGAGCTTCAAGATCTACGCGAAAAGATGGAGAATCTGGAGAAGATGTATAAGAAGATGGGCAGCGAGCTCATGAGAGCCTGGGGAAGGGAGGAGTTTGGAGACACCGGCGAGAAGCAAAAGTACCGCTACAAGTACGCCAAGGCGACCTCAGCTTGAAAGAATGATCTTGGGGATTTGCAACAGTTGCGATGAGTTGTTTTGGATGTTCTGCATGAAATGAGATGGATAAGCGTTGGAGATTCGGATGTCACCGAATGGGCATGGCATGTCAGTTGGTTTTTGGATTGTATCGGGAGTTTTGGGAATCGGAAACGAGCATGGGCACATGGGCATGGATTGGGAAACGGATTGCTCCTCAACAAGAGTCGAGCTGCTTTGCATGGTGTTTGGAGTTTGTTTTTGGGATTATGCTATGCTACGCAGCATTGCGCTTCACGAAGCCATGAAATTGTATTCTTTATCATTGCATTACATCGAATGCATTACACTGACTGTTACAGATTCCACGTGCAACGTGCAACGTGCAATGCAAGGCTTCCCATAAAGTACTTCTTCATTCATATCGTATCATGTCGCTTCGAACAATCCACGCCATTCCCACGCTTATAGCAATCCCTTCCTCGCCAACTCAACCTTCCTCGCAGCCTCACCCGCTTTGAATCCACCTTTGCTCACGCAAGCCATGCTACCGTCGCCAAACTCAATCTTGTCTTCAACTTCAGGGAATGCGCAAGGGCAATGGTGCGGGAAGTGCACGCAGCTGAGGGTGTGTGGGCAGAGATACTTGTCGCAATGCGCTGAGATCCGCGTTAGTGATCGAAGTGCACAAGTGATCGTTACCGAGCAAGACTCACCATCTTCGTATCGCTGCTGGTACCACGCAGAGTCGGAACCGGCGTTCTGTGGTTGTTGTGGTTGCTGGCGATTGAACATTTGATCGAAGAACTGGAATTGCGCCGAGACTGGGAGGATGAAGACCAGCAGAGCGCTGATCAAGGATTGTAAAAGCATTTCGAGTGTTGTATATTATTGTTTCGTCCGGTGTTCTTTGAGTCAATCAAGATCGTTAATACATCGACGTCGGCGTCTGGCTATGGTAAAGCTGTCAAGATAGTGCAGCCTGAGGCAGCAACGTCCGATATCTTGGCATTTCCGAATTGAGCCCGGCTTTTTCTTTCGAGCTTCATGTGAATGCGAAAGAAAGCCAGACCCGCACACGCGAGCGACGATAAGACCAGACCAGACCAGACGACGCATACCGCCAACCTTTAAAACACAAACACCACCAACCAAACTACCGCCGCCATGCATCTTATGTACACCATGTCGCCCTCCGGCGAGCGCCTCTACACCCTCAAGAAGGTCAACCACGGCGAGGTCACCAAGTCCGCCCACCCTGCTCGCTTCTCTCCCGACGACAAGTACTCCAGGTAGGCTTTTCCAATGCGCACGAGCTGTGCGATCAAGGAAGTAGAATGCAGGA
Source organism: Cladosporium phlei (assembly GCA_003614995.1). Lineage (NCBI taxonomy): Eukaryota > Fungi > Ascomycota > Dothideomycetes > Cladosporiales > Cladosporiaceae > Cladosporium > Cladosporium phlei. The sequence goes on along the minus strand of QZFA01000006.1, from coordinate 196,681 downwards.
TCTAACAATATGCGCAGGCAGCGTGTCACCCTCAAGAAGCGCTACGGCCTTCTCCTTACCCAGCTCCTCAGTGAGTTTCCTATCTACAGCTCTACTCCGAAAGCGACGCGATTACTGACTTATCACCAACAGAGGACCAGAAGCCCCTCGGCTCTGCGTAGATGGATAGCGCAAACCTGAAGGGGATTGCGATGTGCTTTTAGCGAGGAGTCTGGCGTTATGCGACAGCAGGGTAAAAAAAAAAGATTGACGTCCGGGAGACGGGACATTTTGTTACTATAAGGCTGTACGGATTACACGAATGCAAGGCTTATGCTGGGACTCCTTCGCTCTGCTCGCGACGTGCTGCATCTCTGAGACAAGGCAAGGCAGGTTTCAAGGACAAATCATGCAGTCCTACTCCCCAGGTCTAAGACTGTGTAAGGTCTCATAACAAATGTTTGTTTCCATCGAACATATGCGATCACGTTAATGCCCATAGGTGAGGCAGTTTGCGCGCGCCTGTAGCCTGTGTGCTGTTCATGAAGAATATAAAGATGGCAGTCCCTCAGCCCATACTACTAATTGCAATCCAAACAAACCGAACCAAACCAAACCAAACCGGACAGTCAGCCAATCGACCGACCGAACTACCTACCGACCTACCAATCAATCAATCAACCGACCAACCAACCACACGATCGAAACCATGGCAACCCCCAACCCCAAAGCTCGCGAGCGCGACGGAGCCAATTTCATCTACCGCAACAATCGCCTCCTCATCGGCTGGCGCGTTTGGAAGACCCTTCGAGCAGTAGTCTTGCCTTTTGAAGAGTCCGAACGAGAGAGTCGATTCGAAGCTTGGCTCGGAGCAGTCAGCACGAACATCCTTGAACCGGGCGGCTGGTGCCCCAAGAATCCCATGAACACAGGCTGGATGTGGATCTACGCGGGCCCTGACACCTTTGGTCTGTCGCCATTCGGCGTGATGGGGGTCAACGAAGCCCACCCAGCTATCTTAAATCGTCACAGGGACCTCGACGCGGGCCCTTCCTTCTTGGACCTGGGAGAGGATGACAGACTCTGGCTACTTGCGGACAAACTGCATCTGGTCATCGGCGGACAGTGGAAATACAGTGAGCACAAAGGAGAGGATCTGACGGCATTCCAATGGGTTGGGGGGATCGAGATCTCGAACCCCAAGAAGAGAAAGCGGACGCCTCCTTCTTCTCTGTCTGGAAACACCTCGTCGGATTCGGACGATGACAACGACCACAACCACAAGAACCACGACAACCACGAACATGATCACGATCACGCGGGTGACGCTTCCATGGAATGCGAGAAGACGGCAGAACCAAGTTCAGCGGTCATAAGACAGTTCGCAACCCAATTGACAAGCGACGATGACGAGGTTCACAAGTCTCTCAGCCCGGGTCTGACCAAGCTGGGCATAGAACTCCCGACTCCCATGCATTTAGCGACAGAATTGGGAGCAGAAGTCATCGAGCAAGCCTACGAGTGGGCACTGCCAGACAGCAAGCGTGCCTTGGACGTCAACAAATTCAAGGAACAGCTCTCACTGAAAAACTCCGTTACTGGCAGAGTCGACATGTGCCGGGAGGTCTTTAGACCGATGGCAGACTACCACACGAAAGTCAAAAGGGCTCGTGAAGCCCAAGAGGCCGTCCTTGCGCGGGCTACTGACCGAAGCATACCGGGAGTCATTGTTGCGGCGCACGGGCATTCTGTTGGCGAGCACCTGAAAGCTGAGGCCCAGGTGAAGGATACTATCAAGAACTTGGTGGAGCGGGCCAATGCTCTTGCAAACAATGACATTTGAGCGTGGTGGGTCCATGAGCTTCGACTGTACGATTAGAACTTGAGGAAAACCAGGATGAGCAGATCGACGAGGAGAATCGCTTTGGCTATCGGACAATTCCGCCATGCGGACAAGGACAATCGAGTGCGGCTATAGCGAGCCATAGACGTATAGCATCTGGAAATAAAGTAACCATCAAAATGAGTCAGTTAATGAAGTGATCGGACCGAAGTTTCTATATTTTGAGTATACGAACCAGAAGCCATCGAAGAACTGTTGTGGCTGATAGGTAGGACGACTCTGTGAGTCTTGGCATATTCACACCAACTTCGCGGCTGCTTTGCACCACCTTGATTGTCAACATATACATCAACTCGACTTATCCACACTGTTGGTGATCGTTAGAACCAGAAAAGGTACATGTATGTGAGACAAGTGAGATGGAGATAACACAAGCTGCAGCTCTACCTCACGGATCTAAGACAGCATGAAGTCTCAATGTCTCACAGGAAAACATCGTCTTCAATGAAGAACTGCGATCATCTTGATTGCCATGGTGAGACAGCCACATGTAACTTGTAGTTGTATGCTATTCGAGATGATATAAAGATGGCAGTACCTAAGCCCATACCAACCACCGCAACTCATACAAACCATCACACAAACCTCCCAGCTCACCAACCACACGATCGAAATCATGACGACACACGAATTCGGTCCTGTAGACCACGACAGGTTCAGTTTCATCTTCCGCAACAATCGCCTCCTCATTGACTGGGGGAATCGCAAAACCGAAACCTGGCTTGAAGAAATCAGCCTTGAGGAAGCCAACATAGACGCTCCCACCGGACCCATCCCGCCAGATCGGCTGCGAGTGTACACGTCCTCCGGCGGCTCGGTGAGGATGTCGGGAGGGGCGATGTCAATCACTGAAGCTCACCCAGCTGTCCTGCATCCCCACGCTAAAGGGCTCCCAAGCCCAGATTACAAGGCGAGGGACTTGCGTCCTCACGCCAACAAGGTTGCGGTCTCCTCTTCATCTTACCAGGCGCTTGGGGAGGCCGAAAGACTCAAACTGTTTGCCAACAGACTGGCCTGGATCAAGAACGGGAAATGGGGGTACTGTGAGCGCAAGAGGGGGGAGGTGAAGTACTTCAAACAGGTCGTGAAAACGACTTCTTGGCGGTCGGCAGGAAGGATCACCATCAGGCGCAAAGAACCGACCATCGATCAATCGACAAACTCCAATGGCGACGTCAGCGATGCCTCTAGCCCAGCTTTCAGCGAAGTGGACATAGACACGAACGTGGACACGGGCGTGCATCCATCGCCAACGGAGGGAACGTCTTCCCTCATCGACTGCGCGGAAAGAGCAGAACAAGGGCAATGTGACCTCAAGGAGTACGCGAGACAGGTCAGGACATCAGTGCAACATAACGCCCAGGCCATGGCCAGATCCGCCTACGGGCGCGGGATTGACCTCAATCGAACATGCCCTGCGCTCTCCAGAACGAACTCCGTCACTAAAATCATCGGTGAGACCATGGAAATCCACGCGAGGATCGACTGCTTCCGGGCGATGCTCACCCGATGTTACGAGGCCAAAGAGCACATTTTGAGGGACGCAGAAGCCAGAAGAATGCCCCAGGGTGCCCTTGCACGCCTCAGGGCCACGGTCGTCGATTACAAGCAGTACGAGTATGAAACAAGGGTTGTTTACATGAATCTGGAAAGACAGATCGAGGATCTCAAGACCAGGGAGGTCCTTGAACGTTGTGCTCCGATCGAGAACGAAGAAAAGAGAAGACGGGGTTCTGCTGACTTGCCGTGCTCGAATGATGGTGGTCGTGGCAAGAGGCGCCGCACTGAGCCAGAGGTTCCTGCATACAAGGAAAAGATTTACGATCAATGCCACCATGATGATGACGAAGACGAGGACGATATCCCCGTGAAGAAGGAGGCGCCGGCAATTCCAGGTTTGGAGTCCACAGAGATGGGTACACGTTGATTTACAATCGGCAAAAACGACTTCTCCAAGACGGTCGACTCTTCATTCTCTAACTTGAGGATGAACCACGCCGCCGTCAAGAACGAGAAGAAAGCAGGACAAGAGAGGCCGATGTCTCCCATGCGACTTGGTCGAGAACCATGTGAGTGAGATTGTCAGACTATTGAAGGACCGGACCAGGCTTGTGGACAAGGAATATTGAGTGTGGTGGGTGCTATAGCAAGCCATGAATGTATTTTCAAAATCCGAATCCATTCTACTTCGCGGCTCCTCTGTACCAACTTAATAGTCGTCAACCTATCCATACACACCAGAGGAGGTTATCTAGGTAAGTCTCATGGAGCAACACGAACTACAGCTTTACTTCACAAGTCTGAGAAATGAAAGGTCTCATGAAAAGTTTGGCTTTCCCTGGAACAAACGCAACCATGTCAAGATGAGACAGCCACAAAGGTGTGTGCGTATGAGGTAGGTATAAAGATGACAATAGTTTAGTCCACACCACAACTCGCAACTCACCCAAACCAATCAAACAGCTTACCACGCAATCAATCAGCCAGCCGATTACCCAATCACCTAACCAACTGATCACCTAATCACTCAACCGAAAGCATGGCAAGCCACAACTTCACGGCTCGCGAATGGAACGAGGGCGAGTGGGATGTCTCCATGGAGGGCGAGCAGCCGACATCATCAGTTTTGGCGATTTTAGAACAGTCCTCAGTTCCATCGACAACCGACCGCGAGGGCGACATTTCCATGGAGGGCGATGAGAAAGCGGCAGAGCCAGGATCGGCCGTCGTCGAACAGCTCGCAATCCGACTGAAAAGCGATGATAACGACGTTCACAAGGCCCATAGCCCGGGTGTGAGCAAGATGATGGATGTAGACACACCAGCGACACAGGAGGCTTCGACTCCCCTCGCCAGCAGCCACGAGGAAGACTACGACCCAACTCGCATGCAACTCGCGACCAAACTTGCGACGGACATCGTCGACCGAGCTAACGAATGGGACCTGGTAGGCAGCAGAAGAAGCGCACGACACCTCGCCGAATTCCAGCATCGACTCTCACTCGCACCGTCAGTCGGCCGCAAACTCGAAATATGCCAGGCGCTTTTTAAGCGGATGGCGCAGTACCACGCGAACTTCACCAGGGCTCGTGAGACCCAACAGAAGGCCTTTTCGTGGACCATGAAAAGCATGCCGAGAACTGCTGCTGTAGCGCACATGCACTTGATTGACGAGTACATCAGGGGTGAGGCTCAGGTGGAGGACATTATCAAAGACCTGAAGAAACGTGCCCGGGCTCTTGTGGAGAGGAACACGTGAGTGTGCGGGAAAAGCCGGGGACCTTCAGCAAGCCACGAATGTGTGATTCAGACCTGAGAGCATCGAGATGAGCAGGCCAATGATTCGGCGACGCGGACATGGAGATTTGGGTCTGCGTGAGCGCGGTAATTAGCAAAGCCATGAGTGTAACATCAAAAACCTGAAGCAGACGAAAAGAGCAGTTCACTGAAATGTGATTCCATCATCAAGCAAGTCAGCGACGATGTCACAAGGTACTTTGCGACATGAGTGTACCTTCTGCGTATCTCCGTTATCAAGCAAGTCATCGATGGCGATATGTTCACCACACCAGAAATTCTGCCACGTGACTATAGTTGATGCTTGAATAAGTTGAACCTTTGAGCAAGTCAGCGATGAATTCATTCATACCAAAAGTAAAAAAGCTGCTATGTGACTATGCCATGTGCACATGGGGTATCCTGTCTCTCATGCAAAGCAAAGCAAAGCAAAACGAAAACCAAAAACATTAGAAACTCTCAACACTCCCACCTCAAACCCTGCCCTCCAGTATGACATTCGCTAAGAACGCACCAGTTAAATCAATCAACCAGCGCCCCCAAAATCAAACTTTGAACCACAAACTCATCACCCACAACCCTGACCCTACCCTGCATACCCTCGACGCACATCTGCGGACGCTCATTCCTCTTTCTCTTACGTCCACCAGCAGCGGCGGCACCGCCAGAGCCCTTTCCTCCTCCGAACAAAGTCTTAGCCGCGTCATTCACATCGTCGTCAACATACACCCACAGCCACTTTTGCGTCTCAGCATCCGAAGCAAGCAGCTTCTTCGCTTCAGCCAAATCAGCGACGCGGCGCACGCTGCCGGCTCCCAGAGCCAGAGTGAGGAAAGCGTAAGCTTTGCGTCGCTCCCAGGTTCCTTTGCCCTTCTTGGGCGCGACGAGGAGGACGCCGGAACCACCGAGGAGCAGGGAGCGGGAAGCCACTGTGGATGCCAGCTTTGAGCTGCGAGGATTGTAGTACGGCAGGGTGCGAGAACGGATCGCGCCACCGAGGTAGGACGATTCGCCGGCGGGGAGGAGGTAGCGAGTCCATGGTCGGGGTGTGTGAGGGAAGCCGGCGTTGCGGGAGGCGTTGAAGCTGTCGACGATCCAGCGGCCTGAGAGGGTTGGGAGGTCCAGGGCGAGGGCTTGCATGTACTTTGCGCGACGGCTGTGTTTGTCGGCAATGAGAGCGATGAATCCCAGGCTTTCGTATTCAGGCTTCAGGCGCAGGCTGCCGGATTCAGTATCGTTCTGCGCGCTGGTTGCGGTTTTGGCAGATCGCTTTGTCGGCGTCGTTTGCTCTTCGAGTTGGGGCGCGACGAAGAGCTCGTCAAAACCCTGTTCGAGGATTAGACCACCATTGCGGCGGATGAGTCGGGTCACGTCGAATTTCTCGTTCTCGTTGGATGCATATGAGATGGCAAACGCCATGCCCTCAAACATTCCGGCACCTGCGACCTCGGTGGAAGACGCTACCGATTCCTCTCTCAGTCTGGATGGCTCTCTGGCAATGGACTTGGTAGTAGACGCAGTGGCGCGGCGCGTGGTACGCGAAGGGGTGATCTCAGCGTCAACAGACTGTGCTTTCATCGAGGGTGTACCATTAGTAGAAGCCGCAACGCCGCCAACAACGGGTGGATGAAACACACGGTCAGCAAAGTGAGTGATCATATTATGAGTGACCTTCACGTTGGTGACCATGATTTCCTGAACATCGCCATCGCTGTGGATGGCCGCGCCTGGTGCAGGCATGCTTTCTCTCTGGGTGACTTTTGCTTGTACGTGCAACATGACGTGTCCGTAAATGTCAATACCGTTGGCACGATCATCGTCGTTCAGTGCCTTCCTCCCGTAGGATTTCACGATCCAACCCTTGCTGCGGAAGCCCTCAAAGTCGACTTTGATAATGTCACCAACCCTGAAATCCAGCGCGCGCACGCGATGGGCGTCGACTGTTGTGACAGTGGTGTCATCAAATCTGACAACGTGACTGTGGCCATCCGTAGATGTGCTGATCCATGTTGCGGGATAGTAAGCGTTGTACCCACCTTTGCTGAAGAGAGCCAGAACACGCTCCGGGGCTGTCACTGTGGGAACGTTGGACGTCTCAGTGATAGCCGGGTCGGCGAGGGCCGGATCATTCGTGTGAGCGCCATGTTCAGACTCCTCGCCTTGCAGCGATGTGGCATCTTCTGAAGCAAGTTCGTCCGTAGAACTCTCCATCACTTTGTTCAACTTAGAGCTAGTGCGTCGAGACACCGGCTTCCGCTCACTCCCGCGCAATGCAGCAAGATCCCGACCAATCTTTGCAACCTTCGCCTTTCTTCCCTTTGCAGGGAGCACAGGACGTGCAGACAGCAACTGGCTTGCTGCCTTTGCCCCGGCTTCTTCCCTTCTCCTGACACTCTCAGGAGTGTTGGGCGCCTTGGCCTCTTCGGGTGTTGCAGAAGGCAAATCGCTGGTCTGCTTTGAGACCGCTTGGGGTTCATTCACATCATGTGTGGAAGCGGCAACAATGGTGGCTTCCGAAGTCTCCTCTGGAGCTGCCTCTTTCACTGGGCTCGAAGACTCATTTATAGACTCACTCGGAGGTTCTGAGGTCGCCACTTCCATACTAGGCAGGCGCGACTTCCTCCTGGATTTGTCGCTGGGTAGTAGTCTTCTGCGCTTTGTAGGCTTCTCGCTTGGCGGACTGGAGAGCACATCCATGAAGTTTTGATCGTCCATGGTGAAGACATTGCCCATGATGGCATCCATGTCGAGTTGGCTCTCACCGCCGTACTCTGGTGGTGAGGGATCAGCAGCGATGTCAGCAAAGCGGCGCACGCCAGCAGCTTTCAGTGGGGTCGGCATGCTCTGTTGGGAAGCAGATGCCTTGGACAGTTCTTTCACAAGCCGTGGCTTCTCGGGTGTATGCCCAGAGTCACTCAGGTGAGTTCGAGCTGTTGAGAAGGGTGCCGCGACATTTCTCTCGGCAGCAGTCTCGAATAGAGTCTCTTCTTGCACGAGCTCTACGTTATCGCGATCCGGTTGATCACTCTCGGGGATTCCGCGTGTCGTCTCTTTAGCGGCAACGTGTGGCATTGGCCCAGGCTTAAATTTGGCGAGCAGCTCTCTCCGAGCAACAGAGGCTTCCAAGTCATCATCGTCTTGCTCCGCGCTGCTCACACCAGCAATTGGGGGGCTTGAGGGCACGCGAGTGTCCTCGATCGCATTCCTGGCCGGCTCTTGATTGATTTGTTGCGAGACAGTGGATGAGTTCGGGACCCGATTCGCAAGCCGTGCGACCTCCTGGCTCGTGGCGCCTGCGTATTGAGATCCTGGGATAATGGAGGATGGATTGGGCTGACCAATATGCTGTTTCGAAAGCAGCGATCGCTGGGCTTCCAATCGCTCAGGCTGCGAATCCACTACTGCGGGTTGTGTTCCGGCAACCCCTTCACCTTGGGGAACGGCCATCGGAGTGCCCTCTCTCGGAGCAACATCATTGACTGCGCCGTCTGCGCTCGGGTCGTCATCGGGATCTCGCTGACTGCGTAAGACAGTCTGGCCGTACTCGTCGTAAACATCGTTATCGTCGTCGTCTTCTTCGATTCTTTCAACATCTGGCACACCCTCCCCGTCGTGGTTTTCTTCAACTTCCACGGGGAGATCGACTTCCATATCATCGTCGTCTGTCGCTTGGTCGTCTTCGTCCTCGTCGTCCAGTAAGTCGAACTGAACGCGACCTTGTTTGCGCATGGTCCCAGGAGTTACCAGGTCAATCGTAGTGGTCTGCTTTTGGGCAGAAGCTGTACGATGGCCTGGTCGTGAAGGTGCGCGGTATCTGCTCCATTCATCGTTTGCTTGATCGCTCATCACACGCTTCAATTGTTGTCTTTCAAGACGAATCTGCTGTGTGTCCTCTTCGTCGTAATCCTCGAGCTCCGCAATGGCGCTCGGCCCAAACCGACTGTGCAAGTCCAAATCTTGTCTGAGGAGAGCAGCACGACGCTCTCTGTCCGCGCGCCGTTCTTGTGATTCGCGCATGCTCGTGTATGTGTCTCTTGGTTCTCCGGCTGTCGAAGCGGGAGGATTGCGCAGCATCAACATGGGCGATGAGCTTATAATGTCAGGCGAAAGGTCCCGGAGCGTATTGAGATTGGGAGATGGTCGGTCGGCTATGGGATCGGAACGTGCAGCATCGGCCGTTGGCGAGGATTGTGCTTGGGTCTGTTCGAAGAGTTGAGTTGCGCTCAAAATTGGCATTTTCGAAGACATGCCGAACAATTGCGAGAAACCTGCCGGCGTCTTCTTGGAAGAAGCATCTGTTGCAGAAGTTGGTATGTCGCCGCTTCTCTTTCGCTTGGTCAAGCCAGGTGTTCTAGGCGCAAAGCTTCCAATCGCACCAATATAGTCCTGACTCTGGGTCTCTGGGCCGGCAAGCAGCTCTTCATATCCCGATGTTGCTGATTTGGCGGTCGGAGAGTCGTCTCTCTGCCATGCACCGTCCAAATCTACGAAACCCTCATCGCCCTGATCCATAGTATGATGTGTCTTGCCATTGACGCTGGTGGCATATGTGTGCTGTTCTTCCACAGTGTTCGGGTCAAAGTGCAATATGGTCTTTTTCGGCGTTGTGCCAGTGGATTTCGACATGGATTCGGTGAAGTCGCGGTAGACTTGCGATTCCATAGGTTGTGTATCACCGCCAGCAAAACCATGAAATGAGGTTGCTCGCGTCATTGTCGCGTTTTGAAATGAGACGGGCTGAAGCATGGCATCGATCTCGGTTGGCGCGCTCTTCGATGGCGTCAACCGCGGTGGTTGCGCAAAAGCATGGGGATATGGCAGCACGTCGGGCTGAATGGAATCGATGGCCTGGGTGCTTTCAAGATGAGCAAGTCTTTGCGACGATTGCGACCTGTCGTTTTCGGTACCGTCGGCATGCGGGCGAGGCGCCTGCGCGACGGAAGGTTGGCCATTCTGCAGGGTTATTTGGGTTAGCGCATGCGATCAGCGTGTTGGCGACAGGGTGGCAATATACCTCTTGTAGTAGATGGTCTTGCAATGCGGCGAAGTCTTGTAAGGGAAGGTTACCCACGCTCTCTCCGAGAGAAGTCATGGTACCGGTCGAGTCGCATTAGGCGGAGTTTGGTGTGGGTGGTGTTTTAGATCGCATCGTCTGCTTCGCGTTCTGGACACGAACACGCGTGACATCAACGAAAGCGGGACAGCTTTCAAAGTGGTGGACTGTGCTCAAACTCTAATTTATCCAGACACAAGGGTTAGGGTTTGGGTCCATTCGCGCCTTCCCAGCCGACAAAACATGCGAAGGCATCGTTCGAGATGGCGCCAAACCACCACCACCAGACGCAGACATCAGCGGACTGGGCGTTATTCTCGCCTTCACCTTGAGTGCATACATGACATTCCTTCTAGTGTTGGCATCCTACATCTTCGGCCAAGTCGACCCTTCTTTGCTAAACACTGTCGACACAAATATGTTTCGAATACGTCCACTCAAAGACTGCTCTCGCAGCCACTGGCCAGTACGGTTTCGGGTAAGTCTTGCTCTACGGCAAGCAATCATCGCGCTCAGCGATCAACAAATCGTCACGGGGATTGCCATTATGGCCGCAGGATTCCAGGGCCTCAGACTGGGAGGGATTGACTCATATCATTACCAGACGGTGATATATCTGGCGTGGATGTCAAGCAGCGTTCACCTCTCTGCCATAACACTGCTGGCACCGCTACTCAAAGAACGACGCGCCCTTAGAATCTGGCGGTTCACCGGCATGATTGTTCTCCTGGTCCTCCTCATCGTTGGATTGGTTCCAACAATCGGCAATGCTTGGGGTTCGTTAAAATGGCAAGCCATGGTATCCGCAAACAGCCGCTGAGGCGTTCCTGCTATTTGCTTCTGGGGATCGGCGTGAGTCACAAAGGGCAAACTACTGTCAACATCGTATGCTAACTCATGACTACAAGATGGCGCGCTGGTGTCAATGCCGATGCCGTGCTGAACTACGTTATCCTCGTTGGCAGCTATTGCTGGAAAGTCGGTGGGATGTTCGACTCTTCCTGTTCGGCCTACAATCAATGGACGAGACATCCCATAGAGTGGATGTTCGAAAGCCTGATGGCATACACAGCAAGAAAGGCATGCCTCGCCTACAAGCAGAATAACATGAACCGTCTGGGCTGGCTCGTTGCTTATCGGTTGGTCGTAACCCTCTGGGTGCCCTATTTTGCAATCTTCGAGACTCTGGCTTCCTTCTCAATGTCAATCTGAATATCTTGCCTTGGTTTGCTCTTTGGCACTGTTCAGATAGCGGCGCCGCGTCAAGAAAACCAGTCGATACTTGGATCGGACGAGGATGTCTGGGGGTTCGGGCAGCTCGTACCTCTCATCTTGCTCATCCAACCGTTCTCATGGTAGCGAGGTCGGCCAAGGAACAGCAACGCGAGCATGAAGAGGATATCACGGCAGTCGCACACAAGGAAAACGTGCCTTCCACCGCGAGCTTAGGTTCGACCACACCAGATTCGTTTGTCCGAGACTCTGACATGGAGTTGCAACGCCCACCTCCAACCTTATTGCAGCATCTCGCCGAGTGCAGACCGGTCAAGCCCTCGGAACGCAGCCACCACGGCCCGACAAGCATCGAACAAATTCTCACGAGGTCTCGCGTCTTCCACACCATCGTTTTTCTGACGCAGCCGGTAATCCTCATCGCCACGGTTGTTACGTTCAAAATGGACGGCCGGACGCTGGGGACTTTTGGGGTCTTCAACTGGGCTGTCTTCATCTACATGTCCGCCTTGTACCTCGGCGTATTATGGTTGGTGACGTTCTGCCTCATTCCATGGGACACGATTGGTAGGACTCCGGCAGACTGGCGGACGTCGAACACTATCGGCGGACACATGGAATACGGCTTAGGTCTTGGATGAAGTATCGACATGTTGTCATGATACGACACGATGTCCATCATGAACTGCGAGGCTGAGGTCATTCGATGATTCGACTCGACAGGATCTTCTCTAGTGAACATCAACTCACGGCGACCACAAAAGCTATATAAGCCTCCAGCAGCACCGAAGAACACCAATCCTTCATCAACGAAACAACTTTCCTCAGCCACAAAAATCGATCAGAATTCTCACAAAATACCCCTCAGAGACAACTCTACAAAGACAATCTCATCCAACCAAACAACAACCATGTTCCCCAACCACCCCCTCTCCGACTTATCCATCGACCCCTACTACGACCACCCATCCACCTTCCACTCAATCCTCGACCGCCGCCCTCCGCCCTCCGCCCCACATCCCCATCCCCGAATCCCACACAATCCTCGGCGACGGCGCCAACCACCACGACATCATCAACTTCTCGTTCAGCAGCGCCGAAAACCCTACGTCAGAAGTCCTGATCCTCAAGCACCACGTCCGGGCCTCATATTTTAAGGACATGCCGACGCCGGTGCTAATGAGGCTTCTTGCGAATGTTCTCGAATTGCAGGATGAGAGGAGGTTCGCGCTGAACGTTGCTGTGTTTGAGCTGCCGGCTAGGGAGCACACTGTCCTCACGATGGAGGGGGTGTTGGACGCTAGGGAGGAGTGGCTTAGTGCGGAGGGTGCGAAGAACTAGGACGCTGCCGTGATGCATATCGTGTGATTGTGTCACGGGGTCTGACGACGTATGACAAACGGGAGTTTACTTACTGATGGCGGAGCCATCGTGTTTCTCAAGGCCGCCGAGAAACCGCGAGGGTATTACCTAGGGAGTTTGATTTTTAATGTTGCAATACCACCGAGAGCAATTGCAATCAGCCAAAACGTTTCCCATGATGGCTAAAATTTGATGCGGTATACCATGGCCATCCGCCCCAATCGACGCTCTTATTGCCGCTGAGAGCAAGTTCATTTACTGCATGCATCTCTTTAGTCATTACAAGTACGGTACGGTGAACCGGAGGCTGAGGTCATTCGACACGACTCTACCCAGTGAATATCGATTCGCGGACAACGCCAAAGCTATAAATATTTCCAGCAGACCTGAAGGACAACAGTCCCTCACCAACGAACAACCTTCTCTCCAACCCAGGCATCGATCCAGAAACTCCACGAACAAGCTCCAACAATAACTGAAACAACCATTCCACCGACCAATCCAACAACCCAACCCGCCACACAGAGCAACCATGTTTCCCCCCGTACTCGGCCCCCCCTTCTACCCAACCACCGTCCTCGACCTCCGTACCCACCCCGGCACGGACTTCGGCGCCCACCAAGCCATCGGCGACGGCGCCACGCACCATGACATCCTGAACTTCTCGCTGACGCGCGGGAGTGAGAACGCGGCCGACACCCTAGTCGTGCGCCACCACGTGCGGGCCTGCCAACTCAAAGGCCTTTCGACTGCGATTGTTAAGCTGCTGTTGGCGGATCTGCTGGATTTGCAGGATAAGAGGCGGTTTGCGTTGGATGTGATGGGGTTTGAGTTGCTGGCGAGGGAGGATAGTATTCGCACTATGGAGGAGGTGCTGGAGGCCAGGGAGAAATGGGCTGTTGATGAGAAGACTGGCGATAAGAAGGACAAGGCTTGATGACCTCCCTTTTTGCGCGGTATATGCTGCGACGGCGACACGGAGCTGATGGGTGTCTGACGAATCACAGGGATATTTGTTGTATCCCTCGATTGGAGTATTGAGATTTAGGGTGCTCATGAATCATGATGCTGTTGCAACAGCAGCGTTGCATGAACGTACCAGAGCTATTTTTCTATTTATAATCTCGATTGCAAACTCGGTCCGGTGTGACCTCAGTAATATAATCAACTACCTCCATTCCCATACCGAGAGCTCTTGCCTAAGGAAGTGCTCATACGTTCACGAGTAACAGATCGGCACCATCACATCTCCTAAGCACAGCCCTTTAAGTACGCGAAGCATCTTAGTTTCGTGCGTAAACCGGTCATAGAGGGACTCAGGGAGAGACTATGTAGTCGAACAGCGACGCAGTCTCTGTACGCTATACTCATGTGGAATGCGGCGACGGAAGTCCTCTTACAGTGAATGCCAGAAGTAAACGCATTGGGGACACATGCCACGACTAAGAACCCATCCGCATCATCTCAGATTGTGGGAATATAAATTTCGTTCATATAAAGCGTCCTCATGAGGTCGCAAATGTACAAGCCAACCGTTTCCCTTCCCTGGTCAAACGTCGATACCATCGACACAAACAAACGCCATCGCTATGACCGAACAAACCAAAAGAATCCCAGAACAAGCAGAAGAGAAGTCCGCAGGTACAATCATTGGAATCACCTGCGACCGCCCCTTCCGCCTCCAGGAGCTCCGCCCGCACCACCGCCGCCAAACATCTCCATCATCTTGCTCATGTCCGGCATACCTCCACCTCCGGCTCCGCCGCCACCGCCAAACATGTTCATCATCTGGCTCATGTCGGGCATTCCACCGCCGCCTCCGCCACCGAGCATGCCCATCAGACTGCTCATGTCTGGCATACCGCCACCACCTCCACGGCCGGCGCCACCCATGCTTTGCATCTTCTTTTGCATGGCGGCCATTTGCTGCTGCTTGTTGCCACCGCCCATGGCGCCCTTTGCTTTTTGGGCGTTGCCGGCCAGGCCCTTCATGTTTTTGGCCATGCCGGCCATCATCCTTTGCTGTGTGAGAAGCTCTTCGACCTCGCGGACTGAAGTGCCGGAACCGCGAGCCACACGTGTCATGCGGGTGGGCTGGTCGACGAACATTTTGCCGTCCGAGTCAAGTTCTTTCATGGTCATGGAGTCGCAAATGTAGACCATGCGCTTCAGCTTCGAGCTGCCTTCTTCGTCGTCCATGCCGGCCATCATTCCGCTGAGTCCAGGAATCATACCGGCCATCTTTGATAGAGGGCCCATCTTCATGATGTTCTGCAGTTGATCTCTCAAGTCGCGCACCGTGAATTTGCCTTCGGTGATATTCTTCATCGTTTCCTTCTGGTCCAGCTTCAAACTTTGCACGTGCTCTACGAGACCTTGCATGTCGCCCATGCCCAAGAGTTTCGAGACGAAGGATTCGGGGTTGAATTTCTCCATGTCCAGAAGATGCTCACCAGTACCGATGAAGACGATAGGTGTGTGCGTGGCTGCAACGGCGGAGATGGCACCACCTCCAGCGGCTGCACCGTCGGTCTTTGTGATGATGATTGCACCGAAGTCTGCGGCTTCCTTGAAAGCCCTGCTCTGCGCCTCTGCGGCCTGACCGATGGAAGCATCAAGAACCATGACTGTCTGTTGGGGCTTGACAGCTGCCTGGATATCCTGCATTTCCGAGAACAAAGCCTCCTCCTGGTGATGTCTACCAGAGGTATCGACAATAATAATCTCGAACTTCTCCTTCTTGAACTTCTCCACACCATCTCTAGCGACGACCACAGGGTCTGTTTGTGTGAGGGAACCGTAGTAAGGAATCTTAGCCTTGGTAGCGTTCTGCTTCAGCTGATCAAAGGCACCGGCTCTGAAGGTATCCGCGCAGACCAAGCAAGTCTTGAAGCCTCTCGCCTGGTACCACCTAGCCAACTTGGTACACGTCGTCGTCTTACCCGCACCCTGCAGACCGACAAACATGATGACATTGCTCTTGCCCTTCTTGGGCTGGTAAGGTGTTTGGTGCGGGTTGACAATGTCGACGAGCGCATCGAAGACGGCTTTCTGGATGATGCGCTTCTTGTTCGCGTGCGCCGGGAGCTCGTTGAATTTGACAGAGGCCTTGATCTGTTTCCGTAGCGAGGCGACCAATTTGATGTTGACGTCGGCTTCCACGAGGGCGTTGCTGATCTCCTTGATCATGCCATCGAAGGCCTTCTCATCGAGGGTGGCGGAGCGGGTGAGGTCGGTGACAGCGGAGTTGATGCGCCGCCCGAGATCGGAGAGAACCATGTTGGCGGTATTGTAGGTATTTCCGGGGAGAGAGTGTTTGTTGTTGTAGATGTGGTTACATGGAAGTGTCGAATACCGCAAGCCTGTCGCGCCGCAGTTAGTTGACAGCAAGCCTCCAGTGAATTCACCAACCCCACAAAATCTGGCGGGGAAGCCGCGATGGCAAGGGCCGACGGAACCCTTCCGCCTGGTCGCCAACTAATTTTTGGATTGAAGATCTCGCGACGAAGTGAGATATACCACATTCTACACTAATCGACAAAAAGGTCTCACACAAAGACTACAGATCACATCATGGGACCAACAAAGCTGCCACTGTCGAAGAGGAGGAGGGATCCGGACGAGCCGCGCCCCAAGAAGAAGAAGATTCGCGTGTCCAAGCGCCAGCCGCAATACCACAGTTCCTCCGAAGACGAAGGAAGCGACAATGCGTCCTCTGCAAACGCAATCCCTCTGAAGCCCAGAGTCGCGAAGGTCGCATCTGAACAGCCCGCCGAAGTCGTCGAAAAGCCTACCGAAGAGACTGCAAAGCCCAGCCCAGCCTCTGCGAAGCCCAATGTCGCACCAGCCAAAGCGAAAGCGGCGCCCGCAAAGCCGATTCTCAAGCACACACTCCCGATCAAGACGAAAAACCCCGCGCCTCCCAGCGACGAGGAAGAGGATGAGGCCGAGTCAGCAGACGAAGTCCACGACCTTGCCACAAACACAGCCCTGAACGCCGCACCTTTACAAGACGAGAGCGATGCGGACGAGGATCTCGAGATGGACGAGCCTGCGACTGGCGAGAGCAGCGCGGACGACGACGATGAATATGACAACGACGAGCCAGAGCTGGACTCGGATCTCGAGTCGGAGACATCGATGAGCTCCAGCAACGCCGCGGCAGAGAAGAAGAAGCGCAACGACCCCAACGCTTTCGCGACGAGCATGTCCAAGATTCTCGACACCAAACTCAGCACATCAAAGAGATCAGACCCTGTTCTGAGTCGATCGAAGACAGCGGCCGACGCAAACAAGTCGCTTGCGGACTCGAAGTTGGAATTGAAAGCTCGCGCTCAGATCAAGCACGAGAAGAGAGCGCTGCTCGAGAAGGGACGTGTGAAGGACGTCTTGGGTCTGGAGAACGAGAACGTGGCTACGGGCGCGGTAATGGAAGAGGAGAAGAGGTTGAAGAAGACGGCGCAGAGAGGTGTTGTCAAGCTCTTCAACGCCGTCAGAGCAGCGCAGGTCAAGGCCGAGACTGCCATGAAGCTTGCCAAACAGGAAGGCGTTGTTGGTCTCGGCAAGAGGGAGGAGAGGATGAACGAGATGAGCAAGCAGGGTTTCCTCGACCTGATCTCGAGCGGCGGCAAGCCCACTGCTGCTGCATGAGTGTTGAAATAACAGAGCGACATTGTATGCATATTCGAATTTTCATTCGCAGTACTGATTTGCTGTCTGGCCGCAAACGTCGTATTCCATACCGAGGCCGTGCTCGGATGTACGGAAAGAAAAAGCAAAACGCTATGCATAAGTAGAACGACCGTCAATCGCAAAAGCGACAAGAAAGAGAAAAGAAACGCCAAAGATCCCCATCAAGACCTATCATACAGCACGCAAAATCCACCCATCCCAAAAACATTCCCTTTCCCCTCACACTCCATCTCCCTCTTTCCTCATCTCATCCTCTACAACCCCAACGGATTCCCGCCCGACTGTGCATTCCCTCCGATCCTTTTACCACCAGGCAAGTCCTTGTCTTTGACCTTCTCGGTCTTCCACTTGTAGTCGTCCTTGACCTTCTCCTGCACGTTGGCGGCGGCTTCGCCGGCCGGCACTCCGACTTGGCTGGTAACGTGGCCCACGGTGGGCCTGAGGATTGTTTTCAGGCCGCGACCGACGGGATCGCCGACAGGGTGGAGGAGGCCTGTTTTGGGGAGGTATGGGTTAGATTTGTTGGTTGATTAGGAGAGATGAGCAGTGAACAGAAGGGACCCTACCTTCGCCTTTGGCAAGGGGGCCGTCGGGAGCGATGGGCATCGTTGTGGTTGTGTTGTGGTGTTGTGGTGTCTTGTTGGTTGTCAGGGTACTTTCTTGAGTGTAGTAGAGCACCGGATAGTGATGGTATGTTCAAGAATAGTAGATATGCACCTATAACCAAGAAAGTAGGCAAAGCAAAAGGGACCTATAAGGCTCGGGAATGACTGGCGAAAGGCGAATAAATACTAGGTAACCTACCTACCTACTACGTAGTTCAGCGAGTCTGCACGCAAGACGCGATCGACATCAGCAGACATGCCACCGCCACAACAAGAAACCCCCCTCCTGTTTCTTCACCTTTGGCGTGTGAATCGCGATGTTACACTTTCGGCGTGCCACAGATGACGAAAGGCGAGAGAGCTAAAGGCGGCAAGTCTGATTTGCTATTCTCCACTTCGACCTCCGATTACTCCACGGAGGACCCAGAAGATGAAGTCATGCTGTGCTGCGGAGGTGGTTTTGTTTTCGTGATGCTCATCCACGTGTTGATACCTAAGTCTCGTGGCCCCTTGGTCTGTGTTGTGTTCCAAAGCAACGTGGCAAAGGTTCGCGTTTTGACATGGAGATTCTGTGTAAGACATGTTTCCAAGAAAGATTTGTGTTCAGCATGACGGCAACGCGGCTTGGAAAGACGCGCTGTTGTCTGAGGTGACAGGGGTCCTCCTAGTAGATTTTAGATTTACTTTGGTGGCATGGCGATCATGCACGTATATATACTTAGTACATGTATACTTGTACAGCCGCCCAACCATGTTGCTCGGCATCACAGCATGAAAGGTGTTCTCTGTCATGGCTGCTGCACGACGAAGGACCATACGAACAGCAGAGGGGAAGAGTACATGTAGCTGATGCATGTCGGTTGGACGAACCGATAATCCATGGGTTTTTTGTTGACCACCTGTTGCTGTTGACCGCTTAAGTGTGAGCCGTGCTAACCGACCCAACCAGAACACAAGTGATCAAGCTGGGAAAGATCAATTTTGAAAATCAGAAGCCAACAACTTCTCCAATCATCTACTTCAACCCTCCCGACAGCAAAAGACTCTGTCCAGTCATATAGCCAGTCCGACAAAGCATGGTGACAACAGTTGCACACTCCTGTGTGCTCCCACTCCTTCCCACAGGGATGTTCTTCACATCTCCGGGAGTTCCTTTCAGCTGCTCCTCAGTCTGAATCATGCCGGTTCCGGTGATCATGGCTGGAGCGACGTCGTTGAAGGTGATGCCGCTCTTGCCCATTTTCTGAGCCAAGTTCTTCGACATGCCCTGAACTCCAGCTTCGAGATCTTGTCAGTGACAGAGACCAAGACATTAGGAAAGATCAGATTCTACCTTTTGAAGCACTGTAGTGGCAGCCGTTGATACTAGTACCCCCGGCAGCAATCGAGCTGATGTATATCACTCGACCCCAGCCCTGCTCCTGCATGTGAGGCACGGCCAATTTGGTGATGGTGAAGGAGCTGCGGAGGTTGACGTTGATCGTGTAATCCCATTCCTCAATGTCTAGTTCGAGGATATTGCTGACCCGTTTCCCGTATCCAGCATTGGCTACGACAATATCTGGGTGCTTGCCATGTGATTTTTTGATCTCGTCGAACAGGCGCTGGAGATCGCCTTCTTTGGCGACATCGCATTGGTGGGATGATATATGTCTATTCTCTGGGTTGGAACCGTTGAGATCGGTGACCAGATCGGTTAAGCTGGTTTTGTTGGTGCTGTACGTGAGTGCTAGAGAGGCTCCGTTGGCGAGAAGATCGCGAGCACATGCTGCTCCAATTCTGTGTTTGTTGATGATGGTGTAAGCAACTCGGTCGTTCAGCCTTTGGTCTAGGTGCGGGTGGTTCTTACCCTCCTGATGCACCGGTTATCAAGGCGAGCCTCCCTCTGATTTCATTATCAACGACCATGACTGTAATGTTCGACCAGACGTTTATTCTTCCTACCTACACATGTACTACTACCTTTCTACGTACAGTACCTAACCTTGGTAACCGACAAGCCCCGCCTTCATGCCACTCCACTCTGTCGGCGTTTGAACAGTCAGCAAACTTGACACCGTGCGACTCGATCTAACCATGCTCGTGTTAGTTTTTCTCGGCAAGACATCCGTTGAAGTCGATGCTATAGCCAGCCGTATTGAGGCAGTGCAAAAGATAGCTCTGCTCGTCAACCACTAGGTCGACTACTCGCAGTCCCGGTCTCGTCACAGCCTCAGGCACTTCTTTACTCGATTGCTGCACGACGTGGCGACAACATGACACCACGACAACGAAGAGAATGTACAGTCATCCACCTACATCTCTCGGGAAGCACTCAAGCCGTCCATTGGCTGCCACAGAGCCAAGCCCGATCCATCGACACTAATAACTCGGGCGCGCAGGGCCCCATTCAGCTCCTGAGGGCCGACTGAGTACGCGTCCATGTCCGGAGGCAGAGGCAGAGACAGCGACAGAGATTTCACTACCTGACGACCAAGTCGAGTCTCGATACCATGCCCGGCGACAACAACAGCGACGCGAAACGATCGCGTTCGGCCACGCCAGAAGGAGACCACCAGGGCGGCCGACAGCGCTCGCGAGCCGCCTGCGCTCCATGTAAGTCCGCTCGCTCGCCTTCAGCCCTACGAGACAAGCCAATGTAACATCCACTTACACCACCACCTCTAGGCCGACAAAGGAAGCGCAAGTGCGATGGCAAGATGCCTTGTGGTACCTGTGTGCGCTATGAGTACCAGTGCGAGTATGCGCCGGGGAAACGTCAATCCTCACACCACCTGAACGGCGACAACCCACCTGAGATTCCTCACCAGCAACCCAGCTGGCCCGAGACGCACGATGTCAAACCGAGTGTCATCCAGCTCCAGGCTCACCCTCTCACCGCGCCTGGAGCCCGTTTCCACCACCGAAGCATCCTGGATCCCGTCAAAACACGCTTCGTTCGTGCCAACTCCGCCATCGCCTTTCCCAGGATTCTCGGCATGGACATGGAGTCGGAGAGTATTCCACGCCTGCACAGCTTCGGCTGGTGTATGGGCATTCGTCAAGAAGAACAGGATCCGGTCTTCGACATTAGCGCCATCGTATCATGGTCCGACATGCAGCGTCTGGCTGCCGTCTACTTTGCCATTGTGAAGCCGGAGCTCGGCTTGCTGGAAGAGGGCGACCTTCTCGAGCGTGCAGCTGCGCGGTATGCTGACACCGCCGGATTCAACGAGCTCGACCCAATCTTGCTCATGGTTGCTGCGCTTGGCTCATTCTTCTCACCAAATCCTCATCCTAAGGAGGCAGAGTGTGTCCGTATGACAAAGACCATCATGACGTGGCGTCGGCTCAGCATCAACCCTTCACCGAACACTACAGCTACATGGATTCTTATCACCATCTACATGCGATGTACTGGGAGGCCTCATGGATCATGGCTTGCGAGTTCAATTGCCATGCACCAGGCAGAGGCTAGTGGGCTTCATAAAGAAATGCAGACCATTGCCGTGGTCTATCCGGCAGCCAGTGCCGCGGATCACCGTCTGGTGAAGACACGGCGAAAGCTCTTCTGGATTGCTCGCGCGCTTAACATCGTCTTTTCGTTCGAGTACGGCCGGTCCAGAATGAATTTTGATGTGATCACGACTAAGAAGCCTGCACCAGACGTTAGTGGTCACGCGCACCAATTCGTCGAACTGGCAGACATGCTTCCCAGCGATTTTGTGGACCGGGAACGCGAACCTGATCCGCCTGCAGCACTGGGCAATGCGCTCACCCGCATCGAAGAGATGACAACCGAGTCATCTTTTATGACACTTCTGAAAGCGGACATGGCATTTGCGATCTATCGAAGACTCTGGCTCATGAGCTTGACAGATGCCAAAGACCGCGCAGAGTCGATCTTGAACATTGGTAGAGCCGCGCTTGAGGCCTCCAAGACCCTGCTTGAGAGTCGAACACCATGGTGGAACGTGTTGCACGTACCCTTCCAATTTGTCAATGTTGCTCTGGCAGTAAGCACGCCAAGGTCGCTCGGTCACATCGCAGAAGCCATGTCGCTCCTGCAGCAGATCGCAGACGCGTACCCAACCCACATGGTGCGCGAAGCAAACAACCAAGCGATTGCCATGGTGCGCATGAGCAGGTCACGAAAGGAGAAGGAGCTTGAAGCACTACGGGACTTACCTGATGCACCGCCTTTCGACAATCCACCGAGTATCGGATCAACCAGCGGCATGACCGAGGCGCCTAACGTGGATTGGAACATGGACATGCCATTTGAGTGGGATATGTTTTTGAACCCGAATCTGGTTATGTCTGCTCAACAACACCAACAATTCGCAAACGTGTCGGATGCTGCGTTTCAAAACACCTTTGGCTTTTGAGCGAGTACAGCGCCTTGCAAGCGCTGCGATGGAACCCCAGTCATTAGCTGCTTGATTTTGACTTCCACGGCATCGCTCCAGCAGAGCAAAGAGACTCAGCACACCGACCCACCCACCCACGTGCTTTATCACTGCAGCAGAGGGCTGAGAGACCCCTGCGCGATAAGCTGATCGTTCAACTCCGACAGGCACGCCATTGGTCCGGGATCCTGCCGAGGCATTTCATCTGGGTGAAGATCGGCACGATGCATGGCTTGGTCGTTCTACCTGAGCAAACCAATGCAGCCAGCTTCTTAGCCCAGCAAGCAAGAATGCCAGCCAAACACACGTGTATGGCTGAGAGTTCAAAACTGCCCTGACCTGCCTGATGCGTCGGTGGTAGCACTGTGTCCGGCGCGGAACACGGTGGGAAGGACACATGTGGAAGGTGCTCCAAGGCGGCGTGGGCAGGAGGTGTATTATAAAGGTACAACGAACGTAGCACGAATTTATGTCTACATCACCCGACCTCATCGATGCTTCGTCGCAACAACACATTCGCTCCACCACACCCGCTCAACGGCAAAGTCACTCGTTCCGACCATGGCTCTCACCGCCGCATTCACCCTCCTCCTCGCAGCCAACGCAGCCATCGCCGCACCTATCGACTCGCTCGTCGAAAGACGTGGCAACCTCCCCACACCAATTTCCGCCTCGACAGCTCGCACCTACCTCGGGCAGCTGAAAGTCGAAGTCGAAAGCAACAGCCCGGCTTACGACCGCGATCTCTTCAACCACTGGATCACTATCAGCGGAACCTGCAATGCCCGTGAGACAGTGCTGAAACGAGACGGCACCAACGTCGTCACGAGCAGTGCGTGCGCTTCGACCTCGGGCTCCTGGTACAGCGACTACGACGGCTTGACTTTCACTGTTTCAAGCGAAGTTGACATCGACCATATGGTGCCTCTGGTAAGACATCACTCCTGCCGCCGTCACGGCTATATAGCCATGCCGTGTATCAATATGGTTATAACTCCCACTGACTTACTCTCTTCCTCGCTACAGAAAGAAGCATGGGTGTCCGGTGCAAGGACTTGGACAGATGCGCGCCGTCAAGAGTTTGCAAATGAGTAAGTTCAATCTCGTTCGGATGCTCATGTCGTCGTGGTCGATCAGTTGATCCTCTACTGCCTGCTAGTCGACAGGCAATGCATGACTAAGTGGTCTCGTGCTGACTCGAAAACTCAAACAGCCTTGTCCGCCCTCAACTCCTCGCAGTCAGCGCTACCAGCAACCGCCAGAAGGGAGACAAGGATCCCGCTGAATGGCTGCCTGATAGGGCTGCCTATCAATGTCAGTATGTGCGAGCATGGATCCAGGTTAAGCAGTACTATGGCTTGAGCGTGGATAGCTTGGAGAAGGCTGCGCTTGGTGATGTGCTTGCAGGTTGTTAGTTGTGTGTTATGAGCTGCTGTTGTTGCCGCTATGCTTTGCGGCATGAGCGATCCCCACTGCCATCAGTGTTCCCACGGTTTGACGATCACTCTGTGTGTGCAGCCATGCTGCCTTTCTCTCGAAATATCGAACACATGCTTTTGCTCCATTCCGCATAACATCGTTGTCAATCATCGTTTTCAAACGAACCGTCTAAGCCTTGAGGGCAACCATCTCCTCACCAGCCCCAGACTTCTCA
The DNA here is from genome assembly GCA_003614995.1 of Cladosporium phlei. Taxonomy (NCBI): domain Eukaryota; kingdom Fungi; phylum Ascomycota; class Dothideomycetes; order Cladosporiales; family Cladosporiaceae; genus Cladosporium; species Cladosporium phlei. Next base: position 172,515 of record QZFA01000006.1, on the reverse strand, counting down.
TCCAACACTCCAGCCTTCCTCAGAATCTTCACCACATCGTCCACAACCGCTGTCTTGACTCCCTTCACGTTCTGTGCAAACTTGACCGTCCCCATCCACTCCTTCGCATCTCCTTTCGAGTATTCCATCGTGCTCGTGATGTGTTCTACATCTTCATCCTCATTTTGCAAGTAGTGCTTGACGCCCTCATTCAACTTTTGCAAAAGGTCTCCTACAGCGCTGTCCGAGGGGTCTCTCGCCGCAATCATCCAGCTCGGCCACGGGGTGTAAATCTCGCCAACCCGCTTCAGCTCGCCGTTATCCCAGTAGGCTTTTGTCGTGAAGTGCTCCCACATGAAGAAGTCGGCTGTGGTGGGTTGCTGGCGCACGGCGCGGCGGAGGGCGGCGAAGTCGCCTGAGGGGACGATGCTGAATGGCTCCTCTTTCTTGTCGCTGGAGAGCCAGTTGTGTTGATCGGCGAGGACGTAGGCCATTACGTAGGAGCCGCTGTTGAGGTTGATGGTCAGCATGTCGTTCCATGCTGTCTTCCAAAACTTTCGAATGTGATCCAAGCACCTCTCACTCCTCAAGACAACAAGACAAGACAAGAACTCACCTTCCAATCCGACTGACACCCACCCGACTTCCCTTCAACCCCTCCACATCTTTCACATCCTCCCTCTCTTTTCCCGTCGAAATCGCCCACCTCAGCGGCGAGTCAACGTATGTTCCAACCAATCCATAAGATGCACTCTCTCCTGCAGCTCTGCTCTTTCCCAAGTCTGCGACAAAGCCTTCGGTCAAGCCAATGGCGACATCGAGCCGCTGGCTTTCGTCCGAGGTCTTGAGTCGTTTGGTGAGGTCGCCGGTGCCGGTAGGAACGGGAATGAGGTCGGCATTGAGAGCGAAGTGTTTCTGTGCGAAGTGCAGGGGGGTGGAGAAGTGTTCTGATTGAGAGTCAGTTTTGGGATCTTGTCGGATGTGGTTTGGGTGGTGGTGGTGGTGGTTGTGTCGCTCGCTTCACTTACCGGGGATATAGCCAATGCGGAGCTTTGTTTGGGCCGTTTTGACGGCTGTTCGCTTGAACATGAGAGCTGGGATGTGAAGAGTATGGAAGAAGAGGTGAATGGTCGTAGTGGGGGAAAGAGCGTTCTTGCATGTGAGACAGAGCGGGGATGATCAACACAGGTTACGTCAGCATTCAATCTTGTGATTCGTTGCCGAAACTATATATCTATCATGTGCTCGTTTCGTTGCATATAACTGGTTCTGTCGTTCATACAGTTTCACTACTACGAACAAGATTCTCTCCTATGTACGAAGAAGTGGCTCGGTCAGTAATCACCACGACATGACAAGAGGATATCGAGGTCTCGAATAAGTACAAGATATGTATATACTTTTGAGGAATTGTGAAGTCGATTTCTGGATAACTGAGATGAGACTAGAACCCTAGGAAAATATAGGAGATTGTGTCCTTATCCAGTCCGGCCCAAAACAAACACACAAGTTAAAGGAAAGCCCAAGCTATTCGCAATAATGGTCGTCCCCTCTTTTAATACCCGTCCTCACGTCGATCAAAGCCTTGGACTTCTTTGGCGGTCGGCCTCGATTTAACGAAATCGCTCAGTGGGCGTTGACCCGCCAGCCTCTCCAATTTGAATTGCTCATACAACCCGCCGTTCATGTTTGTTCTGAGCTGCATACCGACGACGCGATACAAGCCGTCGTAGCGTATGCCGACAGTGGGTCTGATGGTAGAAGCGTTGCTCTTGCTTGAGCCAAATCCAGCAGCTCGCAAGACTCGGACTGGCTTGCCCAACCTTTGCGAGGCTTTGAGGGCTAGCGTCGCGTTGCTAGATGGGAAAGGCTTTTTCGGATCGGTGTTATCGTGACTGCGAGACCCAGAGTAGTACAGGACGTCTCCTCTGTCCTGATCAAGTTCCTCGTACGGCCCTCCAGCTGTTACGATGCTGTACGCGCTCGTCTTAGCGTTGCCTGCTATCCCGCCCATTCTCGCGCCGTGTGCACCGTTGAAGAGTGCAAGGAGTTGCATCTGCCACCACTCCCCGACCTGAAGCCCATTGTGGCCAAAGACTTTGGCATCGCGCTTTGGATAACGCGAGTCCAGGATGTAGTCCTTCCGGTGTGCACCAATCTTCAGAGCAACTCCGTGCATGATACCATCAATGCCGAAAATCGAGTGGTTGGAGGGTGGTGGGCGGATGGTCGTCACGGCCAGTTTGCTCAAGGGGTTGCTTTTCGCCACCGGGCCAGAGGCTGATGATTTACGTCTCTTTGAGCCGCTTGCTGCGTCGTTGTCGCTGACGATGTCATCGTCACTGCTTTCGTCGATCACTTCCCCTTTGCCCCAATTCTGAGCTTGCCATCTGTCATACAATGCACGCACCCGGTCGCGAGTTTCCTCCTGGAAGTGGAATTGCGGATTGTTGTACATCAGCTGGAGTGCTTGATCAATCTTGCTTCGCTGAGTGAGCATTGGCGATATTTCGACGTCTGTCTCGAGCCATTGCATGAACAGCTGCAGGCGACGTGAAAGAGTCTTCGCTGGCTCAATAGTGCCGTCTGGGACACCTCCGGCCTTTCTTGAGATCCGACAAAGGTCTCTGATGGTCCTGATTTCATTGATGATGAACGCAACGCGTGCTTCCAGGCTGTTGGGGACATGAGGAATCTGGTCTTGCGGGTCGATGGTGGTGTTAATCTTGGTAGTGCTGTCGCTATTGCTGTTGTCCAAAACGTCAGACGATCTCTTCTTGGACTCGGCCATTGCGTCGTCACGTCGCTTAGTTTGTTGTGATGTTGTAAGTATCGTGGGAACGTTGTGAATGCTGTGAAGCGAGAATGTTTTGAAGTTGTGAGGTGAGGAAGATGTTATGAGGTCGTGAAGTGAGGATGGGTGAATCGAGAACTGGAAGATATGTTCATGTTAATCAATACAATATTCACATGTCATGGAGGAAAATGACGTGTCAATCGTACCTGCTGCCTGGCTTCAATTGAGCGTTGTCACGGCGGTAGTGAGCTGTCGTATCGGCGCCCGGTGAGCTGCTCGTGTGGTAGCAGCACGAGATAGTTGATGATTATAGCACGACGTAGTAATTGAATTATACCAAGTGCGCGATCGGGCGCTGGTGTAAACTTGTTTATTATTATTAAATTATTATTATATATCCCGTCTGACGATGGAAATCTAAACGATCTGAAAGATCTGTATGATCTCGATGTGAGAGGTCTCTTGAGATATAATGTCGATGCGATCACAGTAGACACGGTGGAATCGGAGTCGTGAGCAGATGGGTCTGGCATAAAAATTGATATAATATAAAAAGTAGTAGGCAACGGGGTGTAGTGAAGGAAGAAGTCGAACGAAGATGGGCGAATAGCAGGGCTTTTATACGTGCGGAGAGCGCTAAGATAATAAGTATACAGCATCACTATTGGTGCTTGGCATTTATAATTATTATAATTATAATCCTACACCATTGGTTGGTACGCACATACAACTGCCACTTGACTGACATGGTCGTCGAAGACAAAACTGCGGCGGTACCTAGAGCGTCTCGCGTTGTCATACAGTATCATGGCAAGAACTTTACAGTGATCGAGATTCCATTGGACCGATATCGTATCGTCTCAAGCGAACGCGAGGCGAATGCGAAGGAATGACGTTCAAGACTCCTCCACAGGATTCCATCACATGATCTCGTGTTTGTTGGCAGATCAAGCCAGCAACACGTCTTCCGTAGTCCTTCAAGCTTCTGGTCTCTTCACACTATGGACAACACAACACCACCACAATACACTAGAAACGACTCGGTTCAGAGTCGGAGCGACCGCAGCGACCGCAGCGATGATGGCCAGAGTCTCGCAGCGCAGAAACGACGCCACATCAAAAGCCATCGCAAGTCTCGCGGAGGCTGCTTGATGTGTAAGACGCGCAAAGTAAAAGTAAGCACTCTAATGCAGTTGTTAAGCAAAGGCATCCTTGCTCATGCTTTCATCGCAGTGCTGTGAAAAGAAGCCACGATGCAACAACTGCATCAAGATGGGCGACGAATGCGTGTATGGCGCGGCACCAGAGAGGCAGCAGCAGCAAACTCTTGTACGACTTCAATCGCCACAGCTCAGCACCACTGGCTTTACCTTGCAAGATCTCCGGTTCTTTCACTCGTTTATCACGGCCTCGTATCCTTCGTTTCCATTCGAGACGGATCGCGCTTGGACGTGTGAGATTCCCATTATCGCGCAGCAGGTAGGAATCTCTTGATAACGACACCGCGTGAAGAATTGCTGACTGGAACACAGTATACCTTCCTCAACGATGCGATTTTAGCATTAGGTGCAGGTCACTTGCATGCCACCACCAATCTCGACATAGCAGACACAGTGCACAGGTATCGCTCCTCAGCAATCAGAGGTATCAACTCAGAAGACAACTTCGATCTGCCAGGCGCAAAAGACTTGACTGCCAGCGATCGAGCCACTGCAGTGCTCGCTGCCATCTACGCGCTAGCTTTCACCTCGCTCCACATGGGAGACCCTATCGGCCACTTCATGGTATTGGTGCGAGGGTGCTCGAACGTCACACGTCGGATGGTGGAAGCAGGCTTCACATCACCACTGTTCCCACAAGATCAGGATCATCTATCACCACGGCCGCACATGGAGGTCATGCGAAAACGCCTCGGAAATGCAACTCCACTACCAGCCGAAGTAACAGAGGCAGCTCGACAATCACTAGACTTCGTGGAGATGTGCTTTTCGTCTGAATTCATGCCTTTCGAGCTCGATTTCCTGAAACGCATGCAGAAAGTCGTGGCAATCACCAGCGGGCCCATCGAAGGTGAGTTCGATAAACGGCCTGGCCAACAGCGGTCTGTGTAACATACTTATTTGATCTCACAGCTTTCAACCACTACACCGAACTGTGGAACCTCATAATCGACATGGCACCCGACCAGTTCGAGTACTTCAACGGATCAGTCAGAACACCACTTCTCGTGTTACAAGCGCATTTCCTGGCCTTCGAGATCGTGCTCCGGCCCTTTCTGCAAGCCTCGGGAGCCTTTGTCAATGGAGACAGCAAGCTTTTGAGGACTGTGCTGCAACATTTCCCCCGGGAGGACTCGGGCGTTGATGCGGAGCTATCTATGCAGTTGATCAGTTGGCCGGCGATGCTGCTGGAACACACCTCAAAACTGGGCGAGGCCGACTTGCGACGGAGCCTGTTTGCCGATGATCAAACTCCGCAGCAGTCACCAGCAGACAGTAAGTACCACACGAAGCACGACGAGTCTTGGCCGCTACAACAGCCTTCCGCTCAGAAGTCCCTAGGTGGTATCCCCAGAGGCTAGATGTATCTTCAATCGCCAAGTCTGGACCGGAGGTGCAGTCAGATGCTCGAACTACGTACAGCTGGATCACATCCTCATATGGCTCTGTGCGTCTCGGTATTGATCTTCGTAGTGTATAACAACGAGCTGGAACGGCCGATCATCGCATCGAGTCCGATCCCGATGTCAGGAGATGGTCGCGAGCTGAACATTCAATCGTTCTCATGGCCTCCAGGAGCTTACCAAGCAGCCAAGCAGGCGCAGCGGAGAGAATCCCACACGTACGGCTGAACGATCTCAAAGCGAGAAAACGAGGCCACCAGCATGTTGGATATGCAGCTTTCAGCTGAAGGATCTGGTGGTCGTGGATACAACAAGAAATGGCGCTTTTGAGAGGAGGTTGTAGGCAAAGATTGTTGCGCGGGCGGCCTAATTTCTGCGAAGGATCGTTGCACCGGCGCATCGCATCGCATTCGCGTGCGTGCCAGTGCAACGGTACATATACAATCTCAGCTCTTCCGCTCCCGTCCCCGACGCACGTGGTGTATATATACATGTACATGAGCAGTCGTTCGCATCTCAATCAGTGTTTCGCTACTGATCGTTCGACACACGAAATCGACCGGCCACACCTTGATCCAACACCACATTCACCAATAAGACCAATCATGTCTCCCACGCCCCCCAAAATCGTCTTGGGCACCGGCTCCATCGGCGACCGCTTCACAGGCGCCTCAGCCGAAGAAGCCCTCGACCTATTCCGCAAGCACGGCCACGCCGAGATCGATACCGCTGCCGTGTACCCCATGAACAACCCCGGAGCCAGCGAGACCGAAATCGGGAGACTCCACCCGGACTGGGCCCAGGTCAGCACAAAGGTCATCGGCGGCGTGGAGCGCGCCAACTCGCGCGAGGAAATGCAGCAGAGCCTCGCGGGCAGCTTTGAGAGGCTGAATGGCTTGGAGCTTGATGTTTTCTATTTCCATGTGCCGGATACGGTGACGCCGATGGAGGAGCAGGCGAAGGCGATGGATGAGGCGTTTAGGGAGGGGAGGTTCAAGAGGTTTGGGATTAGCAATTTTTCGCCGGAGCAGGTGGAGGAGTTGGTGGGGATTGCTAAGAGGGAGGGTGAGTGATTCATTTGGTCTGCGCTGCTGAATGGGGTTTGACTTCCAACAGGATACGTCAAGCCCAGCGTTCTTCAGGGACAGTACAACTTGCTGGCCAGAAAGGGCGAAGATGACCTGTTGCCTGTTCTACGCAAACACGGCATTGCGTACTACGCTTACTCGTGAGTGACGACTGCAAGCTCTTCGTCGTCGAAGTGAGATGCTGACCTGAAGTTATGTAGTCCGGCGGCCGCGGGCATGTTGACTGGCAAAGTCAGTCGCGAGAACTCGAAAGAAGCCGGCAGTCGTTGGTCCAACGAGAACATGGGAGGCCAGATTTACTCTGCCAGTAAGTTCAGAATGCCAGAGACATACCTTCGCTATCGAAGCTCCGGCGAGTCGTGCTGACACGATGCCAGGCTACCACAAAGACGCCATCTTCGAAGCGTCGCAAAAGATCCAAGACGCAGCCAAGAAACACGGCCTCAGCGGCCACGCCACCGCTCTGCGCTGGTGCATCCACCACTCGGCATTGTCGGGCGAACACGGCGATGCCGTCATTGTCGGTGCCAGCAGCATCGACCAGCTTAGGGAGAACCTGGAGATTTGCGATGCAGGACCACTGCCGGAGGAGCTCGTGCAGACGATCGATGGGATCTGGCCTTCGGTGAAAGACGTTGCGCCGTGGGCTTATTTCGCTCAGCTTGGGGCATGATTGGCCCTTACGATTGGGTACTCACGCCGAGAGCCCGGCAACGAAGATGGCGAGACGGAGTGATGTCGAGTCCTGGCAACGACGATGGTGAAGATGGAAGTTTTCGCGAGCGCTCAGTGACCTCCTGCTGTTCGCTACCTACATTACCTCAGTATCCGAGAAGAAACCAACGGACAGATCATACCGTCAGGATTTGTTCAGATCGTCCCAATCAATGACTAGCAAAGCCCGAAACAGTGAGATGGACAAGCATTGTAGACGAAGTAGTTCAACAAAGGTTTCTGTGAACCCAGCCCATTTTTCGTTGGCGGGTCAGAATCAGCGGTGTTTATAACTACTACTACGAAAAGTGTCAGCCTATCTATATCTAAGATAAAGATGCTTTGAAACGAAAAGCCATTAACTGGGTGGGTCGGAGAAACCGTCCCATGTCCAAAAACGCCCTTTCTCTGTCCAATGACAGGAATTAGTAGGAAATCACCTTAATCGTGACCCAGAAAGAGTAAGAGGAAGAGAAGTAGAAAGATGCAAAAGAAGCCCAAGAAGGAAAAAACGAAAAACGAAATGGGGGAAACGAATCGAAAACGAAGACAAGAACGGGAACGAGAAGTACAGCGATCATCATCAAGCGCACTCCCACTCCGCAAAAACACACCACCTCGCACTGCGATCAGCCAGCACAAGCCCTCTCCAAGTGCCCCTCTCACCAATCTTGATGACCGTCTCCCAAGCAGTAGTCAGACCAACATCCGTCTCCTCTCCCGCGCGATTGCCGTACTCCTGCTTGCGCGTCAAGCGGATGATCTTCTGACTCGGGCTCTGGATGGCGAGTTTGGCCGGCTTCTGCTGCGCGGCGGTCATGGCACCAGAGCCGTTCGGGTTGTTACCGCTGTTGTCGGAGCCGCTCTGCGATACCGACGCCGTGCCGGAGACCATGCTCATGGCGCTAGCGGGGCGGACAATGCCCATTGGGTTCGGGCTTGGTGGGCAAGTCGGGCCGGCGCCCCAGGTGTCTGGCGTGAAGCGCGAGAGGCTCGAGGGGTGTTGGCGGACGTGGAAGACGAAGGTGTTGTTCATGACCAGGCGCTTGCACTGGGGCTGGACGATGTAGAGGTCGTGGCGCTGGGCGTGGGGGGTCGGATGGCGGATCAGGAAGTCATAGGGTGGGTTCTGGCCGATGTGTGTGAGTGGCAGGGCGAGCGCGAGGGCGTGAGGATTGTCTTTGATGCTGTGCATGAGGCCGCGCTTGCCGGCGTAGACTTTGAGGACGGCTTGGCCATCGTCGCCTGGTGGGACTGCTTTGATGGCGTAGCGTTTGCGGCCTGCGGCCCATTCTGCTTGCGCGAGCGCGGGTTTGCGGACAACGTCGCCGGATTCGAAGAAGTCGCCGTCGGCGTCTTGGGCGAATGCACGACCTTCGACTTCGGCGACGAGTTCGACGTCTTCGGGGACAGTGACGTGGAAGTGTGCCATTTCGAGGTTCTCCAGGTGAAGACTGCTGGTGTTGTAGTCGCAGAGCTCGACAGTGTGTCGGAAATATGCCGGGCCTGTGACAGGCAGGTGCACTAATGTCTCGTGATCCAGAGGAGGGACGATGTGCTGCTGTTCTGGTAGGAGAGGTACATGCGTGTAGCAGATCTCAGTCGGCCTGGTGAGGAAGTACCAATTCTCAGCAACCTGAGAGCTAGCACTGCTGTAAAGGCTACGCTTTGGATGTGTCGGGCTAGCCAATGCGCAATCCATGATACGCCACTCTCCATCAATGATGACTGCGTTCCACCAGTGATTCGGCCGTGCAATACTTTGCACGTCCAGAATCTCTCCGGGGCACTTGAGATATCCTCGAATGACCTCGGAATGCAAGCCAACTGCATTGCACATATCGCGTACAAGTACAGCAATTTCCTCGCTGCAGCCGCGCTTCGTCTGGATAACCCGTCTTGAATCGGACTGGCTTTCGTAGTCTTCTTCCCATGAGATTCGTTCCGCAGTCCAGGTGAAGATAGCCCGCAATCTCTGAACATCACTCCTGTGAGGACGGCAAATGTAGCCTTGAGCCAGGGTTGCAGCATTCACGTTCGGCGGGACGTTGGTGATGAAGCGAGCACTCTTGTCGACGAGTGCAAGATGAGTGGTGTGGAAATTAGTTGGCTCTGCCACAGGCAGGCCGTCCAGTCCCTCATCACCCTCGGCGCATTCGTAGAGCTGGTCGATAGGGTTCAGCACAGGAAGATCCAGCATGTCGCATCTTTCCGCCCGGTCTTCGCGCTCACGTCGACTGATGGAGTTAGACCTGTTAACATCACGTCGAACTGACATCCATTCACTTCCACCACCAAGGCCCATATCACGCGAGCCCTTCTCGGCGGCTGAGTCAGGCCTGGTCGCCAGTCCACCAGCAATACCTGTCGGCGTATTGCCGCCAAACATGCTCTTCGTGGGACTCGGGGGTCCGATTCTGCTACCAGGCCGGCTGTTGCTCCCAATAGTCGATCGAGCATTAGCCGCGCCAGTCTTCGCTGTAGTCCTCGCGCTTTCAATCATCTTCTTGAAGAAACCGCTCCTCTTCGCTTTCGGTGTTCCCAGCCCTCCCAAAACTCCCGCGCTCTCCATCGGATCGGTCGTCCAGTCTGCCCTCGGAGTCGGAATCGGCATGTTCTCCGAAGCGTGGCTTTCGTGATAGCTTGGGCCAGAACCAGCATCACTGTCCGCGATGCTCATGGCTCTGCCTCGAAGATCCGGGGTAGACTTCTTGTCTTCCAGGGTAATCGGACGGTGTCCACCACGTATGCTGCCCAGTCCAAACTTCTTGCGGGCCAGACTTCCAGCGCTGGTAGCACTGAAACCGCCCGCAGAGTGTCCAGACATGATACTTCGGCTCGTCATTTGAGTGCTAGCACTGTTTTGCGTAGCCGAGGAAGAGCTCGTCGAATCTGTATGGTTCGTCTTGGTGGTGAGGTTGCGACTCAGTTGATCGCCGCCCAGTTGATGTGCCGATTTCTGAGTCCGCAGATTGGGATGCTGGCGCTGCGAATGCAGAGTATACCGAGCGTTGGCAGATTCCTGGCTACTGGTGCTATCGGATGTCGTTGGTCGAGTCGGTTGGCGGTGTGATGGCGGCAAAGGTGGCTGATCATGGGAATATTTCGATCTTGGTTCTTGCAACTTCTGGCCCATGCTGTGCACAAAGTCATTCATCTGTGGTGGTCCATCTCTGGAGGATGGTAATGATGGCGTTCTGCTGCCGTCCTCTTGTCCGTAGTATTGTTCGTGTCTCGCAAAGCCGAGTGATGAATGCGCGCGCATCTGATCTCTCGAGTTCGACCGTATGTGCTCGTACTCATCCGGCGACCAAACACTCGACGCAATCGCAGGCCTCTGTGCGGGTGTCGTTTCTTGCATAAAGCTCATGTCCTGCAACGAAGACATGACATCATTCATGGCGTCTCTCAAGGGCGAAGGTGTGTTGCCGTGATTGGCTTCCATTGTATGGCGTGGTGTTGGTGTATGTGATTGTCTTCTGTCGAAGCTTGATCTCTCGTCGTACTGTGGTTCCGGAGATGGTGCTCTGCTGGGTTGATATGTGACTCGGTGAACTGGTGGCGGCGGTGGCGGCGAAGATCCCATGTCCTGGTCCATCATTTCCATAGGCTGAGGTGCGTAGTGATCGGGTACATATGCAGGACGTGGAGATAACGGTCTCGGATCATCGTGATAGACAAAAGAGGACGCTCTGGGAGCGAATCTAGGGTCGTCGTCGAAATGTTGTTGGTGCTCGTAAGGCTGAGGCGAAGGCTCGCGGCTTGCCATCAGTTGGGGGAATGCCGATCCATCGTGGTAAGATCCCGGCAAAAATGAAGAAGCGCGATACATAGGCTGAGGCGATGGTGGTCTGTAATGGTTTGGAGGATTGGGAGAAACGCGTCGAGACATGTGTTGAGGCTGAGGCGAAGGAGCTCGGTAAGGATCTGGGACTGGCGAAATGTACATCGGTTGAGGAGACGCCGCGCGATACATACTGCTCCGGTTCATCGCAGCAGTTTGCTCATATCCAGGAGTTGGTGTTGGAGAATTCGAGGGCCGCCTGCTTATCCGCCTCTGTGCACGCCTCTCGCTATCACGCCTTTCGTTCGCACGAGGCACTGGCGCAGGCATCCTAAATCCGTTGTCCGCAGCCTTAGCCGGGCTGCTGGAGCTCGCACCCTTCAGAGTCCCCGTTGGTGCCTGCGCAGTCTTCATGCTTGAGAACGGCCTGAAGCTGCTCTTCGGCTTGGGCTTCTCCGCCACAGCCTCTTGTTTCGCAGCCGCCTCTTTCTCTGCCCTTGATCCTACCTTTTCGTATGCTTGAAACGGTTTTCTAAATCCCTTGCCCTGTGGAGAGTTGCGCGCATTTCCTTGTTGTGGAGGCGTTGAAAGCCGACTATTAGGCGCAGGCTGGAAACCGTCTTCCAGCACCTTGACGAAGTTTGACGGGAACATGCCAATCGCTCGAGGGTCGCGTCGCAGCCGTCCCATCCACCAAAGGCCGTCGCCCGCGTTCAGCGCTTCGATGAGGTCACCTTCGACAAAGCCCAGATCGCGTTTGGTCTCGCCGCCCCAAGAGTACGTTGCCCTGACCCAGCAGGGGAATCGCGTGGGGAGATCCGGTGGGGCGCCCATGGCGTCGAGGAATAGCAAAGGGCTGTAAGGACTGGTGTCGTTTGTGATAGCCGAGAGGTGTGAATGCACAGGCGTTAGACCATTTGTCGCAGGTGACTCGAAGGCGTGTGGAGGTGTGAGTGTCTCCGCAGGAAAGACTGGCGGTGGTTGCTATGTGAGTTGGAAAGGTCTCGGTTGGGCCGCAACTATAGCGGTCGGAGTCGCTGCAGGGCCGTTAACGGAGTGTGAAACAAGAGGTTGAGTGAGTGTAGTGAAGTGAATGAAATGCAAGTAGACTGAAGAGAGGGTGGGCGAAGCGAAGAGGGTCCTTGATAGGCGATAAGGTAGTGGGAACATCAACAGCAGCAGGTGTAAAGATGGCGGCCGGGCATATGAAGCCAGCAGCGGTCTTGGTGTTGTGATTGGCGGGATGTGGGAGTAAACAACAAAGCTAGTGCCGGGAGAGCTACAGGACGATGATCCGCATACGGCTCCACACATGTGGACCTCAGACGAGCAACCTAAAAGATAGATCACATCAAAATAGACATAAATAAATAGACTCACGTCGTACCTCACCTCACTAATCCGGACCTGTACCTTGCACTCAGCTGTGCCTTGCCTGATGCAGGTACACGGCAGAGCAGGTCCACCTTCTGCGGCCGTTGCGACAGTGACAAGTGGAGAATATGCACACATCCATCCTCTCACGTTACACGTACGTCTATATCTACTACTGTACAGATCTTGATACACAGAGCTCGGATGTTGCCCTTCTTTTCGCACCAGACTATGCATCAGTCTTCAACAGGGCACCCTTGGCCCTCTCCACGCCATCTCGTGCTTTCTGCCACGTTTGCACGTCTTCAGGTCGCACAGCCACCCGGCCGCCCTGCTGCACAATCTGCCTGAGCTGGCCCTCGACCTCGGCGAGCACCCTCCTGCCGTTCTCCCTTACAGACAACTCAAAGTCGTTCCTCTTCGCTCCCCACTTTGTTTGCATACGCCTCAAACTCCACACAAGTCCGAGCGCAGCAACCGCACCTGCTTCAGCAGCCGCCGTGCCAGCGCTCGCCACCATCAGCCACGCGCCCAGAGCGGTCGTACCACCGATGGTGGTGAGAGTGCTCATGAGAAGCGTCTGTGCCCTCCTGTGCAGGTTCGGCACGAGGGTGTGTAACATGGTCGCCCGTGACAATGTGATCATCTGGGGCCAGGGCGGGTCGAACATTGCATTGACACCGCTCTGCTCCTGCAGGCGGGATAGCATGGCGGGCATTTGCATGAGCTCGGCGACGCTCTCCTTGTGGTCTTTGACGGCCTCATAGGTCTCCATTTCCTTTTTCGTGCCTTCTTCCATCAAGCGTTGCTCGACGCCGCTGATCTTCAGCTCGTCCGCGGTGGCGATACCGGACTCGACGATGCGGCCGCTCAGGAACGCCAGGTTTTGCTCTGCCTCATGCAGCCAGCTGCGTTGTAGGATGTCTGCGGCTGAGAATGTGACATCGTCGATCCGCCAGAGGAGACGGAACCATGCAGTTCGGTGCCATGATTTTGACTCCAGGGCTGTTGTGATGTTCATTTGAAGATCTCTGTGTGCTTCCGCCGACCATGTGGTGATAACCTCCTGTAGTGCAGCGCGTTTTGCGTCCGCGATTGTAGTCTTCTTCACCTCTGCCGTCCGTTCCAGTTGGATTTGGTCAATCGCGTGAGCAGTGGACTCGAGAGCGGAGTCAATCTGCGCTTGAACGGCCTGCTTCAATCCAGAAGGTGTGCGAACGTTGGCCGCTGTGATCCACTCGCTGATGGCTGATACTCTGCTGCCCTCCCACTCCTCGCTGAACTGCACGCCGTTCGCTCTGCTTTCACGGAACAGTCCCAAAGCGTGGTTGGCCAAGTCGATGTTGATAATCTTGCCAAGTTTGTCTTCTTGTGCTGTCGTTTCCGCAGCCGCCGGTACGGTCATAGCCAGATTGATCGCAGAAGCAATGAGATCCGGGTTGAGACCAGCCTTGAGCATGTGTCCGCATTCCACCGCGCCTTCAACTCCTTCGCCCACAATCAAAGCCTTGTGAACAGGGTATCTCACAAACCCAACCCTCCCACCATTGGACATAGGCATCGACAAACTGGGGACCAACACCGAACTCTCCAGATCCCTCTTGTTCGCGCCCTCATACCCTCCAAGTCCAGTCCCATTAAGCCCCGTAACCAAGATCTCCAGCCCATGCCTCTTCAACATCGGAGAGGGCACAAGCAGCGTCCTGACCATCGGGCTGTCTGCCGGCAGCGCGTCCTCGGGCTCACCATATCTGAGCAAAAGACTCCTTGCATCACCCGCCTCTCCCATGATCTTCTGTTCCCAATCCTCCTCATCCCCAAGCGCATCCGCAATCAAAATTCTCGCCAGTCTCCTCGCAGTGACTGCTCCCTTCTCGCCCAGTCCCAAGAACGCCACGCGAATCACAGGCTCCGCGCTCTCCAAGCTGCGTAGTGCGAGCTGTAGCCGCGAGAGATCTACGAACCCGCTCGCCGAGTCTTGAAGTGCGTTCAATCGCTGGTGCAACTCGCGGTATTCTAGGGGCACTGTCGAAGGGGCATTGATTGCTGTTGAGGAAGCCAGAGAGCCGTTGTGTCGTCTGCCGGACGATGGCAGAAGTGTCGTGCCATTGTTGTGATCACGCGCACAAGTGGCGCGAGTGTATGAGTGCGAGTGCAGCGCCCTGGTCTGAGTCTGTGGAGAACGCGCATGCCGGCGGAGAGGTGTTCTAGAATAGCTGGAAAGCGCTCTTGTTGCGGTGGTGAAGAGACATGATGGGCAGACGTAGTTTTCCGCCGTTATTGATGTCGCTGTCCGAGGGGAGAGGGCGATTTGCCGAAGCGCTCGAGGCGCGCGACGGGACATGGTTGTGTTGTCGCAAGAAAAGGACCGTTCGATTGAGGGATCTGGAATCTTGAAGGCGAATGGCGATGCCGCACAGGCGTTCCCGACGCGAGCTGCTGCACGGCCTTCTCCACTTTGGACTGCAGGCGCGACTTTCACTGGGGTTTGGGGAGATCAATTGACGAGTTAGACATCGATATTGATTAGTAAGGTGGGATGAAGTCCGACTGATTAATGTATACATGGGTACACTGTGATGATTGAGGTACAACCGAGTGCCATCAACGTAGCAATCACGATCGCCATCGATCATAGAGCATTGGGAAGAGTTGGTTGGATCTCGCGGATCGTTCTATAATCATAAATGGTCTTTGGTTGATTTTGGACATCTGCCACACACATTTTTCAAGGTATACGTAGCCACTGAAACGCAAGAACCGACCATCCCAGTATGTCAAAAAGACTCTCGTTGTAGCCTTAGCCACAATGCCTCTTCCTAACACCCCTGTTTTACGCCTAGCGCCTGTGCTTCCGAGGGCACAAATGTGCCATTCTCTAGTGATAAATTCGTACACCAGTCCGCCTCATACCTACGTCGTCTCGACTTCCTTCCTTTGCACACCCGGCGGGTCCTTCTCGACCAGCTGGCGGCTGGCGCGCCACACCTGGATCAGGTTGTCTTCAGCAGCACTGACCATGACCCACGGGTCGTTCCTGTTCCAGGAGAAGTCACTGACGCGGTTGGTGTGGCCGCCGTGCATGAACAGCATTTCAGGCGGGCCATCTTCGGCATCATCAGGAGACTGCTCGCAGCCCGTCTTGCTGATGTCCCAGAAGATCGTTCGGCGATCGTCAGAAGACGAGCAGAGGATCGCGCTTTCACTGGGGTGCCAGTCGACTTTGGTGATCTGGTCCCTGTGGCCCTCGAGCGTGTGGATGGGACCCTTGTCTGGGAAGCGTAGGTCGAACAGGCCAATCGTCTGGTCTGCAGAGCCGGTGGCGAGAAGCTTGTCCATTGTCGGGTGGAATGCAAGTGTGTTGATTGCATCACTGTGTGCGTTCTTGAAGATGATCGCTGGTTTTGAATCGCTTTTTGAGCGAATGTCCATGAACTGGATGCTCAGATCGTCCGAGACGGAGCCGAAGAAGTTCTTGCCATAGACGGGGTGGTACTGGACATCGTTGACGGTCGCGCTGTGGTGGGTGAATTGGCGATGGGGCTGAACAACCTTTGCGTCGAGGGAGAAGTCGCGAGGCAGATCCCACAGGTTCACAATCTTGTCCTCGCCTCCAGAGAGGAGCTGACCTTCGACGAAGGGGTTCCACTCCAGTGCAAAGCCTTCGCCAGTGTGTCCAGAGAGCGTGGCTTGCGGCTTTGCGACGTCGTCGGTCGGAACAGATGAGTGCTTGGTGCGGTCCCAGACGTAGACCTTGTGGTCTGGGGAGAAAGTTGCAATAATGTTGGGGTTCTGAGGTTGGTACCGGGCCTTGTTGACTTCACCGGGGTGGACAATCTTCTGCACAACGGAGAACTTGATCTGCTCTTTGCTCGCGCCGTGGCCGCCCAGATCTTCGGTGTGCGCGTTGTACTCGGCTAGGGTCATCGCTGGTGGTTTGGGAAGGTTGATGTGTGCGATTTGGAGGTAGTCCGTCTTTTGGCCAGATGTGTGGGTACCAATGAGCAGGCGATGCGTGCGGAAAGTCGAGCCTGGAACCTCTTTGACGTCGGGCAGCCATTGAGTGGTGAGGGTCGGCCATTCGAGGGCGCGACTGTACATGATGTCGTACAGGAACACGCTGTTCTTCTTCCAGATCTTGTACTCTTCATTGATGATTTTGTTGTCGGCGATCTCCTTGTCGGCGTCACTGGCCTGGGCCGTCACTATGAAGACTAGTCAGCGCAAGCCTCTATGGAGATGCTAAGGTGTTCATGCTCTGTCAACTTACCTGGGTCTGCCATGATGGAGAAAACGCTGTGCTATTGTTTGTGGGAAGCGGTATTTGCGCGGAAGATACGTTGTACCTAGTGTCTCAGTGGCCAGGTGCTAAAAGCTCATGTCGTGGTTCGTGGGCAGGTGTAGGTAATTGATGGCTTAAGTCTGGAGCTCATATACGCGCCTCGCGACAGGCTGGCGCGGCGGCTGCTCCCGTTATCGATAATGTGGAACCGACCACTGTGCATGCTCAAGTTTGTCGAATGACCTCAGGAATACTGTACATGTATCCACGAGGAGTATCTCACTGGTACTCGCATGCTGGTACTATGCTGATGCTATCGATATGACTACTGAAGGGACCCCGATTTATCGAGACACCGAGTTCTGTTTGTTAGTGTCTCGCTGGCATAAGAGTGATTAGATATACGGAAGTCGCTGATACCACCATATGTATCAGGAGAGATCGTCAGACGTCGGTGCTGACACCGAAGAGCCTCACTGGTGCCGGCATGTGCGTGATGTGCTAAAGCTGCTGATATCACTGCTTACAAAAATGCGTTCCGGTGAGATGCTCTTTCCTGTCCCTCTCGAAGTTTGTTGGTGTCTCGCTGGTAATCATCGAAAAAAAGTCATGTTTTGGATGTGCTATGGTCGCTGTTATCACACGACAAACTTTAGCATAACCTGAGGACAAGGTCAGTGCTGCCCTGACACCGAAGCCCCGGCCGCCGCCACGCTGTATGTATCATCACTCGAAGCTGTCTTCCTTCTTCTTTCTCCCCAAGGACTCCGTGTCGGAACGCCATCACCACCTCCTAATACTCCCTCGTGCCCCTCAGAAACACCCCCTCTCCCACCAAACATCAAACACGCAAGTGACTGTCTTGAAAAACAGCAGCCGCCATGGGTACGCAGACCGCCACCTTTACATGTACTCTTGCGCATTCCGCTGACAATGACAACCAGGTGTCCCCAAGTTCTTCCGATGGCTCTCAGAGCGCTATCCTGCTATTTCGCAGGTCATCTCCGAAAACCGCATTCCCGAGTTCGACAACCTCTACCTCGATATGAACGGCATCATCCACAACTGCACCCACAATGACTCCGATTCCGCGGGTACTAAGCGCATCCCGGAAGATGAGATGTTCATCAAGATCTTCAACTACATCGAGCATCTGTTTGGCAAGATCAAGCCGCAGAAGCTCTTCTTCATGGCTATTGATGGTGTCGCGCCGCGCGCAAAGATGAACCAGCAGCGTGCGAGACGTTTCCGCTCTGCGCTCGACGCTGAGGTGGCCCGTGAAAAGGCCATCAAAGAAGGCATCGAGCTGCCGAAGGAGGCGCCGTTCGATTCCAACTGCATCACCCCCGGCACCGAGTTCATGGCGCGCTTGACGCAACAGCTGAAGTACTTCATCGCTAAGAAAGTGAGCGAGGATATCGAGTGGCAAGGCTGTGAAATTGTCCTGTCGGGCCATGAAGTCCCCGGTGAGGGCGAACACAAGGTCATGGAATACATCCGCCAGGCGAAGAGTCAGCCGAACTACGACCCCAACGTTCGTCACTGTCTGTACGGTCTGGACGCCGACTTGATCATGCTTGGGCTGTTGTCACATGACCCGCATTTCTGTCTGCTCCGTGAGGAGGTTACTTTCGGCCGCCAGTCGAAAGGTAAGAGCAAGGAATTGGAATACCAGAACTTCTATCTCATGCACCTTTGCATCGTGCGCGAATATCTGGAGCTGGAATTCCAGGAATTGAAAGATCCGGAAGTCAACAAGGGTATCGCGTTCGACATGGAGCGCATCATCGACGATTTCATCCTGATGGCTTTCTTCGTCGGAAACGACTTTTTGCCCAACCTACCGCATTTGCATATCAACGAGGGAGCGCTGGCGCTCATGTTTGGCGTTTACAAACAGGTGCTACCAAAAGCTGGTGGCTACATCAACGAAGGTGGCGACATCAACCTTTCAAGGCTTGCGCTGCTCCTTGATGAACTCAGTCACGTCGAATATAGGCACTTCGAACACGAGAATCAGGATGCCAGCTGGCTGAAGAACAAAGATGTCCAGAAGCAGGACGTCATGGAGAAGGTGAAGAGGAAGGGTGGCATTCAATCTGTCACCAGCGTCCAGAAAGAGATCTACAACAACGTCAAGAAGTACGTGAATGGACGCGCTACCTCCCAGGGCGATGCAGGCCCACTCGACCTGCCCTCTACGCTCAAAGCGGCAGACAGGGCATTTGTCGAGGAGCTTGCCACCAGCCTACACCTGCAATGTCAGAACATCGTGGATGACGATGGCAACCGCCACCAACAGCTCTCTTTCCCGGCCCGCCCTGAGATGGACGATTCCGAGGATGAAGAGGATGAGGAGTCGCAGAATGCAGTTCTGCGCGTTTTCAAGCAGTATGACAAAGCCAAGGTTGAGGATGTTTCTGCTGAAGAAGCTCAAGGCAAAGCACAAGAGAAATACAACGAGAAGTTCAAGGAGTGGAAGAACAAGTACTACACCGAGAAGTTCGAATGGGGACTGGAAAACAAGGAAGAGTTGACGAAGCTCACCGAGAACTACGTGCAGGGATTGCAGTGGGTTCTCTTCTACTACTACCGTGGTGTGGCCTCTTGGCCATGGTACTACCAGCACCACTACTCGCCGATGATCAGCGACGTCAAGCTTGGTCTCGGTGCGGACATGAACTTCAAGCTTGGGCAGCCTTTTCGTCCTTACCAGCAGCTCATGGGTGTCTTGCCAGACCGCAGCAAGACCATTGTTCCCACGGCGTACCACGACTTGATGACCAACCCCAACAGTCCGATCATCGACTTCTACCCCAGAGACTTTGTATTGGACATGAACGGCAAGAAGCAGGAGTGGGAAGCCGTGGTCAAGATTCCCTTCATCGACGAGACGCGTCTGCTTCCCGCAATGGCGACGAGGGAGCATTTGCTCACCGAGGCGGAGGCGAGCAGAAACGGCTTCGGCACTACGATGAAGTTCGTGCACGACAAGGACACCGACTTCACCTACCCTAGCAGTATGCCAGGCATCTTCCCGGACATCGAGCATTGCAAGTGCGTCGAGAACATCTACGAACTGCCTGTCATGGATGGCCTTGATGTCTATGTCGGCCTGATGGATGGCGTGAAGGTCAAAGCAGACTCTCTGTCTGGTTTCCCTTCTTTGCACACATTGCCTTTCGCTGGTCAACTCGGATTCCACGGCGTTTCGATTTTCCAGCAGGAAAGCAGGAACGAGAGCATGGTCGTGACCCTACTGGACCCGGAGGAACGCGCTGGAACCAAGAATGCGCTCGCACATCTCGGCAAGGCCGTTCACGTTGGATATCCTTTTTTGAAAGAGGGCAAGGTCATGAGTGCCACCGACGAGATGTTCACTTACAGCCTGCTTGACCCTGACCAGCCCGCAGACGCGCAGAATATTCAGCAGACTCCTCACCCACCGCAGGGCATTTCCGACTTCAAGAAGAAGGCGAGCCGCATTGAACAGTTCTACTCTAAGAGGTTAGGTACTGTCATTGGCCAGGTCGACTGTCTCATCCAGGTCGAGATGCTGGTCGGTTTGAAGCAGACAGAGTCTGGAGCGCTCGTCAAAGAGTACGCGCCCATCCCTGGACAGGAGCCCGATTACGCCGTACAGACGGTTGTGGATCAGGTCACCTCCGAAGACCAGCGCTTCCTCGAGAGAGAAGCACTTCCACTCCCTGAGGAGTTCCCCGAGGGTACGAAGGCATTCTTCCTGGGCGACATGGCATACGGCCGTCCTCTCCAGGTCACCGGTCACACTCCAGACAAGCAAAAGGCAGAGGTCTGGGTCAGCGTGCTCAAGGGACGCGAGCCCGACTTTGGCCATGAGATCGCCAGACAGGCTGAGATGCAAGATCCGTACAAGCCCAGTTACCGCGTGGCGCAGATGCTCAACCTGCATCCTCTCGTGCTCTCCAAGTTGACATCGGCTTTCAACGTCATGTCGTCTGGTCTCCGCCTCAACCTGGGTCTCAACTTGAAGTTCGAGGCCAAGAAGTTGAAGGTTCTTGGCTACAGCCGCAAGAACGCTTCTGGCTGGGAATACTCGAACAAGGCCATCGATCTCCTTACCCAGTACATGACCAAATTCCCGCAGTTCATCGCCACTATCGCCCAGAACCCCACAGGCGATGGATGGGAGGACACGTCGTTCTACCCCGACCCGACTGAGGCGAAGGCTAAGATGAAGGAGATTGGCCAATGGCTCAAGAGCATCGAGACCAAGGGCTTGGAAAAGGTCCCGCTCGAGGCCATGCAGCTGGACGGTGAGACCGTCAAGAAGATCGAGGCAGCTGCGGATGCCAACAACCTCGCCAACAGCGAGGTCGACGGCAAGAAGATCAGCGCTGTCCCGAGATCTGCCCTGCTCAAGCCTTCGGACGCAACACAACGTACAGCTCGCCAATACTTCGCCATTGGTGACCGTGTCGTCTACGTTCTTGACTCTGGAAGAGTACCCATCGCCATGCGCGGCACGATTGTCGGCATGACCACCACCAAAAAGACCACTCTTCTCGACGTCGTATTCGATCACACCTTCATGAGCGGCACCACCCTCAACGAACGCTGCTCGCCATTCCGTGGCAGCACCGTCCCATCCGAGGCCGTGGTCAACCTCACCAACCGCCAGGTCCTCTCCCTCTCCGAAGCCGCCAAGGCCAGACAGCCGCAACAGCAAAGCCTTCCGCTCCGCTCGCGTGGCCCTGTCACACACGCCGCGAACGGCTATGGTCCCCCAGGCCAACAGCTTCGCCCAGCCGACCAGCCCGCCCCTCTGCGCGGCTCCTACCGTGGAGCCTTCGGCGGTCCCCAGCAGAACGGTGCTCCTCGCGGCAACTTTGCTCTGCGCGGCCGTGGCGGTTTCGCCCAGCAGCAGCCGAACGGTCCACCTCCGCCCCACACTCAGCAGCAGAATGGCTTCCGTGGAGGACGTGGAGGCAGGGGCGGCAACAGGGGTGGATACAGCACCATCGACAACACCGACCCCATGGAGGGTGTCGTCCACAACAACACGGCTTTCAGGCCGCAGAGCTACGCGAGCGTTCCGCCGCCTACCAACCTCAATGAGCCTGGTAGGGGTAGAGGACGCGGAGCTGGAAGGGGACGGGGTAGAGGTGGAAGAGGCAGAGGTGGTGAGGCGCCTGCGCCCCCGCCTGCCAGCTAGAGGCTGGTGTAGAATGTAGACGACGGACGGATAGAAGAAATCCTAGACGATGTTGATCGTGGGATGCCGAGAAAGAACGTGGTGGTATTGTAGGACTGGGATTGAAGTTTAACGGAATCTGAGATCTTCAATCTAAAGACATCCACCAGCGAGTGTAGCCACTTCTGTAATCGTCGTGCATGATCGAAAGGTCTCAATATGATTTCAGCACATGTAAATTCAGGTGGTTGGGAAGAGCGACGCGAGCATAACCCCAACCTCAACCCTAGTTCAATGCGACACCACTTCAATCACTTCCCTTCTCACACACATATCGACTACCTGGAAGGGTGTCCGTGTAGTCTCGAGTCGTAAGGATGCTGTTACCATGTATCGTAAGCCTGGCTCTTGAAACACGCAAGGTAGCAGCGAAAGAACAAGCCATTGGAATCTCAGCTGGATGTCAGCTGCAAATATAGCATAGTCGACGACCATCTCACAAGACCGAGCAGTGAATGCATTAACATTCTTCCACTAGTATGTTGTTCGCCACATAAGATCATCACCGTACTGTATTCTTCGATATTCGAGCCTCTTACGGCTTCTCTCGTCGGAACTCCCATTGAGATGGATGGAACGGATCTTGTCTTGTGTGTGAACAGCAGGAACGCTCTCTCATTGGCTGTGGCATCTCTCGCGCTAATGAATTGCCCGAAATTGAATTATCGCAGGCCGTTGGAAAGCTCTCTGATGAACAGATCGGAAGTTGAAAGTGGCGCAACTCCACCAGCTCGGCGCCAATTGAACAAACGTTTGAACTGTCATGGGGCCGATGAGCTGTAGAGTAGATCCTTCTCTTCACTTTTTTCTCTGTCGAATATCTGCTTTTCGTTCACTTACATTTCTTCTGCAGCGTTGATTGGCTGCGGGACGTCCGGCGCTACGGGGTTGCCAGAAAGCTGCAATAGTCCCAATCCGGCACCCATGGAGTCAAGAACGATATAACTCGACAAGCACCACTCGGATTGAGATATCGTTTGGAGGATAATGGAGTGGGCAGTATTATGGGACTGGGATCTGTGTCTTCAATTGTTTGTTTATCAAAATTGCATTTTCGGATTTCTACACCAGTTCACTTACATTTCGTCCATTGGCCGCAGGATGTTCGGCGCTAACGGGTGTCCAGAAATTTAGAAAACTACCATAGTCCCATTCCAGCAACCGTGGAGTTGAGAGGTATGTATCTCAACCAATACTGCACGGATTTGCGTACTGTTTGGAGGATCATGAAATCGGCTGTATGGGACCTGGGCTTGTCTCTTCAGTTTTTTCTTTTTGAAAGTCGGATCAGTTCACTTACATTTACTTCCTTCGCTCTCATTGGTTGCGGGAGCTCCGGCGCTAACGGGTGTCCAGTGAAAAGTGGTGGTGGCCTTCCGAGCACCTTGGTGCAACACCAATCCTTCCAACCACGACGAATGCTGCCGACCTCACTCACACCCGCCCGAACAAGAACCTTGTGGCTGGGCCCATCGAACAATTAATGCGTCCATAGCTCCTTGCATGTGCATTTCGTGTGCATTCGACGCGCATGACCGCGTCGGGTTCCTGAACTCGCTCGCCGGATTCATGCAAGTTCTACGGCCTAATGCTTCACTGACGTACTGGGCTCATCTTTCTGCGATTACTAGGCCGCCATGTTCTTGCTGGTATTGGCTTCAACACGCCTTAGTCGGATGCAGCGATAGGGTAGCCCCGGCAAGAGCATCGGAAAAGATATGCGGCTGTGAGTCGACTCCACCACGGGCGGATCGGGACTCGATGCAAATCTGCAGGCTGGCGACCCCTCTTTTCGCCTTGCTGGCTTTGCTGGCCTGCCACTTTGCGACTTCATCTCGTGATCGCAACCGAGTCAACTTCCCTCACACTCGCGCTGGCTTTCTGCCGCTTGCAACGGCTGGATCTCGGCTGACCTTGGGTACATGCAATGTACCTACCTACAACAAGACAACCAGCACGCCGGTCAGCCCGATCGCAATGCTCTCCTCCTCTTGCGTTACGCGTATCGTTTTCTTACCTTAAGCTTGATGGTAAATGCTCCACCCTGCCCGCCTATCTCGGTCCAATCCCATACAGGCAAGACCACACGAGAAGTGATGAGTGAAAGACCAGACCATCGTGATGGCGATGCCCTGGTGCATGAGCTGCACCAGGGTGCCACGGTAGGCAAGTCTGTTATAACATAAAGTATCATTAGTCCCCTACATTTATACCTTCCTGCCCTGCCCGACCTTCCGCCGCACCCAAGCACACCACCCATCATTTCATCCGCAGCCGCTGCACGCATCATCCCACGCTGCAAGTCACCTTCGCCGACCCGTCAGGATCACCCTGCGCATCTTCAAAAGGGGACTAAGCTGCCCTACTGGTCACCTCACTACGCCATCTGCAACACCCCACGCACGTTCTGCGCATTCCCCAGACTCGGAGTGCCACCAACACGTACCCACGCGACATAGCTTGTTACCCGACGACGCTTGTTGAGTGACGTCTGCTGCTTGCTGTTCAGCTTGAGCACTGTCGAAGGAACGACAAGTACATCAGGTCGGTGCATTCTCTCGTCGAGAGTGTCACCATTCCACTCCTCGCCACATACAACTACGGTGCATTCGAGCCCATAGTATATCATCATCGTTGTATATACATGACGATATGAACTTTCAGACCGTGACGCACAATCATCATCCATTGCCCGTCGAGCAGGTCAATCGCTGAACGCCCATCCATCCCTCAATCCATCCAGCAGTCCAACAAGCACGACCAGTGTTGATACCCAGAACGAAAGATCACCAAGTGCCCAACTGCCATCATGGATTCACCTATGATGTTAGGCGAGTCTCAGACGTTGCTCAATGCACAAATCTCCTTTTTAGTAAGCAGACTCGATAGACTTGAGCCACACCATGGACTAACAAATGTACAGAACACGCACATTGCGCTGGTCCACATCCCAATGCAGGCTTATGCGCACTTCCTCCAGCCCATACTGCGACTCATCCTTCACAACACCAACCTCGATGGCGATGGCGAGCCTATAGAGCCTCGGAGGCCATGGGAGTACTGGCATCCGCTAGTCAATATCTCCATTGCCCACAACGAGTGCTCAATAGCATGCCCGCGCGACTTGGCAGAAGAGCTCTTCGCACCAGTGATCTCCGGGCTCAAACCAGAATTACAACAGGGTGTTTCGATCTCAAAAGAAGACTACTCCGCCATTGTCATTGGTGGAGAAGGCCTAGAAGCAGGCCAGAGAGTTCTCGACTTGAGCAGTCCTTTGGCTCTCGCCAAAATGTAAGCAACACAATTCCATCACTTGTGTACCTCTACCAGACTGACAGCATCACCAGCCCCATTTTCTTCATCACCAGCTACTGGTCCGACTTCATCCTCGTACCCTTAAAGTCCCGCGCAGTAGTCATCCACGCCCTCGAAGACCGAGGCTTCCTCTTCGAAGCCGACCTCGACGAACCAGACAGCGAAGCCGGCCTCATGACGAACCCAGCCTCACCACTCCTACATAACCACCACAGCCGCAACAGCTCCTCATCCTTCTTCGACCCCATCAACAACTACCCACAATCCCCCATGACTCCACCTCCAGCCTCCGTCTCCGAACTCCAGCAACGGACCTTCAAACTCCTGCAAACTCACAAAATCACACCGCAAGTCATCGACCCAGACATCCAACTGGTAACATGCGCAGGGATCAAAGACAACACGCCTTCGTCTTCCTACCACCACCGCGCGTCGACAACCCACCAGACCTCGACACAAGCCCTGCTCCAGCACGGCCTCCTCAAATGCCTCACAGCCTCCTCACCGCCGCGCTTTCTTTCTCTCACCCTGACAGCCTCCGAATCTGCGTCTCTGACCCTCGAGAAACGCTTGCTATCGCACTTCCCGGCCGGAGGTGAAGACGTCCTGCTCGGCAAAGATGGACCGGAGCAAGTCCCCATCACCCTCGATTTGCGCGCACTGCCGCTGGAGAGCACGGGGATTGTGTGTGGCGTTGCGAGTCGGTTAGTTGAGGGTATGAGGGGGAGGTTTGGCGGGTCTAATGGCGGATTTTCGACCGGTGGCGGGTTCGAGATGAGTTATCTGAGCACGGCGAGGGCGGGGCACGTCGTTGTTTTCGAGGACGAGTTGGAGGATGCGATTGAGATTTTGCAAGGGTTGGGCGAGGGAGGGGATGCTTGATGGTTTCGCATTGCATTGCATCACACCAAAGGCATGGATGGCGTTATCTTTGGGTTTTTCTTTCTGGCTGTTTGGCTTGCGGCGAAATTGGAGATATCGGCGGCTCGCATTCTATCCATCAACAACTCTCTTACGTTTCCACGACAGGATCAACATATCACGGGGACCCGGTGCTTGTATGCTGCAACTCCTCTCTGTTCCCTTTTTTGTACCTGGGTGGCCATGGAGCTTTGGTCTTTGGGTTGGTCGATTCCAAGGAGTCCTGGATCATCACATGTAATCTCTCCTACATACCCTTCGGAGTGCGCTGGATGGCACTGGGTGTACCTTTACTTGACACTTACATATCTCGGCATAGTATGTCTCCTCACATTGATATATACACATCCTTGACACGTCGGAAGAAACCACGAGTGAATCGTTGTGATCTCACTGGTAAATGCATGCTTTGGATATACCAAAGCCGCTGATACCACCAACGTTTGAGTCGACATGATCTTGGTGAGGTGAGATACCAAAGATTATTTTCGCAATCTTGTGAGTATCGCACTGGTGACAACCCGTTTTTGATACACAAAGCCGCTGATACCGCCACCGTAGGAGCCGGCATGATCCAGTGAGATATCAACGATTATCCGACCATCTCACTGGCAACTGCATGTTTCTTGACATACCAAAGCCGCCGATCCCACCACCGCACACGACATCTCGATCCATCGAGACATCCGGATATCCATTCTGGAGAATATTGCTGTCTCCCTGGCAACGAGGAAGAACTTCAATGTACAGAGTCCATGACACCACCACGCACGTTGTCTTCTTCTCCAGTGAGAGACACAACCTTCATCCTCGAGCTTTCGATGGGTAAGCTCACTGGTAAAGGGCATGTTCTTCGATACCTATGCTCGTGTTGCCGATGCCATCACGGACGATGTTTCCGATCCGGATTGAGATACTCCGATATCCGATCTCCAGAAGTCGTTGCCATCTCACTGGCTTTGTGGTAGACCTTGATGTACAAAGCCGATGATACCACCACCGCCGGCGATATCCTGGCCCAGTGAGAGAGACGCGCAGAATGCAAATGGAGAGAGTGCGACTGACACAGGAGAGTAGGTTGAGAATGGTAATTTTTTGTCATTCCCGGAGATCGATAAGCTACATCAGTATCCATCGCCTCCAAAAGGTGTATATATAAAAAGGGATGAGGCGAGTGCTAACGACGGCACGACAAGGGCTCTCCGACAAGCTCTTTGGCGAAACAAATCCCTTCCCGTAAGCCGCCGACGAACATCCCACTCGCCCCATATATGCAATCATGCAAAAGTGTGTATATCGCTCAAGTAAAAACTACACGTCAAGAATCCAAGAAGTAAAAAAGGGATTTGGTTGTAAAAAAGGAACCAAGGATGCCAATGTCGGTCATCAAACAAACAAACAACAACAACAGCGCGCAGCGATGCAATGCAAATGCAAAAGTTCGTCACAATCGTCCGTTCACCAGCAGGCCAGCCGCCTACTGGAGGTTTGGCGGCACGCACTGGGAGTAGTAGTCGCTCCACACCTTGCAGGTCGAGCCCTCAGCGCATGCCTTCTTTTCGCCATCGCCGCCGCCGCAGCGTTCCCAGACGGCTGCTACGGTTGCGGAGCCGGTGCTGCCCGTGCTTGAAGCGGCGGGAGCAGCGGCGGAGGAGCTGGCGGCGGTGGCGGGCTTGGTGGCAGAGGCAGACGGTGCATCGGCGCTGGAGACTGCTGGTGCCTGTGCGGTGCTCGATGCTGCGGGCACTGCGATGGAGGTGCTATTGTTCGATGCCGTAATGGTGGCGGAGGCGACTGCGCTGGAAGATGTGATCTCAGGCAGGGCTGACGGGACAGCGCTGGTGGTGCTGTTGCCGGCAGAAGGGGAGACCTCGACGGGTGTGGTCTCGGTCTCGGTTCCAGTCTCGGTGTCGGATGCGGTTCCTGAGAGAGCGAGGATCTTCTCAACGGCGTGTTCGGCAACGGAGACGATCAGGGCGCTTGGGTTGGTGGTGACCATCTCAGGGAAGATGGAGGCATCCACGATGAAAAGGTTGTCCATGCCGTAGACCTTGGTGTTGGTGTCAACGACGGAGGTGCCGTTCTCGAGACCAGAGTCAACGCCCATCTTGCAAGAACCCATCCAGTGGTTACCACTGCGGGTTCCAGTGGTCTGAGCGTAATCCTCGAGGTAAGCATCGAGAGTAGTGTTCTTAGAAGGAGACACCACCTCGATCTGCTTGTCAGCGGACAAGGCGGCAATGACCATCTGAAGAGAGTCTTTGGTGGCGGCAAGATCGTTTTCGTTGTTGATGTATGGAGTGTCGGAAACGACCATGTTCAGACCAGAGGTGATGGTGGTGCGGCCTCTGGAGGTCTTACCACGGCCAAGGTAGTGCGACAAGCTGATGGACTTGTTGCTCTTAATGCCGTGGCTGGATTCAACGCGAGCAGTCCATTGGTTGGAACGAGTTATGCCATCAGGACCAACCTGGTTGTGCCAGAAGACGACGGCGAGGTTAGGGGCTGACTGTGCGAGTATGCCGGAGCGCTCGTCAAGGTACTTCTTGGAGTCTGAAGGGATAGGGTCGGTGTAAGCCTCGTAGAAGTCGTAGAATTCGACGTTGGGGTGGGTGATGACAATCTCGGTGTTGGCGTGGTCGTCAAGGTTCTCGCCGACAGGGAGGTTGATCCAGTCAGCCTCATCGACCATCTTGTCAGTCTCGGCCTTCTTCACGATCTCGAGTTGATCCTGAGGACCGATTCCAGAGCGGAAGAGAATCTTGGGAGTACCAAATGTACCAGCCGAGAGGATAACGTTGCCACCAGACGCGAGCTTGATGTCACCACACTGACCACCGGGGAGGAAAGCTTCGACTTCGACACCTGTAGCTCCAGTGCCATCGCGAATGACGCGGTTGACGGTAGTGTTGACCATGAGCGTGAAGTTAGGTTGCTCCTTGGCCTCAACAAGGTAGGTAGCCATGGGTCCGCCACGTTCACCGTTGGAGAACATGTGGTTGGGGTGTGAATAGGTTCGGTTCTTCTCGGCAGGCTGCGCGCCGGCAGAGACGTTTTGCCATCCGGCAGCCTCGAGTGCACCAGCTGGAAAGTAATGGGTCAGCATGTCGCAGTGCTACGTTTTCGAGGACTGGAGATACGTACCAACAATGTTGTAGCCCTGGGGTTTGTACAATTCACCATCCTTCGAGGGGCGCTCGTTGTATGGGATCTTCTCAAATGCACGGGCAATAGCCGGCTCGATATCTGCGTGTTTCCAGCCTTCGGGGAAGCCTTCGTCAAAGTCAAGGGGGTCAGGGTTCCACCAGAGGCCAGCGTTCACGGCAGTGCCGCCACCGAGAACGCATCCAGCCATGACAGAGTAGTCAGTACAGGCAACACCCTCCGAGTTGATCCAGATCTCGTTGTCAAGACCGGGGACGTCGAAGCGGGTGAGGTTAGTGCCAGAGAGCCAGTCGGGCTTCATGGTGCCACCGTGGCGACCAGATGAAGCGGGGCCACGTTCAATGAGGAGGACTTTCTTACCAGACTCGGCGAGCTTCGCGGCGGCAGGGATGCCACCGGCGCCGGAACCAACAATGATGTAGTCGTAAGTTTGGTTGGCGTTCATGTTTCCAGAAGGGCAAGCGGCACCAGTTGCGGTGACCTCAGGGAGGGAAGAAGTCGTGGAGTTTCCGCCAGCAGTGGCAGTGGGAGCCGGAGCCTCGGTCCCAGATCCAGGTGCTGCCAGGGCTACGTAGTCGGTGTAGGCAGCGTTGCGGGCAGAAGGAGCGACGACGTAGAACATGTTGGCAGAGGCGTGCTGGGTGATGGCACTACCTGCATCCTCAGGATCGGTAGGTGCCGTAGCGCCCTGTGCCCAACCCATGATCTGACGGCTAGTCTCTTCGGTGCCAGGGATCTGGTTGCCTTCAGCTCCTTCGTGGTCCCAAGCCCAGCAGTCCTGGCAGCGATAGGCAATCTCGAAGTGGGTCTCGTTGACTGAGCTCGATATTTGGGTCAAGGTGGCGTTTCCAGTGTAGCGCGCAGGAGACGTGTAGCCGGTGGCGTAGCGGAAGTCAGTGACGACATCCTCACCACTTGGCCAGGCCATGAGGATGAGGTTGCCGGTCATTCCGCTCTTGTGCGTGACACCGAACCAAGTTCCGGTTTCCGGGATGGGAACGACGAGACGTCCGATGTACTCGTTCGTGAGGTCGGCCGCATCCGCAGGTGGAAGCACCATGCCGAACTGCGCGTCTCCGGTGGCGACATCGGTCGAAAGCTCGGTGTTCCAGAATTCGATGTCGTTGGAGTCGGTGTAGGCGGTACCCTGTGCAAGGGCCCGGGAAGAAAGAAGTGAAATAACGGGGAGAAGAGTAATGAGCTGCATTTTGCCTCGCCGGGAGGATGCGATGCAGAAACGATGATGAAGAAACGGAAGAACGAATGGACGCTCTGTCAAAGAGCTGAGATATAGAGGAAAAGAGAGCAAAGGAGCGTTTGGAGTCTCACCGTACAGAGCAACGAGCCGGGCGGCGTATATAAGTCTTATGTCTCAGCGGTTGCGTCGTGCCGACCGTGAAGCAACGGCAGGCTCGAGTTTTCGCTGACCCACCGAGTTCGCGTGCAGGCGAATATGAAGCATGGCTGCGACAGGCCAGACGTTTGGATGGCATGGTTGAGGTCGTCGCATAGATTAGTCGTGTTCTAAAGCAGAAGAGGCGTTGTCAGATAGATGAAATCGAGTGCAGACTGCTGCTTGGCAGTGGTCGAGCCAAGCTTTTCGCATTGGCCGTTGCCTTCGAAGCGAAGCCATCTGCGACAAACTCCGCAGTTTCAGCCTGGTAGTCAGGAACTACACCACCTTATCTCTACCCACCTACGCAATAACGCTCAACTCATTGTCATGGCCACGACCGACCACGTGCTGATGGAACGGTTGGAGGCTTGTTGGAGGGTCCAGGATTGCGCATCATGCCTGAAAAGTACTCTTCGGTGTGGATGGTGTTCATCGGTGGGTCTTGCGTTGTTCCGGGCGACATGTGGCATCCAGGCATACCATGGCTGCGATGTTGCCACGCTGTACCAGCGATGAGCTCGACGATAATCGCCATCGCCATCATCTGCCATCGTCAAGATAACGTGGTACTGACCATCTCCACGCGTGATAGAGCGCCACATGCGTGCCGGCGACCAGTCTTCTGGACCCCGTGTGGAAAGCGAACGCATGTCCGCTCGCACAGGAGCGTTTCGAATTGCACTAAACCTCTTGGCTGCGGCTGCTCAACAGCAACTTTCCTCACTTTGATTGTCACGGTGGTCAGCACAATTCTGGCGCTTCTGATCCTGTACGCGATCGCCAAGTGCGTTCGATCTGTGAATCGGATCTATGGGACTGGAGCTCGCCGCGGTGGTTGGGAGATCGAGATTCGTGATGATGGTAGTGTGAGTGAACGGCTGTGGGTGAGAAAGAGGAAGAGTGTGAAGTCATGGTTTCGGAATGAAGACCTGTCAGCGCGCAGCGGCGGGCGGCAAGAGGTCAATACTGAGCGCTCGCGATTACTGCCGGCTTCCTAATCTCTGTTGCCAGCACGTCCGCATTATTCGTCTCGCGATCTTTGTTGCCAGGTCTTCAGCTTCACGGTGTCTCGGGCGCCAAGAATGCCCAGAGCTGAGCGAGCGAAATGAAGTCCTATCGGCGCGCCGCGGCGAACAGCAAGAGGTCACTGAGCGCTCGCGGTTACTTCCATCTTCCTGGTCTTAGTTGCCGCGATCTCGGCGTCCACTCCGTCGTCAATCATGTCGGGCAAGCGAGCCTCTTTCCAGAGGCGAATCAACCAGTATTGCTGTTGTTGCCTTCAAATGGATGAGAGAAACCGTAGTACACGTGCGAGGACGGACTGTTATCATTGTTGTATATTTGCCTGCCCAGTCTACTGTTTTGCATCTGTGCCATTACTCTTGCTCTCTTCAGCAACAGCAGGAGTAGCGGTGCCGCTCACGTCGCCGTTCTTCTCAACAACCCCCTCGTCGTCCTTCTTCCCAGCCTCCGGCTTCGACTCCCCCTCAGCCTTCCCATCAACAAACCCAATCTTCCCCTTAACAACCCCAAGAACCTCATCCCCAACCCCACCAAACTCCTCAATCTTCCCCAACTTAGCCCTCAGCGTCTCCGCATCCCTCAGCAAAGCCTTCTCGCCCTTCTCGGTCCTGACTTCCGCCTCGCCAAAAGCCTTGGTCCACTGCGTCTTATACTCGGCGAAAATCCTGCGAGCGATCATCGAGACCTCGCCCTCTGTCAAGTGGCGCGAGAGAACGCGGTGGAGAGTCAGAGTCTCCTTTGTCAGAGTTTCCATGTACGGTGAAGGCGACGATGAGACAGAGTCGAAGTCCAACGCGAGCATACTCTTAACATGCGCGTTCGACCGCGCGGTCATGATTTCAACAAGCTTGTCATGGATGCCGGACTGGTGTTCCTGGCACAGGCGTTTCGTCTTGTCGAAATCCGCGAGGACGCCCGTCTGGTTTGCGGGCAAGTGGCGGCGGACGCATTCGCGGAGGTACGGGATCAAGGCGATGACGAAGGAGAGGGCTTGGCTGGAGAGGGCGAGGTGTTTGGTCGTGATGTTCTTGAGGCCCGCGATGCGCGTGGCGCCTGCGCCTAGGATGAGCTGGGAGGAGCGCGAGTTGAAGGCGCGCAGGACTTCGAGCAGGGAGGCGGAGATTTGGGGCGTGAGGGAGGGGAGGGAAGCGGTCAGGGAGAGTAGGGTGTTGAGGGTTGGGAGGAGAGCGGTGGCGCTGGCTACTAGGATGTAGCGGTTTTGGTCGATGAGGGCGGCCTTGGTTTGCGTTTTGGATGTGGGACCTGGCGTCGATGGTTTGTCGATTGATGCAGCGGCGGCAGCAGCGGCACCGTTCGTGAGGACTTCACCATTCGTCTTGTGCTCGGCCTGGTTGGATGGCTCCCATATGGGCGGCGTGTCGGATGCCCATTCCGGCGGATCTCTGTCCATAGCAGCGATGAGTTTGTCGATCTGGGCCTGGTCATGTTCACTGACATCGACAGCATTCCAGTTGTCAGCGTCGAGCTTGTCTGATATGCGAGAAGTCTCGGCCTGGCCCAGCGCTTGGACGAAACCGGTGATTTGAGCATTGATGACACCTCGAAGCGCCAAACCACCCCTTCCAGAGACTGCCTCGCACTCATCTGCGAACAGCCTGTTGAGAGTGAAGTAGCGTAGGAATTGGCTCTTTGACAAGCGCGTGCTCTGGTCGTTCCTAACTTTGAGAATGCGCGTGATTTGTGTTTGTGCTGTGTCGACTGCTAGCCCCAGAAGGCTCGACATATCCAAAGCCTGGCTGATGTCGTCCTGTACGTTGATCCGAGGCGGGACTGCAAGTGATCCGTTTGCGAGTTTCTCGTTGATGGAGGCCATGTTGGGAGACCTAGAGCCCATATTGGGCGACCTAGGAGGCGATCGGGTACCTTCGATGGAGTTTCTAGAATCGGGGGGTGACTGCATCTGGCTTGTCACATCCAGCAACACCTTCGTTTGTGTCGACAGCCTTCGCAATGCTTCGCCGACGGATGTGTACATGTCTATTAGCATCTTCTCTGCATCTTCGTGCTCCAGAGCGCGCAGGTTCCGGGCTAATATGCTGCTCTTGTCTTGCTGAGACAACTGCTTGCCGCCTCGCGTACTGGTCGAGACCATACTATCCGCATCATCATCTGTACTGCTAGGCAGATGCTTGCGGATCAAGGCCTTCATCTCTTTCGTGGCGGCTTCCCTGAAACCAGCGATTGCGGGCGCAGTGTGGCCACACCGTGCGAGACCGTTAAGACTTGCCAGCAAGTCTTTGCGCAACTCATCGCTCGCCTCCATATAGACCGGCGCAATGCCTCGTTGGCGCGACCATCGCTTCATTGTGTCTGACGGAGGAACCTTTCCAACGTGCTGTCGTAGATCCGAAAGAAGTGTCGTGGTGAACCTCTGTGCGAATCCAGTGCCGATTCGGTATTGCAGCTCTTGCATGCCCGAATCAAGTCCTTGAAGTGCTTTCAAAGGTCGGAGGTCGATCAGATCAGCTCGTGCCGCGCCAGGTTCTTGTTGGCCACAAATCAAACGTCCCGCTCTGTCCATCTGATCTGCAGCCTCGTCGAAATCGCCCTCATCAACCAAGTCGTCCGTCCGTTTAACACTCTCCACCACTTCCTGAACCTGTGCGGTGGCCTGTGCGAGCTTTCGCACATTTTCCTTTCGTCGCCGCTTCGATGCGACCTCCAATCCTCCAACGGCCACTTCTTTATCCAATCGTCTGAGATCCTCCCGCAAGCCCTGAATCTTGGCCACACTTTCTTCCGCTTCAGTCTGCAGCTCCTTGAGACTACCCAACGCTGTGAAGAACCCGCTGCTAGCTGTGCTTATGTTGTTGATCAGATGGACTTCAACCGTATCCATGTACCAACTCAATTTCTCCTGGAGGATCGCGTTCGTGGCCAGTGACTTTCTCGGGGGTAGAGGAGTTCCGTTGGCCGCCTTTTGCTCCACTACAGGAGTACCCGGCGGGGGACGTACGATCTCAGCGCGTTCAGAGACTACGTCGAAGGTGCGTGGATTCTCCAAGTGGAAGTCCTCATCGAAGTAAACCGGTGGAATAGTCGAAAGAGGTGTGGGCTCATTGCGGTTCCTTCGATTCGCTGCAGACGAACGCCGACGAGGCGATGCATTTGGCGTGTCTGCGGGCGAAAGCAATGCGAACGAATTTTGACGCGACAGCATGGGCGTAGCTGGACCATCTCGGTTGAAGCTCTTATCCAAAGCATCTGCAAATCGATCCGTCTTTTCCAACTCCTTGTCCTTCTTCAGCCATGTTGCCTGATCTGCTTCTGATCGACCACGTTGGAAGCTCTCGAATAAAGGTCCGATCCGGGTGAGGTAGTCGCGAAAGTTCTCGGGCGGCACATGGGGGATATTGCTCAAGGTGACTGGAGGAATGTCCTTGGTCGTTGGTGGCTTGAAGCCGGCCGCAGATGCAGATGCTTGGGTATGTGGGAGTAATCCTGTCCGTACGATAGGTGGCTGCAACAGGGTGGAGATGGCATTGTGGCTGGTTTCGCGGACAGAGCTCCCGCGCCTGGTCTTGGTATCTAAGGTGCCGCCTATTGAGCCTATTGAAGCAATGCTAGCTGCGCTCCCTCTACGCGGTTGATAGCGGCTACTCGAGGTCGGGCGATGTGCTGAGTCCTGAGCCGGGAAGGGAAAAGCGGAGGCTGAGCGCGGCGAGGATGGCGAGCTGGTGTCGATGGAGATGCGCGGCGAGGGCGCTGACATGGCCGGGAAAGAGAGTCGGTTGTGTTTATGAACAGCTCATCAGGTGCTCACGATGGTAGGGAACGCAAAGGCGAAAGACAAATCCGCGGTCTCAGCAAAAAGGCTGACTTTGTCGAAGTCGAAGTCGAAAGCGTTGGGTAGGTTATAAGTGAAAGTGATGTATCATGTGACAGCGTGGCCTCGAACGCAGCTGCCATGCAAGTGCCAACCCCAGAGCCCGGATCGGCACGCTGTCGGGTCGGACTGTCGTCCCGATGGAGATCAAAGTTAATGGAACACGAGTTGGGCGCGTTCTCGCGTTTGCACTTTGACATTAGCGTGTTCTGTTACTCGCTGGCCCCCGCGATAACAATTGAGCGGCCTCAGGGAATAAACACTCCTGCAAACACGCATTTACACCAAATCAAATCAAATCACACCCACATCCACTCAAGATGGATCGCCAAACAGTCTACTCCCTTGATCTCTGGGGCGAGCAGAAGTCCGAAGCCAACGACGGCCAGGAGAGCAACAATGCCGTCCAGAAGAAGCTGGTCGACTTCATCCTGTCTTTTGCTGTCGACAATGCCTTCGTATACCGGTATGCGATGAGACGATCGTGTGTTGCCAGACTTGTACTAACATGCTCTTCTCAGCGACCAAATACGAGAGAATGTCCTATCCAAACAATACTTCTGCGACGTCGACATGTCCCATCTCATCCAGTACGACGAAGAGCTGGCGCAAAAGCTGAACAACGAGCCCGCCGACATGATTCCTCTGGTATGTGGACACGCAGTTTCTGCTGAACGACATCCGCTAACTTTCATCTCAAGTTCGAAGCAGCCCTCCGCACATGCACACAACGCATCCTCTACCCCTCACGCAGCGAAGAAGATCTCGAGCTTTCCAAATCACTACCTAGCCATCAGCTCCTCCTCCACTCCTCGGTCTCGCAGACCTCCATCCGCGGCCTCACAGCGACAAACGTGTCCCACCTCGTTCGCATTCCTGGTATCGTCATCGGCGCCAGCACCCTCTCCTCAAAAGCTACCAGCCTCCATATCGAGTGCAGAAATTGCCACAACGTGGAACACATCGCAGTAAACTCTGGCTTCAGCGGTATCACACTCCCACGAGTCTGCAACAGACCCAAGGGTCCTGAGGATGGAGGCGAGAAATGTCCACTAGACCCGTTCTTCGTGGTGCATGAAAAGAGCCAGTTCATCGACCAGCAGGTCCTCAAACTACAGGAAGCTCCGGATGATGTCCCGGTCGGAGAATTGCCTAGACATATCCTGGTCAGTGCGGATCGCTACCTCGCCAACAGAGTCGTACCAGGCTCAAGATGTACGGTCATGGGTGTTTTCAGCATCTACAACAGCCAAAAGAACAGCAAAAACAGCGGCGCAGTGGCTATCAGGAACCCCTACCTCAGAGCCGTCGGCATCCAGACCGACATTTCACACCAGCAGGGCGGCGCGACGATGCAATTCACAGAAGAGGAGGAACAAGAGTTCCTCGAAATGTCTCGCAGACCTGATCTCTACGAAGTGTTCTCCTCATGTATCGCGCCCTCCATTTTCGGAAACGCAGACATCAAGAAAGCCATCACATGTCTTTTGATGGGCGGCAGCAAAAAGATTCTTCCCGACGGCATGCGGTTAAGAGGAGACATCAACGTTCTCCTTCTTGGTGATCCCGGTACCGCCAAATCGCAATTGCTCAAATTCGTCGAGAAGTGCTCGCCTATCGCCATCTACACATCAGGAAAGGGTAGCAGTGCAGCTGGTCTTACAGCCTCCGTGCAGCGCGACACAACAACCCGGGAGTTCTACCTTGAAGGTGGTGCCATGGTACTAGCTGACGGTGGCGCTGTCTGCATTGACGAGTTCGACAAGATGCGCGACGAGGACCGTGTAGCCATCCACGAAGCCATGGAGCAGCAGACCATCTCGATCGCCAAAGCCGGAATCACCACAATCCTTAACGCTCGCACAAGTGTGCTTGCCGCCGCCAACCCGATCTTCGGTCGCTACGACGATCTCAAAACACCAGGCGAGAACATCGACTTCCAAACAACGATTTTGTCCCGTTTCGATCTCATCTTCATCGTCCGCGACACACACGACAGGAACCGCGACGAGACCATCGCCAAGCACGTCATGAACCTCCACATGAACGGCCAGGCCAACAACAACCCCGAGGCATCAGTCTCCGAGATCCCAGTCGAGAAGATGAAGCGCTACATCTCCTACGCCAAATCACGATGCGCGCCTCGCCTGAGCGCCGAAGCCGCCGAGAAGCTCTCCTCCCACTTCGTCAGCATCCGCCGACAAGTAGCCCGCGCCGAAGCAGACGCCAACCAACGCTCCAGCATCCCCATCACAGTCCGCCAACTCGAATCCCTCGTCCGTATCTCGGAATCCCTCGCCAAACTTGAGCTCGCTCCTATCGCGACGGAGAAGCACGTCGACGAGGCCATCCGCTTGTTCTTGGGCTCGACCATGGACGCCGTCATGTCCGCGGGAGGTGACACGAGCGCTCTCGGCGCAGGAGGCAATCGCGAGATGGTGGAGGAGGTTCACAAGGTCGAAGAGGAGCTCAGGCGCCGTTTGCCGATGGGTTTCACTGCCAGTCTTGCTACTCTGCGTAGAGACTTTGTCGATCGCAAGGGCTACAGCGAACAGGCTCTGAACCGTGCTTTGCAGGTGTTGGTGAGGAGGGAGACGGTGCAGTTCAGGCGCGGTGGCGCTGTGGTTCACAGGAGTGGCATTTGATTGGCAAACGGTGTTTATGAGTAGGCCTGAATGGTTTCTAGATGTCTGTTATGAGTTGCATGCATCTGGGTTAGGGGCGTTTTGGGGAGTGGTTGGCTGGATTCCTGTTCTTTTTCGTCTTTTCTCGGCAGGTTTTCTAGGTCGAGGCGGAAACGCTGACTGATGTACGTGTAGTTACTTAACTTCTTCCGGCTCGGATATCGGGAGGCAATGATACCAGATATAATTCTATTGACCATATCCATCGCTGCGTACGCGATCGAATTTGATTGAACATTAAATCACCCTCACTCACAAGTTGCAACGCCGAAGACACACCGATTAGATGAATTCCTACGTCGTGATGTCGGGCTTGGAACACGACATACCTACATGGGTGTACTCGCTACTTCTCAGCACAGCATTTGTTCACTTCGTCACGAGGTTTCGTTGATCGCAACGAAGGAGATCCAACGGCACATGCTCCAATAAGCAACGCGCAGTTCAATGGCGAAGAGGGAGGCAATGGTGCTCCAGCGACTTAACAGGACGCTTCTGGTTCTCCTGTGGAGCATGACTCTCCTCTGTGATACTCTGTTGGCCCGATCTGCTGAACATCACGATGATGATTGGGGTGGGGATTTATTCGACTCGTATGTTTTAAGACTTACTGTTGAACACGGTAGTCTCGTTGCTTACACCAGGCAGCCTCTTCGATTCTAGGATGCTGATGTTTTTCTTCAACGATAGTGAATGATCTGGCCATCATGCCCAAAGCCCTGTTCGACCTCGCCATGGCGCTGGGCATTTATGTCGTTCGCTGGAGGCGGCGCAAAGCAAACTTGCCCGGACCGGAATTCAAAGCGTAGAATGCAGTCAACGTCTTCAATATTGCCAATCAGCTTTACCTTATCGTCATGCCTTGGTATCCGCCGGCTGGGGGCATGTATGCGGGCGATGTGGGGTTCTGGTATGCTACTTATGCGGTCGTTGGGGTTGCGATGTAAGTTGATCGTCGGTTGGATTCTGGTGATGACAGCTATTGACTGATGGTTGATTGCAGCATCCTTCTTTGCGCCGTCTACTATTACCTTTGGGCGGTTATGTTGCTGGAATGGAGGGATTATTCGCTGAGACAGGAGTTTGTGATTCTGGATGGTGGAGCCCAGACTCTTCAGTTGAGGAAGGTTCCGAACTCTGAGGTTGAGGCTTGGGATGCGAGGCACGATGCGGCGGGACATGTGGTCGATTATGAGCGTACCGACGATGGCTCCGAGAAGGGTGTTCTAGACCAGAGCGAGTCAGACGATCGGAAGCAGGCCTGTGTTTCCGTCCAGGATGATGGCTGGGTGTGCTTTTAGGATGAAGCTTTTGGGGTTGGGGTGCATATTTACGTGGCAGGACTTTGAAAGAACATGAGGTTCTGGACCCTTGTTCTCGTCGACGGCCATTGACTGCCTATATCTGTATGATGTCGAGACTCTAAGCAGTAAAATCGACGTCTAGTTGGAAAACCATCATCACCACCCCATTCGGTTGATATTCGAAGGATTGACCGGCGACTGGGACTAGACTGCTTCCGTGAGTTGTATGCCTATATCCATCGAGTAGAATCTATGAGCATCTCGCCGGTACCGGCTTGTTTACGAAGTACTAAAGCTGCTGATACTATCACTTGGGCCAGTGAGATAGCAGGTTTCATCCCCTGGATTTTGTTAGCATCTCGCCGGCATGAAGATTGAAGATGATTCCCGACACGCCGACGCTGGCAACGCCACATAGGGGCTGAATCCGACCATGTCAACAGCCTTCAACATAAACTGAGGTGCCAGACACGTCTCGCTGCCAGTCCGCGGAATGACAGCATGTGTCTAACAGTTGGGAGTGGCATGAGTGATCACCGCCGCCACCGCTCTCGCCATGAACGTTGCAGATAGTCCGCGGCGCGCTTGTCATCAAGCAACAAAGGTGAGATCCAAGTCGACACACACAGTCGCGTGACCGCCTTCTCATGCAGTGGGGCATAGTGGCGGAACAGGACTGATACAATTGAATCTCAGCCCTGGAATTGGAAGGGGACAGAAAGGCGTTCTGGCTGCCGCAATAGGCGCGACGGTAGTGTGCGCGTGCCGTCGGTCTGACACACGACTAATGGTGGAGTAAGGGTAGTCATGATGTTTCGTCGGGTTTGAAGGGATGGTGGTGGTCTAGAGCGCG
This sequence comes from Cladosporium phlei, assembly GCA_003614995.1. NCBI lineage: Eukaryota > Fungi > Ascomycota > Dothideomycetes > Cladosporiales > Cladosporiaceae > Cladosporium > Cladosporium phlei. The sequence goes on along the minus strand of QZFA01000006.1, from coordinate 132,133 downwards.
GCGTCGTGGGCGTTGAAGGCGTTTCAGTGGCGGATTGCTACGGTAAGGTCGATACCGTCGATACTTGGGCAGGACATTGTCTGATGTGATGGGATGTGAGTGAGGTCCTTGTCGAAGTCTTGTCTTGTCGCATGAGTCGTCGGTGACGCATGGTCACTTGGCGGCCTGTACCTCGCCCGATCGGGTCGCAAGATGGAAGTAGTAGTACGGCAAAGGTAAACAGCTGCCCCTCCATCATCCTTACATCAAGCATCTGGCCGTCCCTCTATCTTGCCTTTGTCTCGATACCAGCACACTCACCCTCATCCTCATCCTTACACCCGGATATCATACACATCTACCAGTCCGCCCATCAATATCAATCAATTTGCGATCCTGTCCGCCAACTCTTCGGTGCACCGCCTGAGCTTACAACCCTGCGTACCTGCATCGACTCCACCAGCAAGCAAGCAAGCAAGCAAGCCTTTCACGTGCTTGATTGCCGACTTCCCTCCCTGCTCATCCTTGCTGTCAGCTTGAGCTCTTGCTAGCCTTCTGGACAGCAACAGGCAAAACAAACAAACCAAAACACATACATCTCCACCAACCCGACACAGCTCTACCGCCACCATCATGGCCCACACCGCTGCCGCCCAGCACTCACCCCACGAGGTGTCTGAAAAGAGACCCAGAGGTAAACTCACCACCAACATGCTATACAGCTACATCCACTCACACTCTCAACTCCCAGGAATCCTCAAAAACACACACTCCTTCCAGCAAGCATCCCCCGACGCCGTCTCGCCCACACACTCCCACAGCGCCATCTCAGAGGTCCCAGGCCCGGCTCTCACCGATAACAACGATGCCACCAGCCGCCCCGGCATGCCCACCCGCGGCATGTCCGAGAAAGAGATCGTCCAACTCAACACGGAGCTGAACGCCGGCGAAGCCGGCCACCGCCGCACGAGCTCGCACACCCGCCACAGCATGACGCGCCGCCAGTCGTCCAACTCAGGCATGCAAGACGAGACCAACCCGCGCCTGAAATGGGACGAGGCGAACCTGTACGTCAACGAGTCGCAGATGGGCGGCCGCATGAAGATCGACGAGCCCAAGACGCCGTACGCTAAGCACTACGACCCGTCCGAGGACGACGCCGAGATCTCGGCCATTAACGCGCAGGACCTGAATGTCGACGAGCTGGACATGAAGCCCAAGCCTTCGCACAGCAAGAACAAGCCCGAGAGCGATATTCCCGGTTTGGATATTGGGGAGCCCGAGTTGAAGCCTGCTGAGCGTAGGGACAGCGACGCCGATAGGAAGGTCGAGCTCAGCCAGGACAGCATGGATATTGATGGTGGACACCATGGCGAGGGAGAGGGCGATATGAGTACTGAGGAGCTGGAGAAGCACAAGCACTTTGAAGAGATGCGCAAGAAGCACTATGAGATGAAGAACATCAAGGACCTGCTAGGGTGAGTCTTCATGGAAGCTTCTGTCCAATTTTGAACCATAACTAACGATTTCGCAGACACCCCGAAGACCTCGATGTCGACGACGAAGACGACGAGAAGAAGTAGTAGCGCCCGCTGCCCTTCTTTCCTCTCCTGAACCATAAACGAGACACGACATGCATGCATAACCCCATTCGAATGCTCATTGCTCTTCTTCCCTTTCACCTTCGTCCTTGTTTTCCTCGCTCACGAACACATTTTGCATTTGCAGGCGCTGGGTACGAGAGGCACACGGCACGCGAAGAAAGTGTTGGAGGCGGCCCATCATTGAAGCTTTTTGTCATGAAAGCATGGTGTGTATCTGTAGGTACGAAATTTGTTCAATTGATGAGGTGTTTCTTGCGGTAATACCATCACGCTCCTGCTGTACTACTGAAAACCAAGATCTACCTACATGTACCTGTGGGAGAGACATTATCGCGACTCGTTGATCTCCGTGGCCTACTATGCCATACATACGGTAATGCCATTACGCTCCGCCTGTTATTTCACAGTATCTACCGGTGGATAACACGCTCGGCTCAAGTCGGTCCTACGCACATGCGCGTGACGTAGAATCAGAGTAAAAGCGAGAAGCTTACCCATCACATTGAGATGCTAAAAAATACTAACATGTCCAATCAAACAATTTCTCAATTTGATGTCGTAAAGCATGGGGGTATCTTTCGTTCTATATGATTTATCTTCTTCTTCTTCTTCTTCTTCTTCTTCTTCGGGTGCCGTCTTCCCATTGGTAATAGTACTCAAGCAATCTCTTTGAGCCAGCAACTAATCCTCGCCGTCGACGAAATACAGCTTCCTCAACAGCCACAAGGACAGATTATTCAATCAAGTCAACACCGATGTTTCCAACTCTTTCACTTCCATCAAATGCTCCATCCCAATACATGCAACACACGCACGCCATGCGGAAAACAACGAAAACGCCTTTCCTCTCAGCCCGCCGCAGACCCATCAAGGCAATTCAGATCTTCCTCAAAACTTCCACACACCAATCCTTCGCCTCCCTGCTCTCCCTCAACCCATACCGCCACGCCAGCGGGAACACGTGCATCTGCTTCTCCCAATGCAGCCAGCTCCCGCCCACGCCCGCCTCAACCAACCGGTCCCTAAACAACAGTCCATCCGGCGTCAAGATATCGTAGCCGCCCGTAACACCATGAATCTGCACTCCCCGATCGCGCAAAGCATGTAAGATCTCGTCCGAGACGAGTAAGGGCGAGAGTTTGGGGTCTTCGGGCGACATGTCGCCGCACCAGGTGTCGGACGTCGCTTTGATAAATTTGTGCCGCAGTAAAGGGTCTTTGGGCTCGATGAGGGGGATGGCGGGGTTGCTGCGGCGCAGGTCGACGGAGGCGCCTAGGGTGAGGATTGCGGTTGGCATTGGTGGAGGTGGTGCTGAAGGGTCTGAGGCTGCGGCTAGGCGGAGCATTTCGAGTGGTAATGCGAGGGCGAGGTTTCCGCCTGCGGAATCGCCTGCTAGGATCGCGATTTCGTTCGCGGCGGCGGAGGCGTTTAGGAGGGTTGGGAGGAGGTTCAAGAGGATCGGGAGGGAATCTGCGGCGGGCGATTTCGGCGCCAGAGGGTAGGAGATGAGCGAGACGGTGGAATTGGGGATCGAAGCCGCGAGTTTGGAAGTGAAAGCCCAGTGGTCTGGCGAAGCAGGCATTCGCCAACCTCCACCGGCGAAGTAGTAGATGCGCTTGTGCTGCTGGACGGCCTTTTCGCTGGGTTTGGCGTGGGCGGAGCCGCCGGGGAGGGTATGGGGGGCTTTTGCGGTCATGTCGTAGATGTAGACGTCTTGCACTTTGCGCTCTGAGACGGTGCAGCGGGTTGTGGCGTGTTTGGGGATGTCTAGTTGGGGGGACCCGGGGGGTAATTCGCAGGTCATTTTGGTGATGCGGGGGCCGAAGGGGCGGAGGAAGGTGTGCAGGAGGTACATTAGGAGGGTGCGGTTTGTGCGGTGGTCGATTTGCATGGTGTTGCTGCTGCCGGTGTTGGCTGGGGTGGGTTCTGGTTCTGGAGATGTTGAGGTTGAGTTCATGGTTTCTTTGATCTCTTCTGGTGGTGTTTGAGGAGGTTTGTGGTCTTCCATGGCTGGCGGCGGCGAGTCTCGAAAGACTGTCAGGTTGGACGTCGAGGAGTTGTTGAGCAGTACGGCTGTTAATCAGCAGTGGTGTAGTATAAATTGGTGAGGAAGAGAGAGCGCGTGACTGAAAGGATGGAACAATACTTCGTCCTGCGGGTTCTGTATAGCTAGATCGCATGGGTATGTCGATCAGGGCAGCGGCAAATTAGCAATCAGGTCATGCACGCCTACACTAGCTGGCGAAGACTCTGATATTGACTTCGTCTGAAGGGGCTGAGTCTTTTGATCCGTTCACACGCGTAGGCGAACAAGCTGAGTGGAGTGCTTCATTCTGGTGGCCGGCACGGTTGGATGCATTTCGGCCATATTCACAAACGGGATGTCGATGACATCGTTCACATCGTTCACAACGATTTTAAGTGGAGACTCGATCGTCGGCAAACCCTGCATCGGTTGAGGCAGAGCCGAAAAGTAAGACCAGGGGCTTCATCGGGTCCACATGGCCCGAGGTTGTTGTCGACAAGCTCGACTTGCTTTTTCCTAGATCAACTGTTTGTGTCATTTCTCCAGATGGGGGGACTGGGGATATGGGGAATCCATGTGTTTGTTTGAGCTATATTGTGTTGATCTGCTCACTTCTTCTCAGTGCACTGGAATCCAGGTGGCTGGTGATTACTCATGCTTCGAACAGCCTGCAGGCATCGATTGGATCGATTGGAGCCAAGAAGACAATCTTCACGACGACATCATCACCTTTCCCCTCGCAAAGCACTTGGCGAGTTCATTTGAACACTGCCACTGGCTAGACTATATCTGCTGAGAGACTTGGACTTGTACAACAGCAAATACAGCTCGCGGGAAAGATACCCAAAGCATGCGGGAAGCAACAGCAGCTGCACTTGCTATCTGCACAAATTGCCTGCATCATGTAGCTACTTCTCTTCCGTACAGATCGCTATGGATACCACCGGCGAGTAGCACAGCCTTCTGAGCAACAACGATAATGCCTGCATTTTCCCCTCTCACTGGCTTCTTGGGACCAAGGCGAGACATATCACCTACCGGATTGGTCCTGATAACAGCATTTCCACCGCATGAGATAATATTATAAGAAGGCCATTTCTCTAGGACTCAACAGTACCCTGGGAGTCAGTACCATATCTCATTTTGCAGGACTACTCATCATGAAGGCGAGCCTCTTGAGTGCACTCCTACTTTCCGCGGTTGCGGCCGCACCCTCGCCCTCCCTTGGGCGTCGTGTCGGCACAAATGGCTATGAAGGCTACAAGGTCCTCCGAATGGCAACTGGAGACCAATTAGAGCAGGTCAAAGACATGCTGTCTGCTTTCCAATACGACGAATGGACCCACGATGCCTCGGAATACATCGACTTTTCGATTTCACCCGAACAAGCAAGCCAGTTGAAGGCATTGGGTGCATCTTTCAAGGAGATCCATGTTGACTTGGGGATGGATATTGCTTACGAGAGTAAGCCATGCGGCTACAAAGGTATGATCTGTATGACAACGCTCTCTTCCAGCACATGCTGACAATCAAACCAGGGAAGAACAAGACCGGAGCCTTACCTGATCTTTCATGGTTCGACGGTTACCATCCCTTCCAAGACCATCTCGACTACCTAGACGACCTATCTGAAGCCTTCAACAACTCCGAAACTTTCGTCTCCGGCAAATCCCTCGAAGGCCGCGAGCAAAAAGGCGTCCACTTCTGGGGCAAGCACGGCAAAGGCAAGAACAAGGCAATCCTCTGGCACGGCACCACCCACGCCCGCGAATGGATCTCCGCCATGACCGTCGAATACCTCGCCTACCAACTCATCGCCGGCTACGGCAAGTCCAAGCTCGTCACCTCATTCCTAGACGACTACGACTTCTACCTCATCCCCTTTGTCAACCCAGACGGCTTCGTATACACGCAGACCAACGACCGCCTCTGGCGCAAGAACCGCCAACCTCCACCGCCGGGGACGAACTCGACGTGCTGGGGTGTTGATCTCAACCGCAACTGGCCGCATGAATGGGATACCAATCCGGAAGGGAGCTCGAACAACTCCTGCTCCCAGACCTACCGCGGCGCGTATCCCGCTTCGGAGCCCGAGATGGTCGGCATGGCAGGCTTCGCGGACAAGCTGGCCGAATCGCAAGGTCTCAAACTCTTCATCGACTGGCACAGCTACTCCCAACTCCTCCTCACGCCTTACGGTTTCAGCTGCGATACTTTCCCCGAGACCAACGAGGAGCACATCGCGTTGATGAACGCTACTGCTAAAGCCATCGCTTCTGTGCACGGCACTAATTACACGGTCGGTCCCGGGTGTGAGACTCTGTACCCTACCAACGGAGCTAGCTATGACTACGCTTATGATATCTCTGGGGCTGAGTGGGCGAGTCTCATCGAGTTGAGGGATGATGGGGAGTTTGGCTTTGTCTTGCCGCCAGAGCAGATCCTGCCGAATTGTGAGGAGATTTGGGCGGGGATGCAGGTGTTGTTGGCGCGCATTTAGGGAGAGGTCGTCCGGGGTTGACGTGTTTTCGTGGGAGAAAGAGGGAAAGGTGGTCAGAGGATGCTCAAGGACGGTTTGAATCCATTCAGCAAAAGAACAGCATATAGAATCGGTTTTACAGACAATCCTTCCATCGAATCCGGCAAATCACATCTGCCGAATTCGAGATCATCCAAGGTCGATTAGCTCAGTTGGTTAGAGCGTGGTGCTAATAACGCCAAGGTCGCGAGTTCGACCCTCGTATTGACCATTTCTTTTGCCTTCCTCATGGAGGCCTATCCTTTTGCACCTCGGTACCATCTACAATCAGCATCGTCTTTCACGTCGCTGCACACTGCGGTGTTGAGGTGGTGGTGCTAAGACGTCGCCACTCAAGCACACCTGCAGCTTCGAACTCAGATCATTGGTGGCCATTCGGTCTCCGTAGACCCGGAAGGATCTCAACTTTGACGGGACTGATTGCGTAAACATCTACATGTACATGTACTTACTGATTGCGACATCAGCAGGGCGCAGGACGACGGCTATTTTTGGTGAGCGAGCTGGATCTGGGAGGAACGTATAAGCACGCCTGGCTGTGAATCGATCTAAGGAAGCTCTCTCGCGTGCTGGGAGAGAGCTCTCTGTGATTATCTGCGACGGAGCAACACCAACTGAGCGGCTGCTCATCTAGGATCTCACTGAGGACATATCTCACCTTTCGATTTTCAATCAAATCAGGCGTCACGATGGCTTTCTTCCAGGACCTGCCCTGGCATTCTGGCGAGATCGCCATGGCGAAAGCGATGAAAGTGCCGGAGATGGACAACCCAACCGTACCCATGCTCTCACCACAGCTGGCAAAACATTCCCGAGTGGTGCCCCTCATTGCTATCGGGACTCTTGACAAGCAAGGTCGCCCTTGGACAACTCTCTGGGGCGGCGAGAAAGGAATCTCACAACCTATAGCTCAGGAAATCTTAGGCATACGCTCTCAGGTTGTAACTCATCATGATCCAGTTGTCCAAGAGCTGGTCGGTAAGGAAGGTGATGGCACTGTCATGCGGGAAGAAGGGGTTGGAAGAATGGTTTCCGGACTGACTATTGACCTCGAGACGCGGAAAAGGACGAAACTCTTCGGACGGATGGTCGCAGGTGCTCTTACCTTGCGAGAAGATGAGGCGACCGATTCGCATCAATCTATTGCTGAAGTCCAGCTGGTTCTCAAGATCGAGCAAAGTCTAGGCAACTGCCCGAAATACTTGAACAAGAAGCACATCGAGCCCGCGGTGTCCAATCCCGAGCTTGTCTCCGACTCACCACAGCTTCCACACCGAGCGCTCGACCTCATATCAAAAGCAGATCTCTTCTTCCTCTCCAGTGCAAACAACGACCTCGACATGGACACAAACCACCGCGGCGGACCAGCAGGTTTCGTCCGCGTCATATCAAACGAAGCCTCAGGAGCCGTCCTCTGCTACCCAGAATACTCAGGCAACCGCCTCTACCAAACCCTCGGCAACCTAAAAGTAAACCCACTACTCGGAATCTGCGTCCCCGACTTTGACACAGGCGACATGCTCTACCTCACCGGCAAAACCGAAATCCTCATCGGCCCAGCCGCAGCCGCCATCCTCCCACGCTCCAACCTCGCCGTCAAAATGACCACAACATCCGCCCGCTTCGTAGCCACAGCGCTCCCCTTCCGCGGAACACCAGGCGAACCCTCACCCTACAACCCCACCGTCCGCCACCTAGCCTCAGAAAAACACCTGCAAGCCCCAAAAGAACCCCTCTCCCAACAACACCAACAAGCAACCCTCCTCCTCCAAACCCCCCTAACGCCCACAATCTCGCGCTTCAAATTCGCCCTCTCAAACCCCACCGCAACCCACAGACCAGGCCAATACGTAACCCTCGACTTCGCCTCGTCCCTCGACATCGGCTACTCGCATATGCGGGACGACGATCCACGAAGCTTGAACGACGATTTCGTGCGGACGTTCACCGTCTCCTCGCCGCCGGGGAATCCTCCCGACCCGGTCCGCAGGTTGAAAGACGACGAGTTTGAAATCACGGTAAGGCGCGTGGGGGCTGTGACGGGGGAGATGTTCAAGCATGGCGGGACGGAGAAGAAGGAGGGTGGTGATCGGGCGGGGTTGGGGTTGGAGGCTGGGGTCAAGGGGTTTGGGGGGGAGTTTGATGTTAGGCAGGATGATGGGGGGGATGGCGATGGGAATGGGAGGGAGGTTGTGGGTTTCGTTGCGGCGGGGGTGGGGATTACGCCTTTGTTGCCTTGTTTGGGGGGTTTGGATTTGGGGCGCTTGAGGTTGGTTTGGAGTGTTAGGAGGGAGGATTTGGGGTTGGTGAGGGATGTTTTGGGGGAGTGGCCGGGGTTGGTGGGGGGGTTGAGGCTTTTTGTTACTGGGGTTGGGGAGGGGGAGGAGGGTTCTGGTGTTAAGACGGAGATTGGAAACGCGGCTGACAAGGTAGATTTGCGGTTTGGGAGGATGTCGGCTCAGGATGTCAGGTTTGACGACGATGGCGTGAAGAAGTACTACCTCTGCACTGGGACGGGGATGAGGAAAGTTTTGATGGAGAGGCTGTCTGACAAGGAGTTGATCTTCGAGGATTTCAACTTTTGATTGCTGTTTCGCATGTATATGTGTGTCGAGAAAGGCATGCATCGATACCACATCATATCCCAACAACTCTCTGCTTCCCTCTCCACTTGTGAAGAAGAAGTCCGATGTCCCAGTCCCTCCTGGCTCAAGGACATGATCGAATCATCTTTTCACGCTCGGCTTACACAGTCTTCCCCTTCCCCCTCTCCCTAGCAACCCTCGCCCCCTCCCTCCTCTTCCGCCACCACCAAGCCCCCGCCAAAACCCCGACCGTCAACACGCCCGCCACCACCAACGAAACAACAAAAGCCCTCCAAGCCGGCACCCCATCATTGATCTCCGCGATATTCATCCCGAAAATCCCCGTCACGAGCTGCAGCGGCAAGTAAACCGCGGCGAGCAGGGTCAGCATCGTGGCGGTCTCGGCTTGCTTCATTGACGTTTCGGCGTCGCGGACTGTGACGGAGCCGATGAGGAGTTGGATCTCGTCGTTGAGGGTTTTGTTGACGGCGTCGAGGCGGGTTTCGAGGCTGGTGAGGATGGTTGGGAGGGTCGAGACTTCGATACGGTACGGGTTGGTTGGGGTGATGTTGGGGGCGGAGCCGGCGCGGGTTGTGCGGCTTGAGGGGAGCTGGTTGTGATGACATGTCAGTTCCGTTGGTCATGGTCGACAGGTAGCGGTTTGTAGGGGGATGTTGAGTATCGGGGTTCTTTTTCTCTTGATGGTGAAGCTTGACAAGCCAGGGCAGGATTGGCGATATCAAACCTGACTCTCAGCATCCTCCAACTCGAACAGAATCGCTCCTCTGGTATTCCCAATCCCCTCCCTGGCATCAGCCAGCTGCCGGCGGAAATTGCTCAGAGCAGTGAAAGTCGTCATGTCGACGTCCGTCGCAGCCTGGTGCTGTTGCCGCCTCATATCGCTCTCGACGTGGCACACCAGCGCTTCCCATGCGGCCACCACCAGCAGCCAGTGCAAGACAAAGTCTGGCCTGCGGGTCAAAGTGCCGCGTGCGTGTACGCTCAGACTTTCTAAGACCGTTGCTAGGGTGAAGATGCGGCACATGATCTGCAGGAGGTCAAAGGGGCGGAAGATCTTGCCGTTGGGCCAGTCTTCGCTGTTCATCGGCATGGTCAGGCCGTCGCCTGTCCGGCGCTGGAGAAGTTCGTGGTAGGGCTGGTGGGCGTCGGGTCTTATTGCTAGGGGTGCGTCGACGAGGAAGAGGTCTGGAGTGGTACCGAAGTCAGCTTGTGGTCGAAAGCTAGGCAGTGAAAGAGTATGCACAAGTCACTTACAAAGTCCTTCGTGCAGCTCGCAACCCGAGATCCGCGTAGTGGTCTTCTCCCACTTCTTGTCGCTGTCTCGAATGAAGACTTCGCGCCTGGAATGGGACTGTTTGCGAGGGAAGTGCTCGAGGCCAGGGCGGGCGGTTGCCGACCTGAGGAAGCACATGCCGGTCTCGGCTGCAGACCAGGGCTGGATCGAGCGGTTTTCCTTGCACCGCAGGGACTGCACGGCGCGGATGCCATCGAGGTGGAAGCCGGCGACTTTCGCTGCGGGAGCGTGGTGCTACGACATGTCTGTGATGTGGACGGACTCGCTCCCTCTCGCGGTATTGTTACCGCCACCGTGGCTGTTATCTAGCCTGTTGAAGTGCTGCAGGATGAAGTCGGGGTCGGTAGGAGGGAGGTGTGGAGCGAGGAGTTTCGCCCATTCTTCGTTGTGTTGACGTTCCAGATCCGGCGAGACGGGTGCATGTCAGAGAGTAACACCACTTGCGTGGTTCTTGGAGGCAGTGTAATGTCCGTCGTTGCTGTTATTGGCGTGAGTGGCGTAGTCGGTGTGGAGGTCTGGCCGTCACTGTGTACGGAGGCATTGCTGTTGTGGTCGCTGCTGGGCTGCATAGTCGCTTTCTTGCTACGAAAATGACTGGTGTTTTTGGAAGGTACTTGAGTACACTATGCTGTGTTGCGCTGCTTTGATTGCTGTATATCGCGGCGAAGGTGGAATGTTGTGGGCATGGTCATTCGACACAACATCGACAGGATGCAGTAAACAGTCTCGCCGGGAACGAGGAAAGGTCCATTTGATCGATCGGTCGATCGATTGATCGTTCTGCGCAACGGGAAGGCTTACCCGGTCGGAAAGCACCTCATTCGGCAGGAATCATACCGTGTCGGGCCGAAGTGCGGTTCTTCGGCGAGTACATGGTGTTGTGTTGTAGTAGACACCGAATTGCGTCTTCTTCCTAGTCTCATAGGCGTTGGTGAAGTCGAAATCTTAACGCCAGCATGCTTCAGTCAGATATAATCTTGTTCTCTGGAAGACTGGTGGCGAGTTCCGTGAACGACGGTTGTGTTCGGATGTTGTCGTCGAGCTACAGAAGACAGAAAAACACATGTTGTGTGATGGCCAAGCATTTCTCCACTTTACACACGCCCACACCAAGAAACAAACATTTTTACACCCTTTCAACCCTCCGTCGCTCGTACTCGCCATCACGTTATACTGTGTCCTTGGTATAGGCCATCATGGCTCGTGGCAAGAAGGTCGAGCCGCACGTCGCTTCGCTCATCAAGATCTTCCTGGACGCTGGCCGTCTCTCATGCGTGCAAATCGCAAAGGAGCTGGGCCTATCAGCCATGACCATCTACCGCATCAGGCTGAACTACGACCTGTACAATGCTCCGTACCCGCCATCATTTGCGACTAAAGGACGACCGCAGGCCTTCACGCCAGAGCAGCAAGCCGTAAGTTCGGCGTCAATCGAAGCTTCGTTGTTGCTAACGCCACTGATGTTTTCTGCAGTACATTCTTTCACTGTTCAACAACCGACCGAGCATGAAGCTCGAAGAGGCCGTGATGGCAGCTTCAAAACGGTTTGACATCACTGTGGGTGCCCACACTATCAGTAACGTCTTGCTTCGCCATAAATGGTCTCGCAAGTCCGCCAAGGTCGCAGAGTAAAGGGTGTTCAAGGCTGGCATACAACCCACTTGCTGCTCCGCTGTGCCCGTGCGATGCCAACAAGCCGCAATGCAAGATGATCTGAAAGGCGCTTTTCTGCGAGGAAATCCACTGGATCTGAGCATCTTGGCCATCTAAGGCAACCGCTTCACCACTGTCAACCTCGTCAACAACACTGTCTTGGAAGCTGGAGTCAGCAACGGTACGATGAAAGTTTGGCAATGCTGGCAACACATTCCAATGATCTAGGTTGATCGGAATCTATGTTCGAGTCCAATCCGTCTGGTCATCCTCCTAGCTGTCGCACTGGATTGGGCAAAAGCCAAAGCGAAGACAGGGAGATGTTGATCAGCCTTCCAGAGCCGTTTTCCCCCCAAACGAGCCACCCTACAGATCGCAAGGCTTTGCGGTGCCGTCCCTGAGCCATCTTATACATGGATGTCGACAATCTGGAAACTCTGGCCGTTGTCAAGGCTGACATGGGAGCAGGAAAAGGAATATCTTCATTCGACCTAGCCCAGTGCAGATCATCGGTTTCAGACCAATCCAAACTCACACATCCTCGCTACGAACTTTCGGCCACCTCTTGTTCCATATTCAGTATACGATACCGTACCCTAACCCTGCGGTACCCCTGGCCGAAGGCTTTCGGCGACGTTCTGTTCCGGCCGATCAAGATACTTTCGACTACAAAACTGTATGCCCTCAACTACGCCATTCCCAGGCTACAATGCCAATCAAAAGGCGCGTGCAGCCACGGATGCGGAACAGCCAACACAGCAAGGCTCCAGTCCTCCACAACGCAGATCGCTCCCTCTGCTACAGTACACCACCCCCGGGCTGAACCAGGATGCGTGCCAATCAGACAGCGCATACAGCTACGGATGTGAGATAACCCCGAGAGTGCGGCTCCAGTCCATTGTTCGATGACAGTGCCGGTCTGTACTGTAGTTGGGACTTCGAACTTAACAGTATCCTTGTGAAACCGTGAATGTATCAACCATGCACGGACGCAAAAATACATCATTGCGCTTCACAACATGTCTGGCAATTGTCAGGGAACACAAGTATATGTACAAGAAGCCCAACCCTGATCTGCTCGACTCCGGATAACCACGCCTCTCCACCCACACAAACGCAATCATGAATGCCACGCGCCTACTCGAAGCAGCACGCGCACACCCATTGCAAGCAGGAGTCCTTCTCCTTGTCTTCACTTTCGTCTACAAAGCGTCAGAAGCCATTTATCGGCTGTACTTTCATCCCTTGGCCGGCTTCCCAGGACCTCGCGAGGCAGCGCTCTCAGAAACCTGGTTGTACAAGGTGTCTGAGACTGGAAAGCAAGAGCAAGAGTTCGAAAGACTGCACAAAAAATACGGTAATGAGGAGATTCCCTAAGCCGCATCATTATACACCACTAACGACCTCGTCCCAGGAACCCGAGCTCTCAGGATTGGTCCAAACGAGCTCCACATTTCAGACATCTCCAAGTATAAGACAATCTACAGCCAGTCGCGACCGTTCCCCAAGCCCGACGTCTTTTATTCGGTTTTCGGGACGCCGCACACCCTCTTTGCGGAAACGGATTTCGCTGCGCACAAGGAGAGGCGCCGCCTGTTGAACCCTTTCTTCTCGAGATCCGGCATCCTGAATATTGAGCCGTTTGTGAAAAATCACATCGAGGCCTTGAGACTGAAGCTTTGTAGGCTCTGTGAGCAGGATCGGCCGATTGTAGCTGACAACGCTTTCCGCTGTCTTGCCGTCGACATCATTTCCGAGTTCGCTTTTGCTAAGAGTCGACTTCTGGTCGACGGCAGTGATGACAGGTCGGTCGAATCTTCTCCTGACACGTGTTTTCCCCGAAAATCCGCTAACATCAACGGGGTTGTCGCAGGTTCGAGGCCGACTTTCCCAAGACATTCGACGCCGCAAACGAAAGACTCTGGGGCAGGCTCTTCCATCCAAACGCCCGCAAATTCGGTGAAATGCTGCCCAGAAAGCTCGTCGCCGCCTGCAGCCCGTCGCTGCGCCGCCTGTTCGCTCTGACCGACGAGGGAATCACTTGTTTGGAAGCCTACAGATCCTCGACCCCGAAGCGCGATGACGCCAACCCGGTCATCTTCGACGCCCTACAGCACCTCCCGGACCACGCCATCGGGGCACAATCCGTCGGTTTCCTGGTCGCTGGCTCGGACACCACGGCCTTCACCCTCACCTCCGCGGTCTGGCACATGTGCCAGAACCCATCGATCAAGCGCAAGCTCGTCGCGGCGCTCAAGGAGGCCATTCCGGAGCAGCGTGAGGGCGAGTACCCGACGGTGATGCAGCTCGAAGGGATCCCGTACCTGGTCGCTTGCGTCAAGGAGAGTCTGCGCATCGCAATGGCCGTGCCGGGCAGACTGCCTCGCGTCGTGCCCGGCGCTATGGCCACGCCGCTGGTCGTGGACGACAAGGTTGTGCCGCCGGGTTCTATCGTTGGCATGAGTGCATACACGATGCATAACGACGAAGCAGTCTGGGGCTCGAACGCCCGGGACTTTGAGCCTGAGCGCTGGCTTGGCGAAGGCGCCAAGGGCCTCGATGAACATTTGATCGCCTTCTCCAAAGGCGCGAGGAACTGCATCGGGCAGCCTCTGGCCCAGGCCGAGCTGCTGTTGACGTTCTCCATGCTGTTCCGGAACTTCGATGTCGAGTTGGACGCGGTTTGCGAAAAGGGTTTCACGACGAAAGATCGATTCATAGCGAGTGTGAAGGGGCCGGGAGTCGTGTTGAGGTTGCGTCGTATCTAGGTGTTGGAACGATCGATCATGTCGCCTCTCGTCGGATTGGGAATGACAGGTCTGGCCGAGCTGCAGAACAGGACCGCCACATCCACCAGGTAGGCGCTTGATGCCAACCTGTCAAAGAAGACGGTCGTCGCACTACCATCATCGAGTTGTTTTCAACCTTGTAGCTGTTAGTCAGAGCCTGAAGGGTAAGGGTTGGGGCTGTATTTATCGCAATGACATTGTCCAAAACCAACGTCAACTTCTCAATATCAATAATACAATAAGCTCCAACGAACTCATCACGCATCTAATAAATTAATCGACGACGAGGAAGGGTTGAAAGATGAGGTTTCCAGACGGCCGATCAACAAAGTACTTTATCAGTCCATCAACCAAGCCTTTCCCCTCAGACCGGACTGACCGATGCAGAGCCTTTGTACGTGCAGGAATAATAATCCCACAAATGTAGCTCACATGTTTGGTAACGATTGATCCGGTTCTAGCATCCATCTATCATGTAAAAATTATTGTTGATTATCGTCTGCGTACCGTTCGCAAATCGATTGATACTATCCGATGTTCTCTTGCATCGACAATCTGCTCGTCAGTATCATACCGCATCGGTGCAGTGTCATGTAAACACTTCCAGAAATCATACCTCGTAGGTAGGTGTATTCCCATTGATTTTTCGCTTCGTTGATCGTTGATCTGCAATGTGAAGTCATGCACAATGACGTGCACCCAAGCCGTCCTCGGAGACAAGGATCCTGCCGAAGAGAGGGGAGCTCCATTCGTGACCAAAACCAAGACAAAGCACTTACACCACCCAGTAGCTCCAGACGACGTGTAGGCCTACTATTTGCAAGGTGAGGTTTTCCTCCTCCATCTTATCACCAAAAGCACCACCATGTCTTCCCCCCAAGGCAAATCCTACGACGACGTGTCGCGCGCCCGAGACAACATCAAGCGCGGCATCAAAGAGCCCAACTACATCGGCACAGCCTGCTTCGTCGGCTCGCGTGCCCTCGACCCGTTCCTCCAATATGGCATCCTCGCCAACGGCGTCGGCAGCAACCTCATCCAGAAACTCGGCGGAGAAGTACTGCCTCAAGGACCCGCTCTGTTCACAAACACACCGCTCGACAGCCTGCTGGGCCTGAGCCCGTACCGCTCGATCATCTTCGGAATGTCAGTAGCAAGCATGCTGAAGCAAAACATCCACTGCACGACGATGATGAGCGAGCAGATGCCGCCTCAAAACGGCCTCGCGGTCGGCGCTCTGAACTCTTTCTGGAACTCGCTCAACTCGCTCTTCTTTGTCTGCGCGCAGACTTCGGCGTCCGTCAATGGCGAGCACTTCCCTCAGACGCCTTTGATCGTTGGTTCTTCGCTTTACGTTCTGGGAATGACTTTAGAATTCGGCTCTGAGATTCAGAGGCACATGTTCAAGAAGGATCGCAGGAACAAGGGCAAGGTGTACGACGGCGGATTGTTCGGCTTGAGCAGACACATCAACTACTTTGGATACACGCTTTGGCGCACGGGGTATGCTCTTGCTGCCGGCGGCTGGACTTGGGGTGCTGTTACGGGATCGATCCTCGCGTACGACTTCAACTTCCGGGCCATTCCTGTGCTGCAACATTATCTTGAGGAGAACGTGAGTTGCTGTGAAGATTTCCTGAATGACGACGCATTTACTGACAAAACCCGCAGTACGGTGCAGACTACGAGCAATACAAGCAGGCCGTGCCATACAAGTTCGTGCCGTTCGTTTACTGAGCTTGATGAGCCATTGGCGTAATCATCGAGATGGCGTTGAGGCGCGATGGAATTGGCCTGATCTTGCTCACTTGATGCGTGTACATACCCATATCTGCTACTATGTATTGTCAGTTGTTCTACACTCTTGAGCCAGCGGACCTGTTGCGATGGTCAACAGGCTCATCTCTTGAAGACGAGCACATCTTATTCTTCACTCTAATAGTACGCCAGTTGCTAGAGCTCCGGCCTCTCTATACGCACATATGTACATGTCCCTTTGCGGCTTCTGACATGAAAGTGTTAGATCTGGTTTGCTCGATTCAAATGACGGGCAGCTGCCACGAAGAATTGCATTGCATTTGTGTTTCAGAGTGCAACAATGGCGTGGAAGGTAATGCAGACTTCTGTGATCATATATATCATATCAGAGTAACGGGTGACGAGCACGTGCTATTTACACCGTCCTCGCCATTAACCGGAGTATCATTACACTTCCTTTTAATGTCAGTACATTGATAATCAAACCAAGTTCCGCCTGTTTTTGATGTAACGACTTTCATGCCGACCAGAGAAGATACACATGAACGAGCATGGTCAGAATTTGTTCGGATTAGGTAATGTGAAAAGTTGCATTTCCTTAGTCCTTTCCAGAACCACTACCATGAAGCTACGCTTTGAAACCATCCGAAAAGAAATCCGACACCGCTCTAGTTCTCGTGAAGAACGGCCTCGAAGGTCTTGTCCTTGGAGATGGTCTTCTCCTCGGCCTTCTGCTGGCCAAGACCCTGCTTCTTGTACGCGGCGGCGTAGGGGTTGAGGCGGAGCATGACCTGCTTGTTCTGGAGCGGGTTCTTCTTCTGGACGTGGGAACGCTTGGTGATGGCACCGCCACGGACGGGGCGAAGGACGCTCTGAACCTCGGAGCTGTTGATGAGCTTGTTGAGGTCGGGCTGGGCCATGCTGTTCTGGGGGAGAAGGAAGTCGCGCTTGAGCTCAGAGGGCTCGGTGGTGCTGCCGTAGACGGAGTCGAGGGCGGCGAAGGCGTTGGAGGACCAGATGACGAAACGGCCGAGGTGACCACCAGGGGCGAGCTGGAGGAGGTTGAGGGCGTAGACGTCGCAGCACTCGACACCGGGGATGTTGCGGAAGGCCTGGAGGAGCTCCTTGCCGTCCTTGGACGGGTCGTAGACGACCAGGGGGCCGCGACGCTGGACGTGGCGACGGTTCCTCAGCTTACCCTTACCGGCGCGGAGCTTGCGGGAGTCCTTGACCTTCTCGACATCGGCGGCGGCACCGACGGCGGCAAGGAGGTTGACGGCCTGGGAGGTCTTCTTCATGGCACCGTCGGCGAAGGCGGCGCTGGAGACGACGAGAGGAACCTCAGGGATGGCACCGATGCGGTGGCCACGGGCGAGGAGAAGGGCGGCGCTGGAAGAAGCAGCGATGGCGGAAACGGTGGCGAAACGCCTGAGAAAAATGTTAGTCTTCCCATCTCAGTGGTATCGATAGTTTGCGATTCTGCGTACTTCTGGCCAAGGTTGATCTTCTGGTGCCACTTGCGCCAGACCTTGGTAGGCGCGAACATGCGACCGGAACGGCACTGGTTACCGAAGGCGGCCTGACCGGCACGGTGAGTACCACCACCAGAGACACGAGGGATACGGGCGACAGCGCGACCTGATGTGCGTTAGCCATGCTATTCCATCCCATTCCCGCTCCAATATCGCCACGCCTGATTCCAACAATTCCTTCATCTCCCATCTCTTGCGATTCGGTGTTCACGTACCGGTACCCCAGGACTCAGCGGAGGTCTGGTGACCAGCGTTCTCAGCTACGGCGTACGGCTGGCGCTTGTTCTTGGCCATGCCGGTGTGGACGTGCCTGTCCGTGTATTAGCCCATATTCTGTTTTCCGCCTCGGGCGTGTGTGGTGATGTTGGAGAATTCGTACTGGACAATGTCCGAGCGGATGGGCGCCTTGAAGACATTGGGCAGGGGGTGGGTGTTCTGGCTGGCAGCCCCATCGGCGCCAATGATCGTGACAGTCGGACGCGACATCTTGACAACTGTGTGGTTAGTAGGTGCGGTGCGGATGCCAGCAATCGTCGACTAGTCGCGGCTTCGGAAAGTTCGAAGTTCCTCATTTTCCTCCCACTGCGAATTGTGGCCTCGGTCTGTGCACGCTCTCGGCCCGGGACGAGCCAGACTTGGCGCCGCTCTTGCCGATCTGATCCGATGGTTTGCGCGAGTGTTCTTGTCGTTTTGATGAATCTCACCATCATTGAACGCCTCCATCCGACTCATGTATTGTGAATATATGCAAACTCGGCTACATTTGCTGGCATTCCAACTGGCTCCATCGCCATCAAAGTGTATCGCTACTACTAACACGTGTGAAGGTGTTGAAGAACGCTCCAGCAAGGAGTCGCCTCGCAGCTGCCACGAAATATACCGTCAAGAAGCAATGGCACTCTGTATGAGAGCAACCGGGTTGTCCTCGGTCTTCTCTATCGCATCATTGTCACCGCCAACCATCAACCTCCAGCGTCAAACTCGTCTGGACCATTGCCGACTACTGACATCAGGATGCATATGCTATATTGTTCCATTTTGAGGCAACCATGGAACCGAATCAATGAGAGTCCGACATAAACAGACTCCGAAGCTATGCCGTTATACCTTGTTGGTTTTCTACTCCTTTAGGATGCGCTTTAATATGGTGCGCAGATGTCGGCGTCTCGAGGCCCCTTGGCGGTTTTATCGAAACGCCAATGTCCTTTGGCGCTCTATTGGGCGGCTAACGCCCCATTGCTGTGCCACGAACCTGCAGCATCGACATGTAAGTACAGTATGTTCAACGCAAATGGCTCTTGACACGTTCTCGCAATTTCTTGCTCGATCTTCCAATATTCATCTCATCATTTTATTTACAAGCGATGTCGCGATATTCGCGTACCCCATCGCCAGTACTACCTATGAACCGACTCAACAACTTCTTCCGAGGACCTACCACAAAAGAACCCTATGCAACCGTGGAACCGATTCTCAAGACTATCACGCATGGGAAGTTCAAGCAATGGAAGCCTGTTACTCTACGTCGACCTTTCCTCTTCGGCGTCATCTTGATCACGCTGGCGTTACTTGCGTTGGTGCAGCTACTTGTGATCTACGATCAACATTACGACGGAATTCTATTTGCATCCAAGATCAGCGAGATCGGTGCTGGTCACCTATTCCTCTACCGGTATCTGCCGACTATCCTTGCGGTCACTTATGCTTTTATCTGGCACTGGATCGACGTAGACACAAGAAGGATCGAGCCGTACAGACAGCTTTCGAAACCTGGTGGTGCGACAGGGAGCGATTCGTTACTGCTGCATTACCCTACCGACTTGCTGGCTTTTGTCCCTCTCAAGGCTCTCAAAAGGAAACATTGGCCGGTTGTGGTCTCTGCCTCTGCCTTGCTACTGGTCGGCATGGGTTTGACTCCATTGCAGGCCGCAATGTTCGCAACGGAGACTGTCACCAAGTCTTTCTCTGAGCCAATGCTACTCTCCAATCGGCGACTGAGTATAGTAGAACAAGAGGCGCAGATCACGGCCAACTACACCTATTCGGTAGCCAATATTGTCTGGCTTGACGAGCGACTCCCACCTTTCATGACACGAGAAGCCGCTTTCACCCCCTTCAAACTGGCCGAGCTACCAGCGATGCACAACGATGAGTCTTTGACCGGAGCGACCACTGCATTCAGTGTTGATGTTACGTGCGAGCCGGCAGTTCGGAATGATGCGGAGCAGATCTTGACCAGTTCACAAGGCTGTCGTTACAAGTACGCGGGCCTTTACGGACCCTCCATGACAGATGTCATCGGGCTTGACGACTTGGGTGACGATATCAAAGAGTATACACCATTCTTCGCTGGTTACTCGGGAGGTGGCGGTACCGTCAATTACTACCTGAGCTCTTCCTGCCCCAAGAATGCCTCGAACGTTTTCTTTGTCGCCCTTAGAAAGAACAGACTGTCCGCGGATGACCCACCACCGCCAGTCACCGGACTTTTCTGCGAGACTGCATATCATCAGCAGGAAGTCCTGGCAACCGTCCGCCGAGCTGACGGGAACGTGATGGAAACGGTCAATCTTGGACCTAGGGCCGTGATACCTCCCGAGCTATTCAACACAAGCACCTTCGAAGAGCAGATCAGCAATGCAAGGCAATTGAACAAAGTCCGCGGGGTCTTGCCAACCGCTGCTTGGCCCGACCAACGACCACAGCTGGCCAATCTACCAATAACCATACTTGGATCTTTCCCCGAGATGTTGAATATATTCGGGCTGGCTGTCGGTGCTTATCCACGAAATTTCGAAGACTACATGGACGCAGGGACGCTTGCCTTATCCTTTCAAGCTGCTCATAGGCTATTGTTTGCCAGAGCGATGGTCGATGTACTGACAGCAGACTACGATGACTCTGAGACGATGAACGGAACGAGAGTTTATCAGACCGAAGCTGTGCGTATCGTGCAGCATTTCGCATACGCAGTCGAGACTGTGCTTGGGATCATCACTCTCATGGCGTTCATACTGCTGGCTGTGACCTGGTGCGATGTTGTCAACCTAAGCACCGACCCTGACTCTTTGTCTGCGCTGATGCTCCTTGTCAAGGGTCAGTCAGGCATTCTGGAACATTTCTCGCCTCATGATCAGTCAAGCTGGGCTTTACTTCAATCAGCGACTTCAAGATCTACCTTCGCTCTGGAACAGCCTCTTGATGAATACGGAGGCACACTAAAGCTCGAAAAAAGCTCACTCGAAGCTGACACACTGGCAAGACATCATTTCGAAGATGACAAGCCTGACTTCCAATACCCCTTCGAGTTCTCAGTGGTCATGGGAGGACTGTTCGTGCTTGCACTGGTAGCGGCCCTTGCAGGTACTTCGTACCTCTATCAAACGAGCCGAGCCAATGGGCTGGCACTACCATCACAAAACCGCTTCATTCGGCAAATCGTTGAGAATTACATCCCCACGATCATCGCCACTCTCATAGAGCCGGTCTGGGTGGTTTTGAATCGTTTGACATGCATGTTCCGACCATTCGAGGAGCTACGCAACGGCAACGCCCTGGCGCGACGATCGGTTGATCTCAAGTACGCTTCGCTGCCTCCCCAATTCTCACTGTTCAGAGCACTGGGTGCGAAACATTTGGTTCTGAGCGCTGTCTGCACTATGGCCCTTCTGGCGAACGTGCTTGCTGTTGCTTTCAGCGGCCTTTTGGACGAAGAAACAATTGCTGTGGCTTACAGTGCGAGTGCAACTTCCATCTACCACGCTCGGCTGAAGATGGACATTGCCAACAACACCCAAACAGGCGACCCATCTCCGTTTTACTATTCCATGGCGAACTTCACATCAGGAACGCCGATGCCGCAGTGGACTGACAACTCTGCGTTCTACTTGCCAGCTTCTCACGTGGCGCAACTCAATCAGTCGGATCAAGTGCAGCTCGACAACATCCCTGCACTTGCGGCAAGTTTGCAGTGCGATCCAATTGACCATCATCACGGGTATTCCTGGAACTTTTCGGGGACTTCCTTTGCGCTTGCACAATCTGTGACCGTGGATGCCAATGTAACCCTAGACATACTTCAAGACCATGGAAGTCCCTTGCGGTGCTCGGCTGGAACATCGGTGTCTAGTGACTTCTATCCTTGGCCTTGTACATCTCATCAAACCATGGCTATCGAATACATGAAATCTCTGTCATCGATCACGGATGTTGGAGATTCAGAAAGCGACCCTTGTCAAGGCTTGTTGCTCGCTATATGGGCCAGGAAACCTGCGTTCGAGATGTGTGGAGACGGCCCATATACACTGTCGAACGACGAGGTCACGGCTATGGTCTGCAGGCAGAAGGTCACTGTTCAGTCTGTCAATGTGACCTTGGATGGCGAGCATCGTGTGCTCGAAGCTGTGAGCGAAAATCTTCCACTGGATTTCTCCGGATCACAAGAGCTGCTAAAACAAGCAAAGAATGCGCTGTGGCGAGGCAGTGGCAGTTCCACGGGGATATGGCACAACGACACCTTCCCCTCGGACTGGCACTCGTACGTGATGAAAATGATGAACCCGGATGTCGGATTCCTGGACCCGACTCTCCCACCTCCAAAGTTTGATCTGATTGCCGACATGTTTACTCGGGCTTACCAGAAGACATTTGCTACTTGGCTGGGCCTGGATTACGAAAGATTGTTAGCGCCTGCCCTAGAGAACGAAGAGTCTGTCATCAGCGCAACCGTACGTCGACCCGAGATACGCATCGTAGTTTCTCAGCCTATGACAATACTGTCATCAGCTATTCTAGGACTGTACATCATTGTAGCAGTCGCAGTCTACGCTCGTCGACCAGGCAAGTTCTTGCCACGCCAACCACTCACCATGGCTTCGGACATTGCTCTGTTCGCCGCCAGCAAGGCAGTGAGAGAAATTGAGAAATCAGACATGTCGAATTCCGGCCGCGAAAAAGAGAAACAAAGATTCGGGTACGGAAGATTCATCGGCGCTGATGGCAAATTGCACGTTGGCGTCGAGCGAGTTCCGTTCGTGATCCCGGCGGTTCGATGACGACGTCTTTGTGGCAAGGCACACTTGACAAGCACATGTCATGCGTGGCAGAGACCAAGGACACACCTGCACAACTGCGGTGGTGGAGGAAGCGCGGCTACTCGCTAACCAATCGAGCTTTAAGCGCGCATGGCTGAACGCAGGAGAGACGACAGCATGCATATACGCGCAAAGCGCACAATATTGCCTCGTGCGTGTGAGACACTACCTATCAGCACACCGAAACAAGACCGATACAAAGCTGTTGGGCGTCGTGTGTCGAGTATGCCAGTCACACAACGGGCTTGCATGAGTGACATGTCTTTGGTGGATGGACTCCATCCACCAAAAATCGGTATGGTGTAGGGCACTCCTCAATCCCTGTCACCTATCGCACGGTCCCCATGTACTCGACTTGTAAGAGGGGAAGGCGAATTCATCGAGTTTCTCGCTCCCTTTGCTACACATCACCTTAAAAATTGCCCTCACTCTGTTCCCTCTACTCGAGATAGATCATTGAGCGTATATAGCTCTAATTTCCGAAGTAAATTGATAGAAAGCTGTCTATAGGAGTGAGAACTTACGAATTCTCTCCAAGTCACAGAAACTTAGCCTAATCAGTGTTTAGCGTAGCCGGTAACTCCCGCTTAGCGTGAAATGACATGGATTGAGGAGTGCCGTACACGATACCCAAAAATCGCAAGTGTTTCGGGCCCGCTGGCAGGTGCTACATACATCAGGGCCAAGCCTTTGAAACAGGGGCTTCTGTCGCACCATTTCCCGCGTACCGCGTTAGCGGGCCACCGAATTCCTGGCGATCACTCGCTCATTGGACGGCCACGACTTCACTGTTCTCAGCACCGGCGTCCGACCGCCACTCCATAGGCCACTTGCTGTCGCACCGGTACATGCGCCTTTTCCCCCGCGGCCCATCGCAACGGACCGTTCGTTTTACTACGCTCTCTCTACAGCCATAGGGGCCAGCTACTTGCCTAGTTTCTGGATCCGATTGCCACCAGCGCACAGCCAACAAGGCTATGTTAGACCGCCATGACTCTATCCGACAGCAAGCCCTCGGGACGGCCACGCACAATTTGTCTCAGCACCATGTGGCCGTCGCGGATGGCGCATTGCAATTGGCTCGTAAAGATTTAACGGCTTTGTTCTCCGTACCGAATCGCTCTTTTGTTCGCGGACCCGCTACGTGCAGCAGCGCAAACCTGGTGAATACCGTTGGCCACGCTTCTGTATCTCGGTGGTAGGTCCTTTCTCGCACACCCGGAGAGGCCTGTGAGAGGACACCTGCATGCACCTTGCGGATGTCGCAAAAGCTTGGTTCCCAGGGGACCATGTCTCCTTCTGACTGCGCAGATCCTCCGTAGCCCAACGGCATAAGAAGGGAAGTACAGCGCCTTTGTTCTTTCGAATTTCTCCTCTCAGGTCAATCTTTCGTCGTTTTTCTGAACATTTGTCGCCTCCGCGTGCCCGGTGCCGCCCAGTCATTCACTTGAAACTCTCTCTGCGAGATCATCACGAGTCACACTCATTCGTTGTACGCTTGACTATTGAGACCATTCACAAATCCAATATCCGTGAATCAAACGCTCGATTCCACCAACAAAGGTACGTGAACAATTCATTCACTGAGACTTTGTTCAGAGAACAATAAAAATACGACACAATGGGCTTGTGTCGTTCACTAATACAAGGCGTTGTCACTCCCTGACCCTTCACTTCCCAAACTTTCTCTTCCTCTTAAAAGCGCTCCTTCAGACTCCATCTCCTTACTTTCTCAGACCAGAAACTAACAGCAGTAGCATCAAACAACTGCAACTTTGCCTCTCAAGCTAGCAGGTTCTAGCTTCCAGCAACAGTACCACACTCCGCAAACTCGCTACCAGTCTCTACCAGCCAAACACCGCAAACATGCACCACTTCAACCCGATCGCCTCCTTCGGCCTCACCGCCGTCGTGGCCACTTCCCTCTTGAGCATGGCCAACGCCCACATGTTCCTCGCTGAGCCTGTACCAATCCAAGGCAACGCCATCAAAGACCCTCTTGACCCCAGCGGCAGCAACTTCCCCTGCCACGGTGCTGCTCTTCCCACTTCCGGCGGCCAAAAGCTGGTCGCTGGCGAGACCTTCCCACTCAAGCTCGAATTGGCCGACGGTGCCAACACCGCTGTGCACGGAGGAGGTAGCTGCCAGCTTGCAATCCTTTCCGACACCACCAACGCCGCCGACCCTGCCAGCTGGAACGTCATCTACTCTATCGAGGGTGGCTGCCCTTCCAACACCCAGGGTAACCTCCTCGCTCCCCTTTCCGCTGTAGCTTGCGATACCAACGATCAAGGCGACTGTGTGCACTCGTGGGACATCCCCATGCCCAAGGGTGTCAAGTCTGGCAACGCCATCCTTTCTTGGACTTGGTTCAACACCAGGGGCAACCGCGAGATGTACCAGAACTGCGTCAACGTCGACATCACCGGTGGTTCTGGCGACGGTACCTTCCCTCCCCTCTTCGTTGCCAACCTGGCGAGCGTCAACAGCCTCAAGACCACCGAAGAATCCGACGTTCTCTTCCCCCGGCCTGGCGAGTTTGTCACCACTATGAGCGCTACAAACGGCTTCAACTACCCCAAGGCCACTATCGGCGCCGGCGAGGCTCCTGGTGGTTACACCGCCCCGAAGGAGACCTCTGCTCCGGCATACTCAGCCCCTGCCTCTGCTCCTGCCTACTCCGCCCCTGCTTCCGCCCCCGCCTACTCCGCTCCTGCTTCATCTGCACCCGCGTACAGCGCGCCAACTGAGATCGCTTCTCAGATCCAGTCGTACGACAACCAGAAGCAGAAGCAGACCTACACCACCTTCGCCACCGCTACCTCCGCCGTGGCAGCTCCTTCGAGCGAGGCTCCCGCACCCGCACCTACCGGCTACTCTTCCGACGCTGGTAGCAACAACGCCTCTTCGAGCGGCGCTACCCCGTGCTCCCAAGACGGCGCATTCATCTGCATCGGCTCCGACTCCTTCGGCATCTGCGACCACGGCGCCGCCGTCAAGCAGGCTCTCGCCAAGGGCACTGTCTGCACCAACGGCGTCATCTCTGGCATGAGCCGTTTCCGTCGCCACATCCACGGTGTCCACAAGCACTGAGGACATTTTTGTGTGACAGACAGACTGGGTTTGCCAGTATGATGATGACCAGGAGAGAACATTAGAGGAATATGAAGACAGCAATTTCTTTTCCTACGTTTTTCGTAACATGAGAGACACGCATTTGATACGGCGCTTTTTGCTTGCATTGCATTTTTTGGAGGATTAGCATTGAACACATAGGATGAGGAAATTTGTCCCAGCGCGCTCTCCGCCGCTGCGTTGAAGTTAGACTTGAAGATGGTGTTATCGCACTGTCAATGAAATCAAGAGCCTTTGCTCATAAAATAACCACAATCTCAGTTCTTTAGCATGTGAATCAAATTGACGTTTTGTTGGATGTCTCCTAAGGTACTATCTCCTCTCGATTCATCAGTACCGGATAGACGTGTTGACTCAAGCACATCGCTCTCAGCGGTACTGTATAATCCAAGTACGTTCGGAGTTCTAAGGTAGGAGTACACTGGTGGTGAAACTGTATCGCTTTCTCTCTCAGTCAGGTACAGTACTAATCGGTAAGTCTCCATATGTACTAGGGCTGTTAGAGTTCGTCGACCTATCAAATCGACGGATATGCACCAGATACTGAGTCTCTGATCTTCTGCTAAACGCGAAGTCTACACGTTGGTTGTGATTTCTCAGCCCAAACGAGAATACTAGAACACGTTGTTCAGGTGGTCTTGTTTAACTACTACAATCTTCCTTGCAAATATGCCTACCCTGTGTCGATCGGTCGAGAGTCGAGAACCCCTTGATCAGATTAGGTTAAACCCAATTGATCTCGGCTACCTACTTACTCAGGGATAGACATGCCTGAGGCGAACACCTCGTCAGCCGCATGGTTTGACGAGGGGGCGAAAAGTGAAGCTCGTTCGTACCGCCGTTATCTCGCTCGTCTCGCTCGCACAGCACACACCCCGCCGCATCTGTGAGGAGGATTAGAGTATTCGACAGCCATCACAGCATCATCAACCGCATTTCCTCATAGTGTACACAACACAAGGACCGCCGCGTGTTTGTTCCCCTCACAAACACACCTCGCTTCTCCGCCAACGCCACAAAGAAGAGGCCGCCCCTCAGCCACACTTACCGAAACGCAGCGCACGCACGAGACCCTCGCCGCCAGTTCGTCTTCACGCCCGCCGAGCTCTGGCCCACGCTCTGCCACCAACAGCTACTGCTGCTGACCTCACACACCTTTTTCGAACTCCCTCTCACTGGTCCTCCGCATTCAACACCTACTCAACATGGAAGGCACCGGCTCCAACCCGGAGGTATACCTCGACAATGCCATTCGTGCGGTGCGGGAGAAGAAGCAGGTCCCCGAGATCGACTTCACCATCCACGAGATGGAGGATGGTTCCCAGGTGAACACACAGGAGAGAGTCTGCAAGGGTGAGTCGACGCCGTTTCTCCAGCGCTGTGGCGTGCTTGCTATACAGGGCATACCAACTCCAAACGGATTGCTGACCGCAACTTGCGACAGACGTACAAGCGCCCGCTTTCAGCACCCCTACCGAAGAGCAGATCAGATCGCCCCACGACCGATCAAAGCCCAACCTCCAGTTCCTCAAGCAGCACCTCTACAGGGAAGGTCGCCTCACAGAAGAGCAAGCACTATGGATCATCAACTCTGGCGCGCAGGTGCTCCGACAAGAGCCCAACCTGCTGGAAATGGACGCACCCATCACAGTATGCGGTGACGTCCACGGACAATTCTTCGATCTCATGAAGCTGTTCGAGGTCGGCGGTGACCCTTCAGAGACCAGGTACCTCTTTTTGGGCGACTACGTTGACCGTGGCTACTTCTCGATCGAGTGCGTGCTCTACCTGTGGGCTCTCAAGATCTGGTACCCGAACTCTCTCTGGCTGCTGCGCGGCAACCACGAGTGTCGCCACTTGACCGACTACTTCACATTCAAGCTGGAGTGCAAGCACAAGTACAGCGAGGCTGTGTACGAGGCCTGCCTGGAGGCGTTCTGTTGTTTGCCGCTGGCGGCAATTATGAACAAGCAGTTCCTCTGCATCCACGGTGGTCTCAGCCCTGAGCTGCACACTCTGGAGGATATCAAGTCTCTCGACCGTTTCAGGGAGCCTCCTACCCACGGTCTGATGTGCGACATTCTCTGGGCAGATCCTCTGGAGGAGTTTGGACAAGAAAAGACGCAGGAGTACTTCGTGCACAACCATGTTCGCGGCTGCTCGTACTTCTTCAGCTACCCAGCTGCGTGCGCCTTCCTGGAGAAGAACAACCTGCTGTCGATTATTCGCGCCCATGAAGCACAAGATGCCGGCTACAGGATGTACCGCAAGACTCGCACAACCGGCTTCCCATCCGTCATGACCATCTTCTCTGCGCCCAACTACCTCGACGTCTACAACAACAAGGCTGCCGTGCTAAAGTACGAGAACAATGTTATGAACATCCGCCAGTTCAACTGCACTCCGCACCCTTACTGGTTGCCCAACTTCATGGACGTCTTCACGTGGTCTCTGCCCTTTGTCGGCGAGAAGATCACCGACATGCTCATTGCCATACTTAACACGTGCAGCAAAGAAGAGCTCGAGGAAGAGACTCCTCTTTCCTCTGGCCCTTCGTCGCCGCCCGAGAAGATCAACACCTCCACCAGTGGCATGGACCCCGACTCGACAGAGTTCAAGCGTCGTGCGATCAAGAACAAGATCCTGGCTATCGGTCGTTTGTCACGCGTGTTCCAAGTTCTCCGCGAGGAGAGCGAGCGCGTCACGGAGCTCAAGACTGCCTCTGGCGGCCGTCTTCCGGCTGGTACTCTCATGCTGGGATCCGAGGGCATCAAGCAGGCCATCACAAACTTCGAGGACGCAAGAAAGGTCGACCTGCAGAACGAGCGTCTCCCTCCTAGCCATGAAGAGGTCCGCAAGAGCACCGACATCGCACGCGAGGAGGCTCTCAAGCGTGCAAGCAGGGAGGCTGAAGCGGATACCAATCTTGCAGGTGTTGCCCGGAGAATCTCAATGTAAGATCAGTGTCTTGGAGAAGTTATTGGATCCGCTTTTTACTAACATTTCATTAGGTCATCTGGTTCTCGTGCTCCTTCGCGCAAGAGCTGATCAGGCCACGCGCCTGTACCGGACTGTTTATGACAGCACGCTGTCCGATGCCAAAGTATCGAAACAGCGGATGCGAACGAGAGATGAGAAGCATGGCCAGGATCAGGGAGGACAGGCAAGATACGACTTGGGTAGAGTTGTAAATGCGAACATGTCATCCACCAGTAAGGCCGCCGTCGACTTCGGGTTTCCGAGTCGTGAAAGAGTCGACACTGGCTGACTGACGGATCATCGCATGGCTCTCAAGGCGTAATGGTAATGACAATACTACTGAAAATAAGAAAATTGACGCCTAGTTCCGATGGGGATGCTCTGGCGACATTCGACTTGAATGATGATTGCGGTACGCTGGTGGTCGGAATTCTGTTGCTTACCAAGCTCTGAATTGACTCTCCACAGCCGCACTGTTTGACCCACTTGCAACCTCGCTTCAAGTGTCGACCACCAGGCTTGCTGTAGTGTTTGATTACTTTACATGTGGATTGCACCGCACTGGATTGTCAACCAAATCATGTCAACAGCCGAGTGAGTCCACATGCATTGGTAAGCACTCGTGCGCGATATTCTCACTCGCAGCTTCAAAGCCATATCGATGGCGCCTCAGGCAAACATAAATACGACGAAGTCGCCTCTCTCCATGCATCTAATCACAGCCTCACTGACATCCAGTCATCCGTCGAACAACCAACCATACCTACTCCCACCAACCCCAATGTCTTCTCGCTCCCCAATCCTCCTCACCGGCACGACCGGCGGCCTTGGAACCACAGTCTTACACCACCTCTTGCACACCCACAACCTCGACCCGGCCTCCATCATCGCCACCTCCCGCTCTCCGGCGAACCGCTCCAAATACGAATCCCAAGGCGTGCAGTTCCGCAAACTCGATTTCGCTCGTCCAGAAACTCTCGGTCCCGCTCTGGCAGGTGTCGGTCTGCTCTTGTTCGTCAGCAGCAGCGAGATGGACACTTCCAAGCGTAATCGAGAGCACGGCAATGTTATTGATGCTGCTGTCAAAACGGGCGTCAAAGCCATTTGGTATGTGAGTCTGGCTTTCGGCGGCTTCGGCGACGAGAGCGAGGTTGGGTTTATGGAGGCGCATTTGTGGACTGAGGAGAGGTTGAGGGGGGTAAGTTTTTTTCCATGTCTTGAACATTCTTTTCTGATAAATATTACCTATACCAATATAATCCTCTGATCCGGCTTACAATTCCTCTCCCTCCGAGCGGGCATCTACACCGACGCCTTCCCCCTCTACCTCAACTGGTACCCCTCGTCGACCAAAATCCTCCTCCCGAACCTCCAACCTCCAGTTTCTCAAGGCAACATCGCTTTCACCTCCCGCGACGAGCTCGGCGAAGGGATCGCAGTTCTGATCGCCAAGGGAGGCCCTGCCGCTTTCCCCTCCATCGTCCCCAGGACAGACAAAAACATCATCCTTCTGACCAGCGCCGACATCGACACTCTTGAAGATATTGTGCACGCCCTCGCCGAAGCCAAGAAAGGGACTGAACTGCGCATCGAGTGGTTCGACGACCCTGAGCAGTGGATCGACGAGTCTGCCAAAGATGATGTGGGCGGGAAGCAGAGGAGCTGGTTCGAGGCGCGGTTGAAAGTTTTTGAGGGGTTTTGTAAAGGTGAGGCGGAGGTTGTGGATTCTGCTTTGGAAGTGCTGTTGGGGAGGAGGCCTGAGAGGGGCGTTGAGGGGGTGAGGAGGTTGGTGATTGGTGGTGGAGGGGATGGGGGGTATACTTGGCATCAGAATAATGTTTGGAGATGATTGATGTTGTTTCTGGATCTAGTGCTTGGTCGGGCTGAATTTATGTTCAGGCATGTTTCGTTCGATCGTGGTTCAGTGGTCGTTGGCGTGGTATTTCGACTTTCGTGTTTTTGACGGCGGGTAGCTCCCATCGTTCTTCGTCGTGTAGTACGATGCCATAACCCAGCGCTACATCCATGGTGTACTGTCGCGTGTTTATTGCAAAAAGCCATTTTTTTGCATATGAAACACGGGCAAGTGTTTTTTGACCCCGCGGCGTTGGGAAGCAAGGTTCTGGTCGTCAGAACTTGGATTCAAGTATGTCGTTGGTAAAAAGACACACCACCATGATTCCGTTGACATAATCCAAAGTAGCGTTATCAGAGAAAAGCTCAACACACATATTCACCCATATAAACCCACCTGCGACCTCATTTCACTCACATTCCATCGAGATATTCTCGCCATGTAGTGTTAGGGTTGGGGTTGGCACATACAAACAGCTTGAACGTACTGTTCGTCGCAAATAAAGTACTCTCCTCTTCTATATTAACACCATGGCGGATCTACTTACGCAAACACAGTCGGCCGTGGGGTTCTGTTACAGATAAATGCCCATTGAGGATGCACACTAGCTTTTCACTCTGCACATTTAAGCATATTCGTGTCCGTCTCAACTAGCGAGCGCCGCTGTCACCGTGAACCGGGGACACGAGGTGAGTTTTGGTGCAACAGAAGAGTCGAGACCGAGAGGACTGTAGATGAGTATGAGTATGCTACACCACCAGCTCTCGTGAGAAGCAGTCTCACCTCTCCAACACGATTCACAACAGATTGGGACCGTCTCACAATCTCAGAACAAATCTCTCGCACAAACAAAACTCGCACAAAACACATCCGCTTCGGTCGCAAACACCACCCATCGCCCTGCGGCACCAGTGTTTCCAGATTCCCGCCAGCTTGTAACCGAACTGCTGGGGCTTGCCTGCCCTCCATGCCCTCTTCAAAGGACCCAACTGCCGTAGGGCCGCACCTATTGAAGATCGCTACTGCCGGCGGGGTGATAAACTCGTGTCTATATGTAGGTTGCAGAGATTCCGATCTGGCGTGAAACGAAGCGTGAAGCATCAAGCGCGTGGAGTCCGGAGAGATGGGCGCTAGGATTGCGTGGGTGCTTCATGTGTGTCGTAATCTAAGAGGACCTCTTGCCAGAAGTGAGGTGAGGTAGTCGTTGCGTCTGTGTCCGTTCTTCAGAATCCTGGGAATGAGAAAGTGACAGCTCGAGTGATCAATGCGAGGCGATCAAATAGGCTGCGGTGCAATGCGATGCAGATGCGATGCAAAGCAAATCCGGTCGAGGAAGTACTACGTTTATGCATGTCGGCACATTAGCCGCGGTCACTTTATACTCCCATGTCTGAGTGGTTTTTCTTCTGTGGACATCCAGGCGGTACATGGTAGTGAGAGTCCCATAATGTAGTGCAGTGTGATACAGAACCGGCGCCTTACCATGCAGTGCCTTCCAGAAGTGGTTGAGAGAAGCGGGAAGGGACGCCTCGTCGCGTGGCACACAACGACGACAAGTGTGAAGCGGTGGGCGGTCCGGCGACGACGACGAAAGATGACATGATCTCGACGACATCAATCTGTCAACACTTCCACGCGAGCAGAGGGGAAATTGGAATTGAGGAATTACGCGACCGCACGCTTCTCGGCACACAAGATTCCAAGGTTCGTTCTCAACGGGGGTTATGGAAAGCGTGGAAGGATAGTAGGAAAACGGCAATTTCGCCAACTGCCATGGAGATGGCGCATACGAGACTGTGAGAGTTCCAATCAGAATATGGTCCCATTATTAGTTAACACAGCAAATTACAGCATCCATCACCGAGGTGGGGATAGAGCAAGCGAGCACGTCGGGTAGTCTTGTAGCGATGTCCATTGGTTCAACACGTGGACAAGGGGTTTGTGCTCTTCTTGTGATGGTCCTCACCACCAACTACTGCTGCTCTCTGTCTCGCTCTGCTACAGCCAATTTGCTACATGTCTTGACATCCAGGCTGTTCTTTTTCGCCACGGCTGCCATGCTGCCACGCGTCTTGGCTCTCTTGAAGGATTTTGAGTCAGCACGGCGATATATTGGTAGGTGGATGCGAATAATGTCACGCCCTGCACCACTTGCGCAGGGCAAACGCCGGGGCTTCCTACTAGGCGGTGGGACCAACCCGGGGTTGGAATATGAGCGGGCAGGGGAGACGAATCTTTTAATGTTATTGATAGCGATTAGCGAAATCGACAATGTTGTAGAACTGTCACTACTACTGCTACTGTGAGATGATGACCCGGCGAAAATGACACGACGAAACAGCATGCCACACGTGTCACATTCCTCGGGGATCGAGAAGAGTTTCACGATGGCACACTTCCTGCAGGGCTACACCGCCGTGCTGCGAGTCAGATGACGATGTAGAGCATAGAATGGGGAGACAATTCAGGTGTTGTATCTTTGACTCTTTGTCGTACTTTTGTGGTAGGCCCATCTTCGATTTAGAAGGACGTTCGCAAATAGCAACGGCATTTTGGCAGACCAAGCTTTTCGATATGTCTCTGCGTCTGGGATCATGATCTCCCTTTGGGCAGTGCGTGGCCGGTATAGGTATGCTGCCACGGCGTTCGTCACGGCACAGCAGTTCTACTTGGAGGGCGCTCGGGCGTCTCGCGTATGTCCAAGGGCCAATACTCGTGGCGTGCCTTGGAAGGAGGCGGTGCTGCGACGGACTGGGGGTGGTTCATTCGTGTATACCAATAGCGCGGGAGGGACGCGGGAAGGGGCAATATGAGTGAGTGAAGTATGTAGTAGGATAAGAGCAAAAACAGAGATGAGGACACCGAGAGATCTACACA
This sequence comes from Cladosporium phlei, assembly GCA_003614995.1. Lineage (NCBI taxonomy): Eukaryota > Fungi > Ascomycota > Dothideomycetes > Cladosporiales > Cladosporiaceae > Cladosporium > Cladosporium phlei. Next base: position 98,414 of record QZFA01000006.1, on the reverse strand, counting down.
ACAGTTCGATCATCCTGTTCTGCTCGAAGGTCAATCGAAGATGACGACTATCATAATCAATAGGCAGGCAAACGGATGTCGGCGAAGGGCAGAGGATATTAGAGTGGGAGGGCTGGTCGGGTTAAAATGACCTCTCCGCTTAGGTGTCGGACGGTCTGAGGCTAGTAAGCGGCTAATACGGGGCATGCAAGGCACACTCGGACGCTGATTGGCGCGGGGCGCGGATGATTGCAGGAGGCCGGCGATCGTTGTCTAAACGCGCGCGACACCAATCCAGCAGCGCACCCCTGGCCATGCCCTGCTCGCCTCCCACACACTGCATTCTTCAACATCCCCATCCCATCCCGTCTCTACCTCACACTTTCGCTTTATCGTTTGTCACTCCTTCACCGTCTCTCCTTCAACCAACCTTTCAGACTTCAAGCTATCAACCGCGCTACGTGCTCGATTGATATCCTGGGTCGTGCCATTCTTTTACTTAACAAACCAACAACAACAACATTCCGACAAAACCCTCTCCCACTCAGCAAGGGACCGTCACTTCACCGCATCAATATCAGCCACCCCGCCGTCCATTGGTCTTGATCTGAACTCACCCACTCCTCCGATCAACTTTCGCCTCCCATCAACATGAGGAGCACTACCGCCGCCGCCCTCACCCTCGTGAGTGGCGCCCACGCTTTCTGGCGCATGCCGTGTCGCTCCGAGACTGGTCTCGCCCGTATGGACCCCATCATGGACAGGGGAGCCGTCTCTGACCACGTCCACACCATCGCTGGTAGCGGAAGTAAGTGTTTGATACGAATCGGTTGAATAGCGCCCGCGCTGACCTCACCCCCAAGACTTCAACATGGATGCTACCTACGACGACTTGACCGCCGAGGGTGCCTGCACCTCTTGCTCAGTCACCCAGGACAAGTCCGCTTACTGGACTCCCGCCCTCTACTTTGTCTACAAAAACGGCTCCTCTGTCATCGTTCCCCAGGTCGGTGGCCTTCTAGCCTACTACCTGTACTACATGGACAACGTGCAGGCCTTCCCCGAGGGCTTCCAGATGGTCGCCGGTTACAAGAACACCCGCGCCTTCAACGGTTCGTTCCCTGACGAGCCTCTCTCTTCCTGGCCGCAGGAGCCCACCGACCAGAAATGGCTGTCCCAGAGGGCCCTCGGCTTCAACTGCCTCAACTACCCCAAGAACCAGCCCGAGCCTTCTCTCTACCGCCACGAGCTCCCCTCCAAGTCTTTCATGGACCAGAACTGTCCCGATGGCATGCGTTTCGAGATTGGTTTCCCTAGCTGCGGTACCGGCGCGGCCGACTCTGACGATCACCAGTCCCACGTTGCCTACCCTAACCTGGTCAAGGAGGGCAAGTGCCCCGAGGGATTCGACGTCAACTACCCCTTCCTCTTCTTCGAGACCATCTGGGCCACCAACGCTTTCAAGGACGAGGATGGCGAGTTCGCTCTCTCTCAAGGTGACCCCACTGGTTGCGGATACCACGGTGACTTCATGATGGGTTGGGAATCCAAGGACTTCCTCCAGAAGGCTCTCGACACTTGCCAAAATGACTCTGGACGCATCGAGGACTGCCCGGTGTTCAACATCCAGAGCGACTCCGAGGCCGCCAAGTGCGCTTTCGAGATCCCCGAGATTCTTGTCAAAGAGAACGTGATCTACGAGGACGAGGGCATTCCCAAGGGCGTTCCCATGCAGTACGGCCCTGAGGATGCCACTGCTTACCCCGTCCCTCTCAGGGACGCTGCCGCCACCGCCACCGCCTCTAGCAAGGCCAGCAAGTCTTCCTCTTCTGCTCCCAGCGACTACGGCCTCCTTGACAAGGCTTCCTCCGCCATCTTCGGCGACAACAAGCAGCACTCTTACAGCGCCAGCTCCGCCCAGGCCAGCTCCGCTTCCGAGTACTCCGAGTCTTCTTCCGCCATGGCCTCCTCCACCAGCGAGGAGCAGATCGCCGCTGCCTCCATCACCGACTCGCCTTCTATCAACGATGCCGCCGACTACTCCGAGGGCAAGATCGTCTCCACTAAGTACGTTACCGAGAACGGTGAGGTCCTTGAGATCGCCATCGAGGAGGTTGATGTCACCGTCACCGCCACTGCGTCGCAGGGCTCCGACGACAAGTACCGTCGCCACCTGCACAACCACAAGCGTCACGGTGGTGCCCGTCTTTAGACCCTTTCAGCACCACTTGACGAGACACTATATTTCAAGCATTTAAACGGCGCGTTACTTCACTTTCTTCAGTCCCTCTCAGGAGGCATGGGTCTCTTCTTTCACGACAATCTGGGCGCGGACAATTCCATTGGGCTTCAAACAGGATACGTGTCCTCCCAGAAAACACCAACGTTCGTCGCGGGCAGGTCCCGCAGGAAAGCATACATCCCATCATCAAATCAACATTTGTGTACAGTTCTCGAGATGCGACGAAACACGGCATTTGTGGAGGCGCACTCTTCCCCCTACCCAGATTCCGAAACGAGCCGAGGACTTGATCCTTTTTTCCCTTTTTTCCCTATTGATGGCTTTTATTTATTTCGTTTTTCCTTGCCTCGATTCCCAACGCCTCTTGATTATCGTTTTCCGACAGGGCCTGTTAACCAAAAACGGCCAGATGATGAGCACAAAACAAATGTACACAAAGCAGGACGATCCGCCATTGTCGGTGGGTCATCTTTGCAGCAACACGAGCAGTGCAAGTAACGCTAGCAATCAATCGATACTTCTGAATACCAAAATCACACATCTGTCCGCTTTTGAACCCTTCCGGTCGCCGTTTGCTGTCGTCTTTCTCACGCCTTCGCCATTCTTCGGCGACGCCAACTAAGGTTCTGACCGGCTTGACGACATGTTTAATTTCCGATGGGATGCGTCACCTTAAGGCCACGCATACTTCTAATTTCCATCGAACTTCTCTAGAATCATTTACTCTGCCAAATGCCAAAGCATACCGCCACAACCGAAAGCTACTCCACAAACCCTAGCCTTTGCGGCCGAATCAGCCGAGCCACGCGGTTATTAGATTATGAGATCTGGATGTTTGACGCGCGCGTCAGAGTCTCGACTGATTGGTGCGAAAAAGCATACAGTTCTGGCATCCGCATGCTCGAGACACCTCACAACCTATACTGTCGTTTCTTAACGACTGGGATTGATGAGTTATGTTTGAGTGAGTCACGTAATAGAGGACCTCATCTAGGCAACACTGCCAGGCAGCAGCGGCGGCGGCGATACGTACCGCTGTTCGGAAGAGGTGGCGAAACTTTATCCTTTGCTCTGTTCGACTACATCTATCTGGTTGTTTCCTGCTTTTATCTTTTCTCCAAATAAGAGCGGTCATTTGCGTTGTCTTGTCGTCACTTCATTCTTTGTATTCGGATCTGTTTGTGGCTATTTGCAAGATATTGTTTGGCTTGTCTTGGGATCGGGATCTATTTGCTACATTTGCATCTATTGTGGAAGTTGACCTCAGCTTTGCTTGGAAATAGCCGAACATTGTTACAAAACATCCTTCACACAAGCCGTATTACTATTTCTAGACGGCTTTCGACGACGAGGACTTACTTACCGGCCTGATCATCAACATTACCTCTCTGGAGACTACCCTACCATCGGACAACATGGACAGGCTCTTGCTGAAAGCGATACCACCCGCCTCAAACGGCACTCAGCCCACCAACTTCGACTTCTCACCAAATGTCCTCAACACTCTGATCCCAGGCTACAGCATCATCTCCCACTATGCTAGCACGTACCTCGGAATCGACATCTCGCTCTTCGTCATCGCCGGCGCCCTGATCCTCGCCGCAACCAAAGGCGGCAAATACCTCTTCGACCAGCTGGAATCAGCCTTCAGATACCTCTTCCTCTCCTCCGTCTACATCGAAGAAGAAGACGACCTCTTCGACATGGTCATGACCTGGCTCGACGCCCGCGAAACCACTTCCCGCCACCGCAACCTGCGGGCCAAAACTCCGCGCGGCAGCCGGATCGACGACGACGACGACGACATCACTTCTACCTCGCCCTCTGAGGCCTTGTCGTCCGCCGGCCTGTTCGACTACAAGAAATGGTCCGCCCGCACCCCGCCGCGCTACGAGCCCTACTACGGCCGCCACCTGCTCTGGCATGCCGGCCAGCCTTTCCTGCTCCGCCGCTCCCGCCGCCCAGCAAATCAGAGCATTTCCCTCAGCTACTCAGGGGCGGAGTCCACCGAAGATACGCTGCAGCTCGACTGCCTGGGCCGTTCGCCGCGCCCGATCAAGAGTCTGCTCCGCGACATCAAAGCCACCAGCCTCGCGCGCAAACGCCACAGCACTACGATCCGCCACCCTACTCCTAGGGAGCGAGCGCGCTGGGGCGGCGCCTGGAGCAAGACGGCTTCTAGGCCGAGTCGTCCGCTCAGCACTGTCATTCTTGCCGCGGACCAGAAAGACGCCATCGTCAAGGATATGAACGAGTTCCTGCACCCTTCAAGCGCGAGTTGGTACGCTCGTCGTGGAATCCCTTATAGGCGTGGTTATTTGTTCCACGGACCACCTGGTACTGGGAAGACGAGTCTGAGCTTTGCGCTGGCCGGATTGTTCGGGCTGGATGTTTACGCTGTCAGTTTGCAGGAGCCGGCGCTGACCGAGGGGGATCTGATGTTGTTGTTCAATGGGCTGCCGAGGAGGTGTGTGGTTCTGCTGGAGGATGTGGATGCCGCGGGTTTGATTTTGAGAAAGGGGAGGGGAGATGAGGGGAAGAACAAGAAGGAAAAAGGGAAGGGGAAGGGTGGAGATGAGAAGAAAGATGGTGTTGATGGTAGCAAGGAGGGCGATGAAAAGAAGGAGGACGAGAAAAAGAAAGCGGCTCCAGCACCAACTACAGCCGAATCGTACACCCTCGCCGACCTAGCCAGAGAACTCAGAGCACTCCCCGCGACCACCGCCGCCGCGACCACCACCACCACCACCAATTCCACCTCATCCAACACTCCCCAGCGAGGCGGAGGCGGAGCAAGAGCAAGAGGTCCAGGCCCTAACCGCTCCCCAGGCGGACTCAAAGAACCCAACGCCGGCATCTCGCTCTCCGGCCTGCTCAACGCCATCGACGGCGTCGCCTCCCACGAAGGCCGCGTCCTGATCATGACCACCAACCACCCAGAAAAACTCGACGCCGCTCTGGTGCGGCCGGGCCGCGTCGACAGGAAAATCGGTTTCCGCCTCGCGATGCGCGAGGAGGTGAGGGAGTTGTTTGTTAGGATGTATCGGGTTAGCGAGGAGGATAGTGAGGCGATTTGCTCCTCAAGAAAAGCTGCCAATAGCCGGGAGGCCAAGGAAAATGGCTCTGTCGATGGTGATGTTGCGAAGACATCAAACGGCAAGCCCAAATCTGCTGCTGAGACGGGCCCTGTTGACGAAGAACTCGCGGACGGTGACGGTCTGGACGATCTAGCGAAGAAGTTCGCGCAGCTCATCCCGGACGACACTTTCACGCCGGCCGAGATCCAGAACCACCTGATGAGGTACAAGAACGAACCGCGCGAAGCTGTCGAGACGGCGGGCGAGTGGATGGAGGGCGTGCTGGAGGAGAAGGAGAGGCAGAGGAGGTATAAGGAAGAAGACGAGGATGACAATGACGAGTGAATGAGAGGATTGCAGGTCTTCGCCTTCTCGGTTGATTCATATGAGATTGATCTCGGATCGACGTGGTTTTCATTTGATGGTTGCATGAATAGCGGATACTACTCTGGCGAAGAGTACATACGAGCGAGCGAGCAGTCTGATCCGAGGAGCCAGGATCTAATTTTCGGTTGGTTCACTGCAAGAGACAGGTACCTCAAAAGAATGCTGTCGATATTGATTTGAACCGTATGCATGCATGAGAAATGAGGAACGATCTTTCTAGAAAGCTATTTGGGTTACTTTTACAATAATGCATGCTTTCGGCTCCTATCTTACAATTCTTCGAAGCATCAGACCCTGCCCAATAGATCCGTTGTTGATTGGAAGCATCTGCTTCCTCTCGACGATCGAGACTCGCTTTGGTGTCTTTGGTGTATTGTATAGTCGCCCTTAGCAGGGCATTCCCGAAAAGCCGATCAAGTGGAGATTTTAGACATCCAAGTTGACAGTCCCCTTGTCCAGCGCCGTGTAATGCAGACCTGTTCGTGTTCCGCCCATCCGTCAGGGATGGGTCGTGCTGTTCTCTTTCTTCCCTTAGACGATTTCGACTCGAATGTTCCAGTCGCGCGCGAGCCGTCGTTCTCCATGTCCGCAATCCCCAGGCCCCTTTCCACCATAGCGGAGATTGTAGTCGCAAAAGTCCTCCCTGTATCCCACAAGCTAACCATGCGTGTATCGGAGCTCCATCTTTTTTGTACAATCCAGCTCTTTCCTCAGATAATCGGATCACTCCCAACATCATCGCTCGGCATACGCATATACGCATCAATAGCCGCCGAAAACGCCGCGAAACCCGCACACCCCAGCGCCGCAGCCTGTGGTCCACCGCCCTTCGCCAGGAAACCTCCAGTCAAACATCCAGCGGCCACACCGTTTCCGAGATCGTTCTTCGCGCGGTAACCCTCGATCGCGCACTCTGTTCCCGCGAAGATGGCGCCGATGTAGCCGAAGTTCTTGGCCGAGGACCACGAGGCGCGGCCCATTTCCTTGAAGCCCTGGCGCAGCTGTTCTTTGACAGGGAGGGAGGCGATGGCGGTTCCCGTCGCGTTGGTGGACATGGGGGTGTCGTAGCGCATCGAGGACATGAAGAGGCCGAAGACGCCGCCGAGGCCGAAGCCCATTACGCCGGACATGGCGAGCTTGCCGGGGCAGGATTCCATGGCGGCTTGCATCTGAGGATTGGCGTTAGTCTGTGGTTAAAGAACACTGAGGGGTGGTGTTGTCTTACGTATTTGATCGCTTGTTGCTGCTTCATGGCTTCGAGGTCGGCGGCGCCGCCGTTCATGCCGTTCATGGCGCCCATACCGCCCATCATACCAGGAAACGCCATGTTGATGATAGAGTGTGTGAGAAGAGCGAAAGAAGATGTTGTGTAAACGTTGAGACGGTTTGGCGCAGTGGTGGTTTTCTTGTCGCAACCAGACAACGGATGGGTAACTTTTGGGGAAACGCGAGATCAAGGGACGCCGCTAGTCCGAAGAGGGCGGGCCTCCGCGATTGCTCTATCAGGATGTTGCACGTGAAAGATGTTGAACAACTCGAATAATGTTCCAACGAAGAACATACACGTAGTAGACTTTCTATGTATTTGTATGGATCATCAAGTCATGGTGTCTGTATTACAATCTCGGGTCCAAACCCTTCGCAACCAATGTCCAAGATCCAACGCTCAATCAATGGAAAAATCAAATCTAGTCCCTCTTCTCATCGGCTGGTTCGACTGTCTGTGGCAGAGGGGCGAACTCGTCCTCCTCGCCTCTGAACTCTTGCCCTGGCTCCGGTGTCATGCTCTTCTCCCACTCGCTCATCAGATGGCTCGCAGTCCTCCGTAAGGACGTAGGTTTGAGTTTCGAAAGTGCTGGCCAGGGAATAGGCTCCTTCTCTTTGCTATCTTCTTCCTCGTTTCGCTGGATGCCACCGGGAATGCGTGGGCTTGCTGCGTTCATAGATGCTTGTGTCACCGACTCCGAAGTCGCGCTGCTGCTAGATCTCGATTCCTTGGGGCTGCTATCATCCCACGTATCCCATGCGTCCATGCTAGAGGCGATAGAGGGCGCCATTGAGGGTGTCTTGGAGTGTTTGGAAGACTTCTTGATCGGTGCTGGTGTTGCTTCTGGAATGGGTAGACCAGCTTCCGTCCAGAAGGTACCGGCCGTGTCGATCAAAGGCGACTCTTCCATCACCGAAGCCGGTGACCCAACTCGCGGGACTGGAGAGCGTGGATGTGCTCTCCTCGTCTCAGTCGAGCCTTTGCTTGCGGTCGATGCTCTGGATGCTCGACTGCTATCTCGATAGTTCGACTTGAGTGTCTGCGTCGAGATCTTTCGCCTGATGTTTGGTGGCATTGCTTGCGTTGCTTCGTCGCCGACAGTCGCTTGACGAAGGTCCTCAAAGAAATTCCAGAGCCCATCCTTGAAGTCCGAAGCCATCTTTTTCCCTTGCTTGATCAGCACCTCCCGATCCACATTCGCCTGTGTTAGGTCAATCTCAATATCTGTTGACCTCGCGACCTCATTCGTCATGTCTGGCGTTGATGAAACACCGGACAAAGTTGAGTCGCTCTGTAGCAAAGGAGGTCTCTCGCTTTCTGTGCTTCCCTTCGCTGCTGCTGGCAGACTGTCTTGCCGAGGCGGATGTTTCGCTATAGGTGTTGTTGGAGCGGCGAACCCTGTTGGAGAAAGCAGCGACAATGTGCGAGTATGCCTCGAGCCCTCAAACACAGTCCTACTGGAAGTCCGCGTGCTGCTTAACAAAGCCTTCCTGCGCTCCATCTCCTGCTGCCACGCATTCGCCCCGTTGTCAACATCCTGATTTGACAGCATGGCGGGCGCCGTGTTGACCGGCTCAAGCTTAGCTAGCATGCGCAAGTCGTTCTTCTTCTTGTAGACTTCGTGGGTTGCCCAGCTCTTCTTCAGCCTCTTCAATTCGGTTTCTGCCCGTTGCAGTTCCTCCTTCAGTTCCAGAACGCGGCGCTCCTGGGCAGCAATGGCTGTCAGGAAATTGGTATCGGAGGGTCCATTCGATGTGTCGGGAAGTGCGTGTGCGGAGTCTTTCGTGGGCGAAGAAGTCGGTCTATGAGGAGACTGTTCACGAGTCGCAGGCTGGATAGGGAACTGCATGGAGAAGCGATTGGGCCGTCCGGAGGTGGCGCTGCTATTGACAGAGGCCATTGACAATGTCCTGCCATGACTTTGGAAGCTGGTGCGGCCGGACGAGCCAGCAGAGTGTTGACTGGCAGAAGGACTAGGCGGAGCAGCGACACAGTCGGTCGGCGATGGTCTGGCCTCTGAGGCACCTTGGTCGGCGAGTATGCGGCGGACATCCAGTGGCCGCATCGATGCCCTTTTCGCGGACATGGTCCGCCGTGGAGCGTTGTTGTGATGGTCTGGCTCCATCGCTGCGTTCGCGTGCGCGTGCAAAGAGATTCCTCTGGAAGGGCCTAGGTATAAACAAGAGACATCTTAATAACAGTGAAGCAGGTGGATATGCAGGGAAATAGGAAACGGGCCGGGTGTTGCAGTTTGATTGCTGAACTCTAGAACAAACCCCCCCGGTACGCTGACGCGGAGTAAACGTAGGTACCGCTCGCATTGACGTACGCTCGGCCTATCAGTAAATAAACTAACCTCATGCTGCTTTCGCTTATAGAAGGACGACGACAAGGGTTCAGTCTTCACGCCAGTACCTATCAAATCTTGCAAGTCACTGTCGTACAAGGGGTAGTTTGCTGTCGTCGAAACAAACATGTCCCCCGTATATGCTAAGGTTTGTCAAACAGACAATCTCGCTAGCACTAACATGCATTACTGCTTACTGAGAATTGGTCTAGTAAGAAACTCAGATTTCACTTCAGAGATTCTGCTATTATCTCGTTGGTACGAGGACATTTTCTATATACGGAAGTCGCTGATACCGCCATGAAAATCAACAGAATTATAACCTGAAAAGAGGGTCGTAAAAGGGTACCTGTCATCGACATACTACATCTTACCTCCACTTTCGCGAACCTTGTACTTGACAAGTACCTTCCTCTCCGGCTTGTGCGCAGAGTGGAAATTCTTGCTCACCTCCGGAGGCACAGTCTTATTTCCATGCACGTCCACCAACTCTGCATCTTCAAAGCACGCCACCCAGAAAGCAGTGATGACATTGTTTTCCAACTTCGCAAACCGCATCCCAAGACACGGGTGCCTGCCAACGCCCCACCCAATCCAGCCGTACTGCTTCTTCTTGTCCTCTGCGCGATCGGGCAAGTAGCGTGCGGGATCGAAAGTCTCAGAATCGGTGTAGATTTCTGGGTTGTGGTGAATGTCGGCGACGGCGAATGCGGCGTATGCGTCTGCTGGGATGACCTCGGTGCCTGCCTTGTTCACTGGGATCGATCGGCCGGACGTGTTCTTGCGGAAAGCTACGCCCTGGAGTTGCAGGCGCATGGATTCCTTGAGGACGAGGTCGATGGTCGGGAAGGCGGACTCCCATGCTTCGATGGGCACTTTCATGAGGCGATCCGCGAGTGAGAGAGACGTGTCGGAGCAGTACTGGTTGGCGACGGAGTCGACTTCTTTACGGACGAGATGGTACCATTCCTTGTTGTCGGCGAGATAGATCAACATCCAGGCGGCGTTGATGCCAGAGTTGAGTTGGCCGGCGAACAGGGCACCGAGAACGAACTGAGAGTGGTTGTTAGTACGCGGATATGACTCTCAATGAAGACATGAACTCTTACCGTGATGATCTTAGTGACGTCGTCACCTTGGTCAATGAGATATTGCAGTGCATCGTCTTCCCGCCTACCCTCCGCAGCGCGCTTGTCGATGATCCCCTTGAAGATCATGTACAGTTGTACACCGGCATAAGTACGACGGAACTTGGCAATGACCGGCATCCAGTTATACATAATGCTCATCGGAGTTGCGGTGCCTTCGATTTCCTCGAACAACTTGAGGGTTCTCTCGCGAAGGGCATCGTCACCGGCGATTTCGACACATGCCACCGTGCGCATGGTCATCTGGAACACAACACGGTAGATGCTGTCGAATGGATCCGTGGTTTTTGTCTCCTGCGATGCGAGACGGTCGATGCTTGACCGCATGTCATCCAAGAGTTGTGGTAATCCTTTTGCCAACAACGGGCCCTTGAGCATTGCAACGAGGCGTTTGGCGAAGTAGTTGACAAATTCACCCTCATCCAGTTTCTCATCGGCGTTTGCGACAGCATTCGTGTCGTTGACGGCAGGACTTCCGCCAAGCAGCGCTCCATAGCCTTGTGTAAGGCTGAGATGTTTGTGCTCGAAGAAGACGCGCCTAGACTCGTCGCCTGACATACCTACCACGATCTTGTCGCCGGCGTAAAAGGAGAAGTTCCCGTTGGGTGAGTGAGCCATCTGTCGCTGGAAGAAGTCCCATCTTTGGGTGAAGAATTGCATGCTTCCGATGATAGGCCATGCTTCGGAAACCAGTGGTGGAGCATTGCTAGGAAGAGATGGACGCTTGAATAAGTAGAGGAAGGCAGAGACAAGAATGGCGGTTGAGAGGATGACGATGCTCAGCATAGGGTTGCTGAGCCCAAGAAGCGCCTCGAATGCCATGTCTTCGGGCTGGCGAAGGACAGTCGGTCGTAAAATGTGAGAAGCAGAGAAGATAGCATGGAAACCTGAGCTGTGCAGCTATATAGGCAAGCCGTTCCTACTTACTGTACCTTTTGCCGCTTCTGTCGGCGAGCATGACTTATGTTACGAGTGTTACGAGGTGGGGTGTAGGTCGCGGCCTATCAGTGTGCAGTGTGCAGGGCGGCTTGTTGGACAATGTGGCTACAACAGGTGGTACATGCCGCAGAGGCATGGATAAGGGCATCATGTTCTCTGGCGGGTGCTTCCAGGCTCCATATGGGGCCAACATTCCGGCGGCTAGCAGGCCTGCAGGTGCTGGACGAGTCGTAGAAGGATCAACAACGAGCTCGGCTGGAGATTAGATCGTGGCTTGGCCGACCGCTTGCACAGTGGGGAGTGGTTTAGGCGAAGGCGAAGGATACAGCGTCGTATGGAACATCTCAATGGAACGCCTTATTGTTGGCGGTAGGTGGTGATGGAATTGCTCGATGACGGCGCATTGGTGATGGTGGTCAACCTGCACACGACGAGGTTAGTGAAGTGTCAGAGTGAAGCCTTCCGGATATCTTTTACTTTTGACTGAGGCCGCGGGAACGCCCGTCGTAGCTGCGCTTGCCTTCAAACACGCTAGGGCAAATGTTATTGTTGTTGTCTCGGAGCTCGCAGCATCCGACCTCAGATCTGGACGACACCAAACGCCAAGAACGAAACAGGACGGTCTTGGCACTCGAGAGTCGAGACAGATCAACATCGAGGCAACATAGGTAACAAAGTCGGAGAATAGGTCAACAAAAATGGCACTTTCAGCGGAGCAACAGCTTGAGCTCCAGACACAGCTCCAACGAGCGGTCGTAGAATGCAGCGAACGGTGCCTCTACTTTGCAGCAAAATGGTATGTGAAGGTGCTTGGTCATTGAAGGAGAAGACGAACGCTGCTGACTGACCAAGGTCGGCGGAACTACTGGACTCTTTTGCCCCAACTCACTCACACCTTGACGACGATGCTGGAGATACTGATGTCGACGAGGACGTCGAGGAGCCCATCAACACGCTCAACACAAATACAGACCGCAAGGAGGCCAGACTTGAGGCGAGAGAGCTTCCTCGCTACTTGTTGGCCAAATCTTTCTTTGACTGCCGAGAGTTCGACCGTTGTGCGGGAGTTTTCCTCTCTCAGCAGATTCCGCATACCACACCCGCGAGCGATCTCCTTTCACCTTCCAGGATACCTTTGACGCCCAAGTCGAAATCGAGAGCCACTCAGAGAACCTCCACCGACACTCCCCGCTCGACCAAACCGATCTCGTCAGCGCTCCCAAAGAACATCAGTCAAAAGGCATTGTTCCTTGCGCTCTATGCACGTTACATGTCTGGAGAGAAACGCAAGCTGGAGGATTCCGAGACCATTCTTGGACCCGCCGACGGACCTGTGACCGCCAACAAGGAACTACCGGGGATTTCTGCCATCTTGGAGACATACTTCAACGCTCGTGGCGGCTTGCAAGAAAAGAGCAATTCACAGGGATGGCTGGACTATCTCTACGGCGTCTGTCTCATGAAGTCCAAATCGGAGAGTCTTGCCAAACAGTGGCTTCTCCGGAGCGTCGACATCAACCCATACAACTGGGCAGCGTGGCAAGAACTAACATCCTCGATCGGGTCCCTCGAAGAATTGCAGCAAGTCAGCGAACACTTACCACGCAACATCATGACCTTCATGTTCCACATCTACTGCAGCCAAGAGCTTTACCAAACCACACCCGAAACCTACAACACCCTCACAGAAATTCAAAAGATCTTCCCACGCTCCGCTTTCCTCCAGCAGCAGAAGGCCCTGCTCTACTACCACGCCAGAGACCACGAGCAAGCCATGCAACTCTTCGACAGCCTCATCGCCTCGCACCCCCACCGTCTCGACGGCCTCGAAATCTACAGCAACCTCCTCTACGTTCTGCCAAACAGGCCCAAACTCGCCACCCTCGCCACCACCGCCAGCGACACCGACAAGTTCCGCCCGGAAACAAATTGCATCCTCGGCAATTATTACTCGCTCATCTCCGAGCACGAAAAAGCCGTTCTCCACTTCCGCCGCGCACTGGCCCTCGACCGCGCCTTCCAGGCTGCCTGGACACTGATGGGTCACGAGTACATCGAGCTGAAGAATACGCAGGCCGCGATCGAGAGCTACCGCCGCGCCGTAGATGCCAACCGCAAGGACTACCGCGCCTGGTACGGGCTCGGCCAGGGCTACGAAATGCTCGAGTGCTACAGCTACTCGCTGTTCTACTACCAACGCGCCGCCGCGCTGTGTCCCGGCGATCCCAAGATGTGGGCTGCTGTGGCGAACGCTTACGCCAAGTGCGACAAGCTCGCCAATGCCGTGCAGGCTTACAAGCGGGCGCTGGTGGTCGGGAGCCAGGTCGACAACTCTTCCGTCGCTAGCAGCTTTGGTTCAGGGAAATCGGCAGACCCGCTCGCGCAGGCTGTGGGTGGCGCGCTGGATCCGCAGATTTTGTATGATATCGCGCTGCTGTATGAGAGAGATAGCGCGTGGGACGAGGCCGCGGCTTATATGGAACTCACTCTTGCGCAGGAGGAAGGCCCGGAGGACGGTGATGTGGGGCTTGGCGTGATGCAGATTACGAGTCGGGCAAGGCTGTGGTTGGCGCGCTGGTGTCATCGCAATGGTGAGCTCACGAGGGCTATGGAGTTGGCGAATGAGCTCTGTCAGGATGGTGTGGAGGTTGAGGAGGCGAAGGGGTTGGTGAGGGATATCAGGAGTCAGATGGCTTATGCGGAGGCTCATGGGTAGGCCACATGCGTGTATGAGATATGGCGGAGGTGGACTCCGAAAGATTGGCTGCCTCGTTCATTCATTGTTTACATGGTAGCGCACTGGTACCATTCGCATGCCATTCGCATGCCAGACCTCTTAAGTCATAGGTCTTATTCTTCACATCACAGACCTCCCACTCACATCCACCTTTTTCAAGTCCAGTTTCTTCACATCATGCCAAGGGCTTATACATGATGCTTCCGAAATAGGCTGGCCAACTCAGCATGTTGACTGACAATCATGTAAGCCATGCAATCTTCCATACTTAATCAAGCCAATTCCACACTTCCCTCGGGCACACCCTTAGTACTCCTAAGCCTCCGCGAGAAGAACTGCATGATCGGCATCATCTCGTCGCGGTTGCTAGGCATGCTGTCTCCAGACTTGCGATAGCGCTTGACCTCCAGGAACTCGAACAAACGCTTGAGCTTGTCTTCTGCGGTCGAAGTCACGGCCGAGCGATCTGAGCCCGCGCAGACCAGCACGGGAGTCTTGCACTTGGAGACGAGAGCTGCAGGTGCTTCGCTGGGGACGGGGGCGCCGATGCTGATCACTCCGCCAAGCTCACTGCTGCTGTCGTCGGCAGCGGAGGATTGGATGGCGACTGTACATGCGTGATTAGTACAGTAGCATCGAAGTTCTTACATCCTGAGACGTGACTTACGGGCTGTGCTCAAAGCCACCATACCGCCCTGTCCAAAGCCAAAGATGACGATCTCTCGCGGTGCATAGCCGCATTTCTCGACCAGGACCTCTTTGATTAGGATGCGGAGCAACTCGGTGCTTTCTTTCAAGCCAGAGTCGGCATCGAGGCCGCCGGTAGTCGAGTCGAAAATGATATCATCGCCCCAGTGCGCTCCTTCCAAGTCCAGGAGAGCTTTGGGTCCACGAACAGAAACGCAAGCCGTTTCGGGCAGGTTCATCTGCTTGCCGAGAGTGGCGAAGGCGTCGTGGCCGTCTCCTAGGCCATGGAGTAGGACGAGAACGTTGGTCGGAGGATCATCCTTGGGGGCTAGATCACCGTCGCTGTCAGTTTGGGAAGACGTTTGTTGTGTGTGAACTCTGACGAGGGCAACGAGGCAGGCATGTGGTCCTCTGGCACCGAGCGCTAACGAGGGTCGATCCGTCGCCTCGTAAGGCTACGTCTAGATCATTGTCGGTGGTAGCGAGCCCTGGAATTGAGAACAGGCTGTGCCAATGCTTCCTCCTCCGACCCCACGTGCTAGTCCGCAGTAGTGGCTGCGGTATTTTAAGGCTGCAGGATGTGGCTGACGTACTTACGTGGCACGATCGAAAGCTTCACCGCCGAAGGGAAGTCTTGAGTGGTCGGGAGGCGGCCGGGCATGGTGAGGAGAGGGCTTCAGGCGGCAGCTGGGATCTGATTGTTGGAAGAGTGTGGATCGTTTTGAGTCGGTGTGTGATATGTTGTTGTAGTCATGAAACCCGTGTATTTGAGAGACGATGTCGGCAAACACGGCAGAAGCGGCGCGGCGCCGCCAAGGCAATTTTTGGGGTCTGAAGCTTGGTGTTGTTGCTTGGTCGTGCTTGCTTTGGTTAGAGGGTCGTGTTGTCCTCAGTTCATATGCTAAAGTTTGTCAAATGTGGTGGTACCAGCGACTGCCGTATGTCGAGAACGTCCTCGAGCCAACGAGATACTAAACAAGAACCAAAGATATCATTCGAGCATCTCACTCGGTTAGGCTGCCACAAGAGGGAGTATCATCAGGTTTAGCACGTTGTGTATACACTAACACCGGCGAGATGATGGTGGTTGATGTGATTTACAAACTTTAGCATCTACGGAGGGTGGAGATACGGTACCTGGCCTGGCCTGGTGAGATCATGTCTGAGCAGTGAGGGGTCAGCCCATACGGCGTAAGGTATCCTGCTCGAGGTATCATGTCATGTTGATTGCAGAGTCCGAAGGTCTGTACATATTCGAGGTTGAACAGCACCATTGGCATGTTTGTGTCTTCACAAGCCCTACCGATCACGAGGACGTCAGCCCGATGTCTCTCAATCCACCGTCAAACGGTTTGCGGATACGTCTGCCGCCATGTAATGTAGCTCGTGGTGGCGTGTTACGAGAATAGTGGAAGCATGTGAGGGTGACGCAAGCATACTTTCAAGGCGGCAGTGCATGCACCACTCCAATGGCAAACTTGAAGCTACGTACCGCAGCTATATAAGCTACTGTGCTCTGCCATTGTTTCCCTCTCCCTCTACAATTCATACACCCCATTTCTCAAAACAACTCACACCCACCACTCTTCCAAACCCACAACCTCTACTACCTCCCAACAACCCACACAAGACTCAGCAATCATGTTCGGCTTCGGTGATGCCCAGGACAACTACAACCAGGTCTACCAGGACGACAACAAGGCCGAGTTGAGCCACGAACTGCTCGCCGGTGGTGCCTCTTTCATGGCCATGAAGATGTTCGAGGACAAGCAGAGGAAGGAGGGTAAGAAGCAGCTCCATCACGCCTTACTTGACCCATACCGGTGCTGATATCATGCTAGGCAAGGCTGTTTCCCACGGCTTCGCCAAGGAGCTCCTCGCCGGCTTCGCTGGCGGTGAGGTCGACCGTCTCGCCGAGACCAAGGGCGCTGACTTCATTGACCGCGAAAAGGCCAAGCGTGACGCCAAGCGCAACGCTGAGGAGCTCTACGACCAGCACTACGGCGGCCAGGACCAGTACGACCCGAACCAGCAGGCGCCGCACGGCAACCTGCAGGAGAGCTTCGGTCGCTGGTAAACTCACCATGACTGACGGTACCGCGTCAGGCGGAATGAGATATGACACATGCGATGGGAGATTGGAGTCTGTTGTCCAGAGGCTTGACTATTGTTAGACTATGCCAGCAATGGGGACTTGGATAAGAACCAAAACAGACAGACCAACAAACAAACCTATCTCTCCACAAGTTTGGTCTCTCAGGGGGTTAGGCGTTTCCATACGGTGGTATCGACCACTTCGTTAGACTAATGAGTTAGTATGGCCGTTGAGAAGACAGTTGCTGAACATTAAGATCTCACGGGTTCGAGTATTATCACGTGGTAATATCCGCTCTTTCGTCGGGGCAAAGGAACATGGTGGCTAACGAGATAAAAGCTTTTGAACATCGGGATCTCGCGGGTTCGAGTGTCCTCACGGGGTGGTATCCGCTCCTCCGCCGGATCGAAACGATAGTATGGCCAATGAGATAGCAGCTTTCGAGTACTGGTCTCTTGCGGGCTTGCGTCGTTGCAAGCAGCGGTATCGGCGACTTTCGCTTGTCGAAACCATGTCCATGCCAGTGAGAGGTTCGTCATTCATTTGATACCGCGAGTAGCTGGTAAGCGAGACGCTGTTATCTGGCACTCGAGTTATGATGCGGTAGAGGTGGGTTCATTGGTCTCGTGGTATGTGGACGCATGACCTGCGTAGATTCCACTCATTAATAGGTTCCTGACTTGCCTCTCGTTGTTAGATTGCATATCATCTTCATCCGAATCCAACATGGACAACACAACTGGCGACCTGCAACAAAAGACGACAATAACTGAGAGCATGTCTTGCCGGGTATAGTTATCTCCACTCCCTCAACAAGAAAGCTCCTTTTCTTGACTCTTCTCAAGCTACCAGATCCCAACCACGAAGAGACTCTGCGTATATTACGGTCTCTTCGAAGCTCACCGTCGAACGAAGACTTCTCTCATCTCGCAACCGATGTGGTCTACCGGAATTTCGATTCCAAGGGCGAAGTCGTCGACTAGCGGCAGTCGAGCCTCGAGGAGATAAGCATGATGATCAGCTACCACTCAGAACGCTATACCGCAGAACAAAAGCAGATGGCTCTTGAGAAGTTCCATGGCGTAGACGGTCGGACTGTTACCGATCTGGATCAGTTGCTACGCCCTAACGCGGCGCTTCGTCAAAAGTGATCTGGTAGGAAGATGGTCGGTCATAAGTAGCAGGCGCTGGTAGTGGATGTGCATGACGCGCTGGATCTGTGCCATGAGTGCCAGATCCTGGAACATCGTAGAGTTCATACAATTGCCATGTTTCTTGTTGGATCGGCCATGCGAGTGTTTGGAAGTGAGATGGTGAAACTGACAGCATGGAAATCGGAAGTCTCGCGAGTCAAACTTCATCATCCTGTCTGGGGCCGCAGATCAGCCATCCCGCGATCTAGGGGTTTCAACCACAAACCACAGGTGAGATCTCACATGCATCCTCTCAGACTTTTCCTCTGTCCAACAACGATTCACTGCCGACCGCTTTTCGGTCAGGCGCCTTTTCTACTTTTCGTTTAGTAAGGCAAAGCTACTAGCCATGACTTGCGATCCGTGCAACACGGGGCCTTCACGGAGTTGGTGCCCTGTTCATGGCGGACCGGAACATCGCTCACCACCAACCGTTGAATCCTGTCGCTAGGCCGTGATGGTCGCCGTACTAGTATTTCTCGAATCATTCATTGCTCGTCATGCCCCGTGCTTCATACTCCTAGTTCGCGCGTACAGATGTAAGTTACTCTCGTTGTCTGGACTCGCGACTCCGCTATCAACGTGGTCGACGAAACATACCCCGAACGAGAAACGGCCCGATCGGCGCCGAGAGCCAACCCATAAAGAAGAGAAGCCTGGTATTGGATCATGGAGAGGGTGGAAGAGGAACCCTCTGGCAAGAACAGCTACAGCGAGGACGGCGGATCTGGCAGACATGATACTCAAGAGACGAAGCAAGAACGGCTAGATCGTTTTCGCGCAGCAGCATGGCAACAGAATAATGTCGAGGAAGAGAACATGGATGAAAGTTGCAGGATAATGGCAGAAGGCACAAGACCAAGTTCTTCAGACTCAAGAGCCAACTCGGAGAATGGATCACATCCACTTCCATCATCTCCACAACGGCCGCAGCGTCTACACGGAGACTCGACTGTGACAGTCGCCGGTTCTCTCAGGCAACGCCAACTGGACGAGTTCGTCTGGCCCACCGATGTCGACTGTACTACCGCCAGGGACGATGATATCGCACCCAACGAGAAGCCACAGCTGAAACGCCGGCTCACAAAACTCGCAAATAAAGAATCGCATCCTATGGAACATTTAGGCCTAACCCTCGGCGGCCCCATGATCTTGCTATGCGATCTCATAATCCCCTGCATCATATACTACACATGGTACCTAAAACACCGATCATCATGGAAGAAAGATTGCAGAGGATGGCACGACCGCGGCGAAGCGTGTCCAAAGGAGCTGCCGCAGCTCGACGAGAGCATCATGGGATCTGCAGTCGCCTGCTTCGGAATCGGCGAGCTCTACGTGCTCCTAGCGCGAGTCTGGCGGCTATTCTTCAGACGCGATCAATGCGCCCCACTACTCTCACGGAGCCGCTGGGAACTCGACGCGACGAGCTGGGTATACCTGGTCGCGATGTTGATCGCTCTTATCCCCTTCGTCGTTGGCTCCTCGCTGGTAATGCCAGAATTGTACCTGTATGGACCCGCTTTTCTGATGTCGTTCCTGGGAGTCCTCATGGTGATTACCACTCTGCACCCCTTCAACATCCCCATTGGAATCAATTCGCATGCGCGCGGATCTGGGCTTCGACCGTTCATCTACTACGCGGCCGAAGACTTCATCGCAGTAGACGGCTTGCAGGACCGCGAGTTCCGCGTGCGGTATAACGAGCGTTACGAAACCAGCAAGCGCTTCCGGCGCATGTTCGTCTGGCTGACGCTTTGGTGGGAGTTTGGGATTTTGGTGTACATCGGCTGCCTGTCTGCGGTGATCTGGACGCTGCCTTTCCACGTTGCCTTTGGATTGAGCTTGGGCCTGCTGTTCAGCTGGATCCTGACGTGGGCGCTTGCGACTTACGGGTTTGTGATGTGGGAGATGGATCGGCAGCGGAAAGCTTTCGAAGAGGGTAGAGATGAGGGTTGAGTTCCCTGGGAGCCAAGTATGTAATCTATAACGCTTGACGATCTGAATTGACCATACAGCTGTAAGCTTCCGAATAATACTTGGATTACGTCTCACCGCGACCCGAAAGTCGGCCTCACAAAGACAATAAACGAAACCGGCAGAAAGATGGCACAGCATGAAGCTTCTCCAAGTCTCATCAACATTCCATTTTTAGCATCATTAAAGCGCAGTTCGCAGAAAAAAACATCCAAAGACTTGACATCTCCACACGTCTCCCCAAGGCATCCATCGGAACCAACCATCCAACTCCCCATCTAAACAACAACAACACACAACACACTCCTAACCTGCACCACCTTCTTCTTCTTCCTCCCCATCGTCTCCAACACAGCCTTTTCCTTTGTGAAAGGCTTGCGGAAAGGCCTCAAGCCCTCCTCATCAAGGTAAGCGTGGCATTGCACTTTGCTCTCGTCAACATTGACAAAGTAGCCGAATTTGATCTGTGTGATATTGGCGATGGCGCTGGTTGGAGGCTCGAGGATGGTTACTTTGTTGATGTCGATGGGCTGGCGGAATTCGGTGGGGCGCTGGCCCGGGGTGTCGCTGACGAGGAAGATGGAGCCGCCGGGGTAGACGTCTAGGTATGGTGGTGGTGAGGGTGGGGGGATGGCTTGGATGGGGGTTGCGGTTGTTAGGGCGAGGAGGGCGAGGAGGGGGGCGAGGATGGTGGTGGTGGTGCGCATGGTTGGTGAGGGATGGGTGGTTGTTTGGCTCGGTTTGGATGGTGTTAGATCCGCAGTCTGTGAGGTAGTCGAAGTGTCTGATGATTTGTTGTTTGACTAGAGCTGCATGTCCGGTGAGATGATGAGACGGAGAGTAGACTGCAGAGAAGGAAACAAAATATGTGTGCGACTCGCAACTCAGGCACATCCAATCATTGTGATTGTAGGGTCATATTGATTTGCTTCCCTTGACTGGATACGAGGACCAATCGAATATTCGACTCTGGATTGGTCTTTCAAGCGCCAAGGACGTATATATAACGTGCTTACCCAAAAACAAGATGGCATCAGTCTCGTCGAAATCCTGTTCAGCACCAATATGTAGGTCAAGCTGTTCCCACGGGCGGCCTCAATACTGTGTTATCCAAAGTGAGTTTCGCAACATCTCAGCATCTCTTGATGGCTGGAAGTTAGAGCGGCCCGACATGGTGACAATGCTAGTCTCGGCGCCAGGACGTACGTGAGGCATCGTGTTGCCGCTTACTCGCGCCCAGCGTATCGTATATGTATTGCGAGACAATGTCTGCGGGTAGTAGGCTTGGTCAAATATGCCAGTCGGATCCTGAAGTGCGTCTATGTAAGAGCCTATGATCGTGAGGGCGCGCCTGGGAATGGATTCAGTGTCAAGTGCAACTCTTGTAGATAAGGCCCAATATGCTTCGGTCAGTTACAGTGACGTGTCTGGACTGTTTTTTCACGAGCGAGTTGTAACGATGTTGGAGGTCATGATGGATGGAGGTGTGCGAGCGATGGCCTGACTTCACTCGTCTCGTCCCGAACCCCGCCAAGTCCCGTTTCGCGTGCCGTTCGCGCCTCGTCAATTTCCGGGAACAAAGGGCTTTTGCACCTTGCGCGTCCATTCACCTGACAAGCATGTGATTATCACCCAGCATCTTAACTTCACAAATATCACGTATCTGTTCTCAGTCGCGTGTAAAAGCTATGAGCTGCTTATACGATACTTACGACGCGCTGCCCCAGGCGCGCGCTACGACTAACATCATCTACCATGCCCTTTCCTTTCGCGGAGGTTTGCACATTGTTCCAGCGACTCGAGGTTCTTGAGCTTCGAGAGCCGCCTTTACTGCCCGAGGAGAAATTCCTACAGACGCGTCTCACAGTCGACTCGTGGTTCAAGTCCCATCGGAGCGCTATCAGCGCGCTCACGGTCGGAGGCGCCGTCTCTCTGCTTTCTGCCCTGCTGCCAGAGAAGAGAACCGACCGTGTCTACGGAATGCAAGCACCAGGACTTTGCAGAATTCTTGCACGATGTCTCAAACTTCAGGCTCATCGAGCGAAGGACCTTCGCGCGTACACCCAGCCAGGCCGTGGAGATTTGGCAGCATGTCTCGAACGAATGCTTGATGTTGGTGGGCCGCCTGCGCGACCTGCAGTCACGCTCGAGGAGGTCGACGATCTCTTGAATACACTCGCGGGGCACAGTATCTTTTCGGACCCCTCGATACTGCAATTGCCGCAAGGCTCATCCGAGTCTCGGGACGTACTACTTGCCAACATCATGAAACGCCTCACACCGAGCGAAGGCAAGTGGCTCATCAGGCTTGTACTGAAGGATCTCTCGCCGCTCACATTGGATGAGGCTTTCATCCTTTGGTCATTCCATTTTCTGCTACCGGACTTGCTCCGCTTCCAGGCGACGTTCACGTCCGCTATTGCACTTCTCAAAGGATCCTTGAAAGAGTATCCGGAGAGACCAGATCCTAGGTCCGAACGGCTTTTGCGAAAACAGGCAGCTCCCCTGATTCGACCATGCGTAGGAACCAAAGTCGGACGACCCGAGTTCACAAAGGCGCGTAGCATCGACCATTGTCTCAAAATGCTCGGGAAACAGCAGTGGGTTCTGGAACGCAAGTACGATGGCGAGTACTGCGAAGTACACATCGATTTATCAATATCTACGGACCCTGCGAAATGCATCAAGATCTTCTCGAAAAGCGGCAAGGATTCTACCCTCGATCGCAAAGGGATTCACAAGACTTTGCTTCGCTGCCTGAAACTCGGTCGTCCTGAAAGCAAGATCAAACGGCGAGCCATCATACTCGGAGAACTCTTTGTCTGGTCGGATCAAGAAAAGGAGCCTATGCCATTCGACAAGATAAGGAAGTTTGTGACTCGTTCTGGCGTGCGCATTGGTGCGGACGCAGATTCACAGAGACAACCGGATGAGCACCTGGCGATCGCTTTCTTCGACTTGCTACTTCTCGACGACGAAATTGTGATGGCGAAGCCGATTGAGGAGCGTCGCCAGTGGCTGAGAGAAACATACACAAAAATTGAAGGAAGAGCCTTGGGAGCCCAGTGGAAAGTAGTTGACTTTGCCGACGAGGAAAAGTCGAAGCGAGTGTTGTTGCAGCAGTTTGCAGCGTCCAATGCTGGCCGTTGTGAAGGCTTGGTTCTGAAACCATGTGGATTGCCATATTTCGCGCTTCACTCGCGAGACGATGGCTACAAACACAACTTCATCAAGCTCAAGAGCGACTACATCTCCGAGATGGGCGATGAAGCCGACTTTGCGGTTGTTGGGGCGAGCTACAACGCACAACAGGCGCTGAAGAGCGGCTTGAAGGGCTTGAAGTGGACCGACTTTCACCTCGGGGCTTTGTTGAACAAAGAAGAGGTTCTGCGCTTCGGCGCAAGACCGCGCTTCAGAGTGGTTGGAACGATCCAGCAGTCCTTTTGTATTCCAAAGCCAGTGTTGAAGACTGCCAACATCATTGGCAATTTGTCTGCGGAGCCTTACGATCCGGATCAACAGCCTCCCGCCTTTGATCTTCACAATCCGTTGAATGTCAAGATCGATACAGTGTTCCTCACGCCGCTTGTATTCGAGGTCCTCGGCGCAGGTTTCCAAAACCCTTCAAACAGCGACTTCTACATGCTCCGACATGCCCGCGTCAAGAAGCTGCACCAAGATCGGTCTTGGAAGGACTGCACATCATTTCAAGAACTCCAGGACCAGGCGACAGCGGCGAGGGCGGCTCCAGTCGACTCCGAGAGCCAAGAGACAAGACAATGGATTGAGAGACTGGAGAGGAAGTGCAGGAGGAAGTTCGAGAGGGAAAGGACAGCAACGCCTGGGTCGACAACGGCAAGCAATCCGCCGACCAGTAGTGTCCCGCCTACCTGCAGGCTACTGGGAGCTAGTTCGCCCGCTAGCAGTCTCGTCAACATTACGGTAGCAGAAGAACGCCAACCCTTGCGTCCCGTGCCTAATACTAGCATCCGGTCACAGTCGTCAGCAGGTTCGCAGCCTCGTCCCGAAGACTCCTCGAACTCAATCGACAAGAGCTTGTCAAACAGCCGCCCGACAACGACGACGACGATCACCAAACGAAAGCTGAACGAGGACGACCACACACCCTGTCCGGCTGCAAAGCGATCTTGCCTTTCGGCATTGGCAAAATGTATACATTCTACAAGCACCGGGCAGCAGCAAGAAGCACACATTACGACAATTGCTCGTGACCACCACGCTGTCTCTTGCGGTAAAGACTGCCCACCAGGTTGTCAGTTGAACAACACAACCATCTACCTGGCGCCATGTCTGCGGTCCACGCCGTTTATCACTCAAACCCTCTTGCCCGCGCACTCGCCTCTAGCTCTCGTTCCCTGCCTCTCATACTGGGACCGTGCCTCGTTCACCCACGACCGTCTTTCCGAAACCGTGTCTGAATCGCAGTCTTACCCGGGTATGCGCAAGATCGTTCTTGTCGAGTCGAAGCGTGAAAAGGCGACCGAATACGTCATCAAGGACGTGTTGGCATTGAATCGAGGCCGATTCGAGGAACGGGTGGAAGTATGGGACTGGAGGGTGCTCGAAGCTCTTGGGCTCGCTGGCGGTCATGCACTGGGGAAGACTGGGAGGAAATGGTTCTTGGGAGCAACCATTTGGGATGGAGGTAAGGGAGGCAGTGTTTTTGTTTGGAATGGGGCTAGGTTCTGATCTTGCATTGGTGCTTTAGGTGGGTGGGTTTGGCGGCTTAAAGATACCCTTTTTCATTTCTCTTGTTATGTGTGGCGGCAAGGCTCTGGAGCGGTATCAGGTACGTCTTCTTTCTACTTTACTTTGAAATTGACAGCTGTTCTGCTTATCATTGTGGTGCGATTGCCTCAAAATGAGTCCACTAGTATGGGTGGTGGTATCATCCGCTTCAGAACGTTCAAGAAGACAGAGACGCCATTGAGAGCGACGCAATCAGGTGTTGTCTACCTTCCGATCGGTTTATGCTTGGTGGCAGTATCTCATTGCGAGCGACGCAATTAGGGGTGTCATCGAGTGCCTATTATATGCTGATCTCTCACTTAAGCAACTTGCGGTGGTATCATTGGCTTGGTACCTCAAAAATACAGGGACGCCACTGAGAGCGTGTTGAGTACGTGGTCTCTCTCACCCGAATAACCTTATCGTTTGTGCTGGTATCATCGGCTTTGGTACGTCAAAAAGGCTGGAGTACAAACGAGATGCTGATATCTTTTTTGCTGATGATTCACATAGTTTCTCGCTGGGATTTAGGCTAGGATGGAAGCAAATGATACCACCACAAGAACGCTCGAGTGTCGACGAGATACTCAAATCTTCTTACCGATGCTTCACAGTCTCTCGCTGAAGTGTTGTAGCGTAAGTGGTGGTGTCTTCCGCTTCAGTACATTCAAGAAGGCTGGGGCGCCAACGAGATACGCATGTGTTTTCTACTGATGCCTCACAGTCTCTCGTTGGGATGTTGTAACGCATGTAGTGGTGTCTTCCGCTTCGGTACATCCAAGAAGGCTGGGGCGCCAACGAGGTACTCATATACTTTTTACTGATGCTTCACAGTCTCTCGCCAGGATGTTGTAACGCAAGTGGTGGTATCAAAGGCTTTGGTGTTCCGAAAGTCCATACCTGCCAAAGAGAGCAGTTTCCGGATACCGTCATCCCGCCGGAAAGATCGTTCGTATGTGTAAGTATCGGCTGTCGAGTCTCTCCCTGTGCCAGTGAGACAGCAGTTTTTCGATACTGGCATCTCGATAGTTGGAGTGGCAACGTGCGGTGGTATCGGCGACTCTCATCAGCCGAATTCATCCCTACGCCACTGAGAGAGCTGTCTCGACATGGTTGCATCTCAATGGATCAAGGTACTGTAAGTGGAAGTGTCATCGGCTTTGTTGTGCAGAGAAGACGGCAATATGGAGTGTGATGACCACTCGGATCTCTGCCTTCACTTGAGCGTTTCATACGTGTCATCACATGACTGCATGTACTTCTCCCTCTCGCAAACAGCACAGATTTCAAAACGGTCATTCGCAACCTCACGATATCCTATTGTACTTCGCGTCGCAATAACGAGCAAACAATAACTTCAGTCAATGCCCGCCCGACAAGCGTCAACCGACTGCTTCATAAGTAGGTGAACCTCTCCTTTGATCTGCTCCTTCCTCACAACAACCTCCTAAAGAAGAAAGAAGAAAGGAAGATCGATAACAACCTCACCACCCAAAAGGTAAGTGTCAAGAAGCATATTTCCTACAACCTCAGGTGCATCATCCATCATCACCAACATCACTACAACTATTCCATCATGTCTACATCCAGAGACATGCCACCGCCGGCGTCCAAAGGCCGCGCCGATAGAGACCGCGCAGCAGACATCCCCCCAGACCCCAACGCCAACCGCGCCGACGACTATCCCAACGACTGGAAGATAGAGCACAACAAACAGACCGCCAAATGCATGATATGCGGCAACAGCCAGGCCGGAACGAAATGGTGCGTCACCTGTACCAACTGCAGCAAGCGCATGTGCTCGCCCTGCTGGAAAGGCGAGCGCTACAACAGTTACGGCGAGGCGATCTTCGAGGGCAAGGCGCAAAACGATGAGGGCTGCTGGTGCAGATTCCCTAGTAAGACCGATCAAAGTTACCAGCCCAAATTTGAGGCGAGGAACCAGCGAACAAAGGCTGCTATCGCCGCGGAAAAGGCAGCCAACGCTCAGGATGGCGGATCGAAGTACGAGATGCCTCCGGCGAAGAGGCTGAAGCTCGAACATCTTAGTGAGGATGAAGGCGACCAGCCCACGAGAGGCCGCCGCTCGGACTATCCGCAGGTCCTGCAGTCCCACGACGATTGGGAGCCGCGTCGCAGGTCATCGGCGGAAGATTCGGTGCAGCAGGATAGCATCACGGCGCTTCCCAGGGAGACTAGAAGCAACTTGAAGGAGAAACACGTCCACCACAAGAGAACAATCGTCGTGGGAGCCGGTGTGGTTGGACTGTGGATCGCGCGCGAGCTCGCTGCTCGGACTCACAACACCTCGACACACCACGACATTCTCGTGATCGAGAAGCGCGCCACGTACGGCCTGGAGGGCTCTAACCACTGCGCGGGTCTGATCATGAAGCACGGCGTGCCGGAAGTCTACGGCCCTCTGCTTGGGCTGAGTCTGAAGTGCTGGAACGAGCTGCTCGCCAACGAGAACTTCCGCAAGAAGGTTTATCATGTCCCCGACAGCATCGTGCACGTCAAAGCCAACCTTGAAGGCCGATCGGACCACACGGCCAACCCGCCTTCGTGGTACAACGTCCAGCCAGAAGACGTATTTAAGACGTACGGTAGCGACGTGGGAAAGATGTAAGTCTCGCCTGTTCCGCAATTGGAAGGGAAATTCCCATACTAACGCATTCTTTCATCAGCTCGACCGGCCATCTCATGGATTTCCTCTACGAAGAGTGCCAGAACACAGGCGTGGCATTCCGCTTCGGCCAAGAAATCAACAGGATCGAGAAGAGCATGCGCGGCCAGCTGCAGGCCGTCGACATCGGCAGCAGCACGCCCGGCAACAACAACGAGACCAGCATCGCCTGCCACAACATCATCGTCGCGGCCGGCGCGCAGACGCCCGAGGCACTCGACGACATCATCACCTGGCTCGAGCCCAAAACCACCTTCGAGAACCACAAGGAGAGCTACGAGTGGGTTCGCGCTCCCATGGGCGACGCCTTCCATGGCGACGAGCTCGAAGACGTCAGTCTCATCATCCGCAATGGTAACAACGTCACTGGTAAAGGCAAGGCCAAGGCCGACGACTCCTCGTCCTCAACCTTCTCAATTCTCACTCCCGACCCCTCAACCGACACCGTCCTCGCCGCAACGATCGGCAGGCCCACCTCCACCCAACGCTTCCAACCCGGCCCAGGCGCAGACCTGAAGAAAGCCTTCAGCGAAGCCGAAAAGGTCGCCAGAACGCACATCAAAAACGGCGAAATCGCGATCCCCGTCGCCGCCGCTGCTTCTAAAAGCCAAAAGAACAACACCAACAACAGCAGCAGCGACTCCAACTCCTCGAACTCCAACTCAGCCCCTCACTCACCCTCACCCTCTCCCCCCAAAACCTTCGGCTCAGCCACGATCAGCACCTCCTTCTCGCACGCGCCGCTCGTCGCCATGATCCCCTGGGCCATCGTCGACACGCGCACCAAAGAGACGGTCCCAGACGACGACGGTGCTACCAAGTCTACTATCCACTCGCTGGGGATCTACGTGGCGTACGGGCTTGGAAGGCACGGAACGACGCTGGCGCCGGGAGTGGCGAGGATGGTTGTTTCGAGAGTTTATGCCGATGCTGCGAAGGAGGATGGGAAGGGTGCGATGGACGCCGAGGATGCTGGGATTTTGGCGGAGGTTGGGGAGAAGTATGGGTGGCCGGAGGGGTATGAGCCGTGATGAGGAGTGTTGATTTTGACTTGACTTGGAGTATTTGCGGTGAGAGAGAGGTTTCTGGAGTTGTTTTTGGGTAGTAGTGTCTGCTTGAGTGTAGGTGCCTACGGTGTCTTGGTTGCTCAGGCTAAGTTCGGTTCTCTTCTATGAATTGGTATCTCAGTGGCTTGTGAGGTAAATCTCATAGACAAAGACTTAGATATCAGCTTAATCGCGTGCCACAAGTCGAGAGATACTTGCTTTCTGTTGTGTGTGTCTCAATGGCTTGCAAGATAAGTCTTGTAGACAAAGACTTAGATATCAGCTAAACAGCGTAACACAAATCGAGAGACGCTTGCTTTCTGTTGTGTGTGTCTCAAGGGTCGGGTAGGGGAGATGCCACGGACAGAGTCTTTGATAGCAGCTTTGTGAGAGCGATTGGAAACAAAGCTCGGCATCCTCGCTCGCGGTTGGAAGAACATCGTTGATGGGTATGTGTATGTACTCTTTCCCACGGTCCTCCTTCCATGAGATTTCCCTCTCGCCCATTCGTGCATGCAAGCGAGCCAGGCGGTCGTGTTATGAACCTTTGAATCTTCGTTGTATTATCGCTCTTTACAGAGACGTAATATATCTCCTTGCTGCTGCGATATACACCCATGCAATGCCATGCAACCCCGTGCTTCTCTTTCTGTCATGTGAGCTCGTCTCCCTTTTTGTGCGCGCTCAGAAAAGATGCGAGCGCTCGCCCTTCATCTAATGCTAGGTAATCCTGTGGTATCTATTTTTTCGTCTCCGCGACAATGCAAATGCTGGCGGCTAGAGCCGGATGCAAAAGGTTTGGAAAGAGAAGAAGAGTGTGATGAATATGTGCAAAGAAGTGTGAGGGCAGTGATGATTTGAGAGAGCGAGCTGTCTTCGCCCTGCTCTCTGCAATGAATTTCGTCAATCGTTGATCGGCCCGGGTATGAGTCGTGGCAGTCGCCCGGTGAGGTAGTGTTTGCTACTCTTCTGCAATGCTCCCGAATGTGCTGCGGCCGCCCTTTCGGAGTTGTGACCTCGCCGGTCGATCGGCGTGAGGCGCAAGTGAACTGAAGCGTCCGGTGACATTGGGAAGACGTGAATCCAGGCCAGTGTAGTCTTGGAGATCTGCGTCCACGATAGAAATGGCACAACCCTCGCCGTCCAGTCCAATGGAATTTCGTCGATCGCGGGCTTCCTCATATATCGAGGCTGTTGTGGTAGCGCATGAAGATGGTGCGGACACGAACGGGGAGCTGCCATCACTTGGCGGGGTGGGCAAGTCACTCTCCCAGCCAACCAGCAGGCAAGACTCCTAGAAAACCGTGCCGTCGGAGAGGATCATAATAGGAGGCTCCTTGGTGTTCGGGCGAGATACCTCGGCAATTTCGCGGCCGCCCTGGTTGAATGTTAGTGTTTGTATTATCATGCAGCATACGGAACTTCCGACTCGCCTTCCAAGTACCAGCTTCGAGCATCTGGGCGAGAGAGAGCTTCTTGTCGCCCTGGAGACCGAGCAGAAGGTTGACTTCTGCAAGCAGATCATCCAGGAACCCAACAGTGAGCGCTCGCCATTCCACAATCACATCGTCGTCCGCTGTGAACAGCGGCACCACCTCCATGTTGGGTTGTCCTTGCCTTGTGGCGTTTGTCTGGTATTGCTCGAGTCCTCTCTTTGCGTCCTCCGGCTTCAACGTGAGCAAGCCTGTGTCTACGAGTAGTCCGCCGTTGCGGTACTCGGGCAAGCCAGTCATAAGCTCCACTCCAACAAAGTGCACGTTGGCCAATTTTTGCATGGGCACCATGAGGGAGTAAGTCAGCCATTGCGTCAGCTTGTGGAAAGGCACGATGTTCTCCCAAGGCTGGGTAGGATGTGAGGGCATCGAAGCACAAGGCCAGGCGTCTCCGAGTGGTTGACCATCGATCTGGGTCCTTGTTGCTGGCCAGATGACCGACAAGCCGTCCATGAGAGTTGTCCAGAGGGTGGGTAGAGGGACGACCGGTACTGACGAAGCGACGGTAGAGGGGTGGGACAGCAGGTAGTCGAGCATGTTGCCAGGTCTGCTGTCAGGACCAAAGATTTCTTGGTTCAACAAAGCATCGGCGAGGCGGATGAGAAGGTTGGTGCGGCCCTCCAGGCCGTCAATGGGATTCTCATCCGTGACCTGGAGGCCCTTAGCCATGGCTTGGGTTGTGAGCCTCTTGAGTCCCGCGCTGTCGACTTGGTAGGGCTGTTCGGGGTTGCTCGAGAACATGCCAAACTTGAACATCTCCAAGCTTGCAACCGCGAGACCCTCGCTGCGACGGTACACCTTGCCGCTCTCCTTGGACTTGTACTGCCACTTGGTGCCCGCGCCGGCGTCGAGGAGCACCGATACGAGGAAAAGGTCCAGAAGACGGCGCGTGCGCTCTTGGGCATCGAGGGAGGATGGCCATGTAGCCATGAGCTGGTCGATGCGCGGACGGCCGCCGACTTCGAAGTGCTGCCATCGGCCGTGGGGAGGAATGGTCGAGTAATCGTCAAAGTCGCGCTGTTGCAACGTGTCAATACTGGACGAGGGACAGCAGTGCTGCCGGCATGCAACATACTTTGATGATGGACACGACGTAGTTTGCCGTGTCCTGGAACTTGGTCATGTCGACATTGAAATGGCGCAGCTGGTTCTTCTTGGCCTTCTCCAGGACCAGGTGGCAGCGCTCCCTCACGGCATAGATGCTCCTCAGGTAGCCGGCGGGGTCGAGGTTTGGGTCGGGAGCGCGAGGAAGGGCGATCTGGGGGATGTTTGCGGTGGCAGCGGGGTTCTTGGACATGTTGTATTTTGCGTTGCCGTTTAGGGCAAAGGTCGAGTTTCGGTTGTCTGAGTATTCGTGGCTTGCGGCGCGGTTGTTGCTGACGCCTCGGCGGGAGAAGAAGCCCATGGTCTAAATAGTTCGTCCTATAGCAGCTGGGTGTTATCGCAGTGCGGGGCTGGATTTTGGGTGCAGGGCTGGCGGGCTCCCTCGGTGGGATGCGACGAT
Source organism: Cladosporium phlei (assembly GCA_003614995.1). Taxonomy (NCBI): domain Eukaryota; kingdom Fungi; phylum Ascomycota; class Dothideomycetes; order Cladosporiales; family Cladosporiaceae; genus Cladosporium; species Cladosporium phlei. Next base: position 66,861 of record QZFA01000006.1, on the reverse strand, counting down.
ATGCGGTTTGTCGCTATCACCGCACAACGGCAAGGATGAGATACGGCGGGGAGTGACAGCAGGTGTTTGGCGACATGAGCGAGTGTGTGTGTGTGTGTGTGAGGTAAAGGATTGGAGAGGATTGGAGCGAGGAATCAAGGCCTAGGACTAGGACGAGGCAGCGGCGGCGCGGAGGAGTCGTCTAGTTTATTATTGAAGACTGCCCTGGTCTGGCTCTGCTACGCCTTCTCTGCGAGAGTTACCTCACCACCGTCGGCGCGCACGCAGAGTCATGGAATCAGGGTATTTCTTGGGGCGACCTGCTTCCCGCCGGCAGATTGGCCCCTAGCACTTGAGACTTCTTAGCAGTTCCAGCAGTTGTGCCGCCGCCGTCTTCACGCCTAACACACGGCCAATCGGCAGCTCACTGCCCCTCGCTATCTGCCTGAAGACGGCACTTTCTGGCCTTTGCACTATGGGGGAAGAAGGAGCGCATTTGCCGTGCCTGCTAGCAAAAACTGTGTTGAGCTTCATCTCCCAGAGCCTCGCCGTTTCCCTGCGCACTCGATAAGGATAATCACAAGTGGAAGGTGGCAGCATACAGACAGGCAGGCAGGCAGCCAAGCAAAACCGTATGAAATGGAAAGAAGGCTGTCCCCGTTGACGCCTGTGACAGCTCGGAACAAACTCTCCCTGGAACCTTGCTATTGACTCGACAGTATAGAGTATATACCACGTCGTGCCGTCCTTCACCCGTAGACTGTAGTGGTAAAGACGGCACGAGCAGAGCAGAATTTCGTACGTGGGCAATGCATGTGAAGTGTGAGGAGGATTCGATATCGAGTCTCCCCTCCTCGCTTACCGGGGTGGCGTAGGCCTCATCTCGGTACGAGTGTTTTGGCTGTCTTGCGCAATATGCTGACACGAGAAGTAATGCAGGCAACCTCGCTCGGCGACGGGCATGCCGGATCAGCGGCGTCTCGTCCATCGTCTCGGGCTCGAAGCTCAGCGATGGATGGAGTTTGTGGCCGTTATAACTTGTCGAGGCTGTCTGTTGTCTCGCCCGTCCGTTGCATGCATGCATGCATGCATGCATACCGAAACCCACGCCAAACTCTCCTCCCAAACAAACTTCAGCCTCTGATGAGCCGAGGAGCCCTAAGGCAAACGGTCAGTGGTGGTGGGGAAATGGAAGGAAACGCTGAAGAGAATTGGGTAAAAAGTCCGACGAAACTAAACTTGGGTGTGCTGCCATCTGCCATCTGCAAAACTGCTGCCAAAACAGACTCGAAGCCTTCTTTCTCCTGACCCATTATTCGATTGTGCCATCGTCGTGCGCCATCTCGCCGAGCACACGGTGGAATCCTGCCGTATGTCCGCTCGAGTATTGAACCTTCCAAAACCGGTACCGTACAGCATGCATCCAGCACAATTTTCTCCGTCTTTTCAGCGAACGAGAAAACACAAATCACTTGGCTGCTGACTCCGAGACATGCTGCTGCCAGCACATGTACCGCACATGTACAGTATGTACACCGTGGAAACAAGGCTAACTGACACCTCGTTCCTCGCTCTCAACCTTCTTTGCCCTGGGCCGCTTTCGTCCATCACTCCATCTACCTCGGATCTCACCTTCTCATCTCCCTGTTCGGTATATCAAATTCCATCAATTATCATCAACCACCAATCAATCAATCATACTTCACATCCAGATCAAACCCAAAAACATAAAACGAGCCAAAACAGATCCCCAAGATGAGACACAAGGATGAAACTTCCTTGAACCCAGCAAGTCTCAAGGCTTACACGCAACCCCAACTGTCCAAGCCACTCCCGCGACGCACGCACGACCGGGCTCATCATCACGCAAAACCCGAAAAGCAGTTTTATCGCAAGAGACTACTGGGCGGCCACAGCGCCTGCCCTCTATCTTACCCACATGGCGCAAGATTTCGCTATCACCAAAACTGTCAGATGACGCAGAAGCCGGACTTCCACCTGAAGTGTAAAAGTGCCTAAAGTTCGTCCTCACTGCCGTCTAAACCTCAATGGATCAAGGTTCTTGTTCTCATATACTTCCATCACATTATATCACATGCTGCCCGGGCGGTTTCTGGTTTCCTCATGTCACATGTGCGTCTAGAAAAAGGCTTTCCCAAAACTTTATGCATGTACTAACATCTTCCAAAGGAAGAACAATAAATGACGAGTTCGGCTGTAATGAAACGGTGAATCGAAACCTAGCTTCATAAGTTCCTCGGAAAACTGATACGCGCAATGGAAACAAATCCGCGACACAAACACAACACAACTCGGATTATCAGGCGTTGGATACATGTCTACATTACCTTATGCGACGTGTCTCATCGCTGCTTCTCGTTTCACCTTGGCAACAGATTGCTTACATGTATCGTCTTAGGAACAAGCACCGGAGCCAACCATCCGATGGAACATTTTCAAGGTTGCTGGCAGCGTTTCTTCATTTCTGGACTACCTCGTCCTGCCTGCGCACTGCAAACGCTAATGTCGGTCGCGTTTTCTGTCCTCATCGACATGCATGCACCTACCTACGGAATCTCATCCTACGAGGGAACCTAGAGACAGTCATCCGATCTCACCAAGATTTACAGTAAACAACCTCGCCTTCCGGCAAGAAGAAGAAGCCGACAACGACATAAGAACTCACCATTCGCCTATGTATCTCCAACAAACTTTTGGTCAAGACTGGTCCAAACCTCAAGGCTGCATGATGCATACCAGCATACCGGACCCAACCTCCGTTCTCGCCGCGAGATTTGGACACCTTTTTCTAACGATAAGATACCCAAGGACCCGGACTCGCATGGCCTAGGGTGCTACAAAGATGAGACCCCGTCAATTTACAATTCAAGCACGAACTTGTTGGGAACATCCATCGCAATTTTTGGAAGACCTGACTTCCCGGAACGAGCCCTCGTATGTATCATCCATCTAACACGTCTGGAGGCTCGGTACGAGGTGTACCTGACGTGGCATTTGAAACCCTTTCGTTCGTTGCCCTGCGATTTTCGCGTTGCGAAGAGGAGAGTGAGGACGATAGAGGGAAAGCGAGACGAAGGCGAAAGTCGAGAATGAGTTTTCTTCATGTCGATTCGTATAGATGGGTTTCAAGCCCCCCCCCTATGAGACTAGGTAAGACCAGGTAATAGGTAAGCAAGTGCCCTCACTTTCCCTTGCCTTTCATTTCCCTCAAATCACACCATCACCCAAACACCGGAAACCCAAACAACCACTCAGAAACACAACCCTCTACCTCCCTACAAACCTCAACTCCAACCACCGCAGCGGCACATACGCCACAAGCGTCATAGCAAAAGTCAGCTCGTTCGCCACATCCCCTCCCCCCTCCCCAATCAACCCGCCCACAGGCCCCACGAACCAAGTCTCAACCATGCCCATACACCACATTACAACCCCCAACAAAAAGGCCGACAGAGCTGCGATGCCCCATGGCAACCTCGCCGGATCGTTCCAAGCCTCAAGGTCATAGTTGAGAGCAACATTCCCTTTCCGGAACAAAAAGTGCTCCGTAGCAACGATGACGAAGTACGACGTGCACCAGTATCCGAGCAGGGACAGGAAGTTCTCGAGGTAGGACAGCAGGCTGTTGCGGCCCGCGAGCGCGATTGCCAGGATCGCGGCGAAGCAGGCGACTGTCCAGAGGACGCGGGGGATGCGGGCGAAGGGGCGGGCGAATTGCTGGCAGCTGAGGGCGGCGGAGTAGGTGTTTATGATGTTGCAGTTGATGCCGCTCAGGACCAATAGCACCAGCAGGAATTTCGCGAAACCGGACGGGTGCAGGGCTGTTTGTAGGAGGAAGCCGAGGCCGCTGCCGCCGTTGGAGTTGTAGGCGTCTGCCCAGGTGGGCTGGTTGTTGAGGGCCGAGGAGACGACGCAGCCGCAGACCATGCAGAAGGCGGTCGGGAGCGAGACGCCGAGGGTGGTGAGGAGGAAGACTTTGGTGCGGCTGGTGGTGGGCGGGTAGAGGACGTAGTAGTCTGAGGCGCAGGAGCACCAGGAGGCGGAGCTGCCGTAGACGATGGCTAGCAGGGAGAGGACGGTGCCGCTTAGTTCGAGGCCTTTGAGGGATGTGCCGGGCGTTGCGTCGGCTGAGGAGCCGGTTTGGCCGAGGATGATCAGGAAGACGACGAGGTAGACGAGCCAGGCGTAGCGCTCGAACGGCAGGATGGCTTTGATGCCGAAGAACGAGACGATCAGACTGCAGACTGCGATGATGACGATGCCGACGGTGGTGCTGACTTTGCCGTCTGCCACAGCGTTCAGGGCGATGCCGCCGGTGATGCAACCAGCTGAACTCCAGCCGACTTGTTGGATCGTGTTCAGCACCGCGACCAGCTTCGTCGGCCACCAGCCAAAGCTATACCTGCTGATCGAGATCTGGCGCAGACCGGTGGGAGCACCCAAACTTGCGCAGAAGCCGGAAACAGATCCTCCCAGGAGCGAACCAAAGATGCAGATGAGAATGCTCTGTCTGCGTGGAAGGTGTCAGCCAGCGTCCGTTCCAAGCCTAGAAGCAGTGCGCAACAAGCCAGTGGTCATCCAACCGAACGAGAAACAAAAAATCGTCTGTCCGATCTCGTCCGTGAGAGAAAACAACAGGAAAGCACATCTGCAAGGGCACGGAAAGAGCTCACTTCAGATCCAGTCCCATCTCCCAGCCAATGAAGCCCGTAGCGAAACAGCTCAGGTTCATCGTGCCGCTGGCCCATAGGGAAGCCTGCGCTCGCTCGGTCAGCCTTTGGCCTGTGTGTCTGTCGCGTGTCTTGCCTATGGGCAGTCGCCTACCATGGTCAAGCTGTCCTTCCACGTCAAATCGACTCTGTCTTCCGGGAGTTTCCTCTCGATCGCCTGGCTCTCGATCCCCAATTTCCTGTCCATCGCGGCTTCCCATTCGCGCATTCGGGCCAGTATGCCGGTTTCTGGCTCTGCTGTTCGCTCCCGATGTTGCGTTTTGCCCAAGTCGCCGCCATACTCTGAGGACTTCGGCGAGGCTTCTATGTCGAAGCTCGTTTTGTCGAGCTTCTCTTCCGCCGTGAGAGGACGTTGTTGTCTAGCTGAGCTGGGAGCGGCGAAGACCGCTGAGTCGCCGTGGGATGCCATTGTGAGCTGTCTGTGTCGGTATCGTGATCGTCGTAGTCGTCGCAGTTGTCCTCGTGTTCAGTATGGCTAGAGCAGCCAGGCCGTAGCACTCACTCGCAAGAACAGTCTGGCAACAGTCTCGAATTGCACAAAATCGGGAAGAAGAAGTAAAGGAACACTACCCAGCGACAGAACAAGACGAAACGGACCTACATGGTTCCTCGGTTGGTGACAGCCTTGACATCGGCGGCACCCACGGCACCGACCGCACGTCAAAACTCGGCTCTTATCTTCTTTCTGCAGAACCAGACCGCCTGGACCTTGTAGTGCACCCAAAAGGGTCCAAAGTCTCGTGTTCCAAGTGGGGGCAGAAGCCACAGAAGGAAAAGAAGGAAAGAAGCTTAGACCAAGCTTTTCTGGGCGAAGCTTGCCGCGCGTGGCAGACACCGAGGGCACGTTTTTTCTCTCTCTGGGCGCCGATGACATGATATGTTGTGCTGCGATGGTAGTATCATATATACACGGCGTTCTTGATGAGGTAGCAATGAATGCATTTGTCAATAATCATCAGAGGCGAGTGTTCTGGAAACATATAAAGAGTCAGGTTTGTACGGCAATCAGCTCATGCTTCATGCTCTTCATGTATCTCGTATCAACGCAGCACGCTTATATTACATAGATAGGCAGTTAATCGTTGTCGTTATCTCATGCTCGACGGCCGGCCAGGTGCGAAGATTCAAAACCAAAAATGGCGAACGCATCGAAGAATAAGTGAGATCGTAAACCGGGCCCAGCTGAGACTCGCGGGTCTCGGCTCGGAGCAGCCCTAAAAAGGTCACATCGCTGTTACTTTACCGCCGCCAACGCCGCGCTTTGTGTAACAAACTGTAAGTAGAATGGAAAAAGGCAAGTAATAAATCCGGTCGGTCGCTCGGAACAAGTTCTGGTGCCCGCGAACAAATGCAGTGGATAACAAGGAAAGTGAAATGAAAATGAAATGAAATGAAATGGTTTGAACCTCTCTTCCTCCATGCGGCTCTCAACACTCGATCAACCTCTTCAAGGCAACCTCTCCATCTCCTCTCTCTGTCGCAAGAACTCTCTTGCTAGAGCATCTCCTCCCTTGGCGCCGAGGACCATCCAGTGATGTGCCACGCACATCGTTCTGGGGTCGCATCTCTCCGGGTCCCTGTCCCGCTTCCATCTACCCTCGATCTCATCCCTGAACACATCGCCGGGCAAGGCGAATGGTGAGATGACATGGTCCATGAGTTCTGGATGTGTCAAGTAGAGAGTAGCAAGCTCACGCTGTGCTGCCGAGTCACCCTCCCGTGCCGTGATCTGGAGGAGATGTGCAGCATCTGCCATGCTGTAATGGGCAATCACCTCCGCAGAGGGAGTGCGTGACGGCGCGGTGAACGTCGCCGAGTCGCGTTGTTGTTGTTGCGCGGACGAAGCAGAGCGACCATGACCGCGGTTGTTAGTGTGATAGTCGATGATGTTGTCGGCCGTCTCGACGAGCTTCTTGCGTGCCTCAGACTTGAGGCGGATCGCGGCGGCTGCAGCGTTCCAGAAGGCTTGACCTCGGGATGAGCTGTCAAGGACCGAGCTGGAGCAGAGTGATGAGATGTACTGCAAGTCGCGGAAGATCGCAGGTGGGCGTATGCCGCGCTGGCAGAACATTGTGTAGAAGCCCTCGGTGAGCAGCTCTGAGTCCGGGGTTGTGTGCTTTGCGGCGACTGACTGCAACAACTTGGAAGATGTATCCTCATCCGGCACGGGGACATCCATACTTCTGTCCCTGCGCGCCATGTAAGGTCGGATGAGTTTCTGGATGGCATTGAGATGTTCAAGCTTTGCATAGGGGTCGCAGTCGATGGCAAATGCTTCGAACATGGATCTGAAGGCATGCTCGAAGTTGAAGGGTGGACGCTGTTTCGATATGCGGTGTTCGCGATGGAGGTCTGGTACCCCATGCGAGTGCTCGCGATTGGTGAATTTCATCTTCGATGCAAGGTGTTGCTCGGTCAGATCAGCGCCAAGCCCGCCGAAGAAGGCCTCGTCTGTTTCGCTGCCCTGAACGAACAGAGTTGCGCCGACATCGCTCAGCAGGAGACCGGTAACTTGCTCGCGTAGGACGCCAATAACTTGCGACTCTAATGATGACGACTGAGACGCAAAGATCGGCTTGCGGGGAGACGTGTCCCATCCTCTTCCGATGTGCGATGCAAAGCTCGTAGTGCTAGAGGGCGATCGTACTTCGGTGGCAGCAGGAGACCAGAATGCTGCTGACGACCTTGCCGCCAATGTTGGGCTTCTGTCGAAGTAGTCTCGTGAGCTGGTGCTCGATAGCGTTTGGGACGCGTTGGAGATGTTGTCGATAGTCGTGAACAGGTTCGTCTGCAGGGAAAGCATGTCGAAACGCCGATGGGGCGGCTCTGGCGCAAAAAGGCGCGTACTGTCGATCGGCGGAGGTCGTGTATCGTTGGAGTCACGGGCGAATAGTGCATTCGACCACAGCAGGGGGTTGTCTTGCCGAGAGGGTGTTACGACTTGATCGACGCACTTTCGAACTTCCATGCAGAGCTTGTGAAGCCTCTCCTCTCCAGCACAGATCAACTGGATATCGTTGCGTCTCAGCCAGGTGAGCGTCAGCTTCGATTGATCGTCACTCAGCTTGTTTGGTCCGCCGTACTCGGGGTTCGTCCCAAGCAGCTCCAGGATCTGTGCCTCGGACTTGAGGTGGACGTTCTGACTGGAGAGCCTCGTTCCGCTCCAGTGTCGTAAAGGCGGAGCCTGCTTGATGGTGCTGGCACGCTTGGGTTTGCCCATGACGCGCAAAGCCGATGTGATCGCGCGCACATTGTCGTAAGCAGACGAAGTACGAATGTCAGCAGTGTACCACATCTTTGTTCTGAGTGCTTCGTTAGACTCGCATGAGATCGTCAGTTGCGACGATGCCAGGTCCAGTGCGGGCCGAACGATTTCTAACCACTCTTCACAACGACCAATAGCCGACAACGAAGCAGCGATGGATGTCTTCGCGGACATTTCCATGTCCAACAGAAGAGAAGCGACAGAGTCCGATCCGTGGAATCTGATGTAGTCTTCAAAGTCTTCCATGTGAGATAGCCAAGTGTGGCTTGCAACAAAGTCGTGCCTGTCCTCGCATGCTGCAATCCGAAGATCGAAGAGAGACAAGATTCGCTCAGACAAGGCGAAAACTCTCTCGGGTGTCGACAGCACGATCGTGTCCATGAAGTCTGCGGTCTGTGGTAAGCTACTTATCAGACTCTCGATAGCCGCCTTGCCAGACTGAGACAACTTGGCACTTCCCATGACGGGAGTGGAGCGGGTAGGTCTGTTGCTCGCGGATGTCTCCTGATCGAGCAGCCTACTGTAGCTTTGAATGTGCTCGACATCATCAGAGGCTACCAGCAGCGTCCAGTGAGTGCCATCGTTAGTTCCATGTGCAGCGACGTATTCCTCGAGCTCGGATCGAGCATCCATGACCTCCAGGTCCAGCTGCGGCTCACTTGCGAGATACGGCTGGCCTCCGTTTGGGAGCTCGAAGGGTGAAGTCAGTCGATCTGAGGATGGAGTGGCCGCGCTCCATTGCGGGCCTGTCGAATCTGCTGCACGGAACAAGGAGAAGCCAGACATCGAGGATGCGGACGATTGCAAACCAGACCGAAGCGTGCCGTGGTCTGAAGAGACCGACACGGGTCTCCTCGCTGGGAAGAGTGCATTCATGACAGTAACGGCATCGGTAGCAGAGACATAGAGGAGGTCCGCATCAGAGGGAGGGTGTACTGGAGGGTTGTTTGAAGATGACTTTGTCCGCGGGCTGTTGGATGCTTCAAAGCGGCTGATGACTTTCTGGACACGTGCAACCGTGTCAGCTGATAATATACTGCTGTGTTTCCTACAGAGGGCAGGTTAGTACAGAGTCACTACTGCTAGACGACGGGATGATGACTACCAGGCATAAACGACATCGAAGACGACTTTTTGACATCGAGCAGCGACCTCTTTGAGAATCTTCACCCGAGCGGGTTCCGGAATGTAATGGCCATTCAGCAGTCCGTGGCTTTCTGGGAGTATGATCAAGTCCATCAAGAATGAGCCGAATAGCCAGCGTGTAGTCACGAAGCTTGGAAGATCCTTTTGGTGATCCGGCCTCGCGCCTAGACTGGAGTGTATCGCCATTGTAAGGTCCACGGCGGCATCAGGTATGACACTCGGTCCATGCGGGTCACCGAGAAGCTCAAGGAGCTGATCCACGGATTCCTTGTAGAACACTTCCGTGCGCGCTGTTTCTTCTGCGGACAAGTCCACTTGGCCATGTACTCGCATCCGGAACGATTGCCTGCTTGGCTGATCCAGAAGAAATTGGCCACGCTGCAAAGTATGTAGCATCCATGTTCGTAGACGGTTCTTGCCTGGCCAATCCGATCGATGGGACCAGATGTCCAACAGCGCAGAGGTCAACCGATCGCCGCCAGACTTCCGGTCAGAAATCACACGGGCAGCCACGTGAGCCCAAAGTTCCTTTGAGCGAGCACAATCTGAGCGGCCAGGGCTTGCAGTGCTGTTCAGGTGAACAAGGGTTTCCAAGGAGCTTCGGAAGCCTCCGCCAGATATGTCGTCAACAACACGATCTACAACGAATCCCAAGGGTTTTGCGCTTCGTGCGCTCGTCCTTTGGGATCCGCCGAGCACAGATTCTGCGCGCCGTGCGGTAGTTCCATCGGATAGCAGGGCGGTCAACTCTCTGTGGCTGAGTAATGCTATGCGGTCAGCAACAAACCCTTGATCATAACGGAGTCGCGTGAGCAATTGGATGGTGGTTTCGCGGGAAGGTGAAGATATGTCATCCAGGAAATCGCCTGGCAAGCTCTCCGTGGAACCTAGGGCCGACTCCGAGTCCTGGGCACCGGCTGAGGGCAGAGATGATGACTGGTCACAGGCAAGATGGAAAGTGTTGAACAGATGAGCAAATGAATGCTTGTCCTCGAAACGCAGACAGTCGGCAAGCGTCCGGCGCACATGGCGAGAAGCAATAGCCAAGCGTTGGGTCCGAGATGCGGCAGTCTGCAAACGATGAAACAGACGTTGAGTCTGCACCCGCCGTTTCTTGTGGTACTTTGCCTGGCTCAACAGATGAGACATTTGGTTCAAATCCGGCATGGGAGTGGGGATTGGCAATGACTCCTGCACGGCTGGTGACTGGATAGTCGCGTCCGGGGCTGTGCTTGTGTGAAGAGGCATAGAGGGAGTATTGCCATTCGCAAGTTTCGCATTGGCGATGCGCTCGGAGTGAACTGTATCGTCCAAGAACGACGACCTGATAGCCATGTCCGGCAATGGAGCAGAGGCCGGACGGCTCAGCAGCGGAGTCGGGCACGGGTTAGTCAGGGCGGAGGGAGTGGAGGTGGGGAGTTGTGCTGAAGCGTGATCCAGCAAAGGTGCAGAGAGCCCGGGCATTGATGAGGACCGAGGAAAGGCATGACGAGAGCTGATGGGAGGTGACACGGCTGCACAGAGACGAGGGCATTAGCGGGTATGCTTGGCACCGATGGCAGCGGCAGCGGCAGTGACAGCAGCCGTAGTTAGCAGTAGAGGATTGCCAGCTCATCAGTACAGCAGGCGGAGATGATTGGAGGAGACGTACTCGCCGCAGCGGTTGCCTTGATCTCACGCCGACGTGGACAGCCCGAGGGCTCCAGCGGCGACGGGAGCTCCATGTCCAGCAGCGTCGGCGCGGTGGCACAATGCGACGACTCGACTGGACGCGGGGAAGAGGTGGGTTGAGAGAGTGGAGAGCTGGCTGGCTGGACTCTCTGTGGCCTTTCGAGGCTGAGAGGCAGGCAGTCCACAGGTTGGAGGACTCGGAGACTACTGGCCGGTCTTACATGGCGAGCATGTCGCACGGCAAGGAGCCGAGCACGGCGGCATGCCTCTTGGCGATGTGATCGGGGATGGAGAGAGGGAGGAGGAGAAGAGGTTGCGGAGAGGAGTGCACAGTGTGAGCTGTAGAGAGGAAGTCGGCCGGAGAGTTCAGCCGAGTGATAGTGATAGTATGGAGTCCAGCCTCAGAGTCACAACCATAAAGCTGCCTCGACGGATATGGCCGGGAGTGGATGAAGAATAGAATGTGAGTAGTACCTCTCAGTCCAACGAATGGGAAAGAGAGCAGAGCGACGGGAAGGAACGGCAGGGCGCTGTTAGCAAAAAGTGAGGAGGAGGATGTGATTACTCTAAAGTGTGTGATTCCCTTTACATGACGGGAGCAAGGCCTTGCACGGTTGAGAGAAAGGCACGAAAGGCAACGGCAACATGTCATGGCATCACGAGCGCAGGCGGGCGAAGGTGTCGAGGGTTGCGCGGATGATGGCCTGATTTGCTGATTTGCTGCACGCGTGAACACTTGTCGCCACTTCAAGCGGCATGCATTTTGGCCAGCGCGGCAGCTGCGCGCTAATGCCAGCACCTCGTCCTTCCTATTGGTGCTACTCCGTGCCAGAGCATGCTACAAAGCGAGTGTCGTGTTGAGACATGCATGCACTAATCCTGCTGTTTGTTGCCGTCTCTCTTGCGCTGATGCTGCCGTTGTCCAGCGAAAGAGCCAAGTCCCTAGTGCTGGCCGCGACCAGGCGGCCGACATGACATGCCATGCCATGCACCGTCTCGTATACTACTATACAGCTCGACGGCTCGACGAGTACGGACCGACTGACTTCTTGCACGCTGCGTTACATGCACCATGTAATGCATCTATGCATATGCGCCCGTGAGCCATCCCATCGACCTGCCTTCCCTGCACGCATCGTCGCATGCACTCGTAGAGATAGCAACATCCGATGGCACGTCCGTCAAATCCAGCCGGTCATGCGCCAATAGAACCGAGAGCAGCGATGAAAACGCATTGGATGCCTCGATCATGCAAATTGCCATTGGCGCGCTGTCAACGAAACACGTCCCTTCGCCATCTCGCATGTACATAGTAGCTTTGTACAACCGAGGGTTCGATAGGTGCCGTCCTCAGCGTGCGTCTGCAAAGATCTCTTGGAAGCTTTCCAGAGCTTCTCCTCCACGATTGCCCATGGATCGAAGATGGATGTAACGTGGAGTAGCGTTATCGCTCATGCACCCTCAATCACACGTCCAATGCCTGGTGCAGAGTGATAGTGGTCGCGATATCAAATGCGACGTGATGAGTGTCATAGGGTTAGTGTTGGGGTTGTGCCACTCTGCAAGACGTCAGTACCTGAACACCTGTGAGAAGGCAGTGTTCGAGTGTGACCCGTCTACCTGTGTCGACATGCTCGTACAGAGCAACGCCCGTTTCGTTTGTGTGACATTGTACTCACCGTTCCTGAGCCCAGTATCAGCCTCTCTTCAATGTTACACTTGGAGGGGCAGTCATCACAGGCGGCGGCTCATCCCAGAATGTGGGGTGGAAAAGTTGCGACACGCGAAGAGTCACTTGACGTAGCCCGCCATTGTTTGCCAGTAGAGCCAGTCAGTCTTCTCGACAGTATTCACCCATACAAACCACACACACAATGGCCGCCACATTCATCGAGGCGCTCAAGTCGTCCAAGCCGGACCCCAAACCGCTCTATGAGCTCGACAAGTACCTGACCCTCCGTACGTACGTCAGCGGATACACCCAGACCGAGGACGACATCGAGTTGTGGAAGCTCGTCCGCCAGAACAAGGTCGCCATCGGCCTGGTCAAGCAGGGCAACAAGATCGTCCCCAACCTGGCAAGATGGTTCTCCTTCATCGAGGAGACCGCAAACCCGACCATCGACCTGCCCACGAGGCCCAAGGGTGACCAGGGCTCCAACTTCGAGATTGGCCTGCCCGACACCGAGAAGGGCGTCGTCACTCGCTTCCCGCCTGAGCCCTCTGGTTACCTTCACGTCGGACACATGAAGGCCGCCCTCCTGAACGACTACTTTGCCCACAAGAAGTACGATGGCAAGATGTTCTTGCGCTTCGACGACACCAACCCCACCAAGGAGAAGCAAGAGTACGAGGACTCCATTATTAAGGATTTGGAGCTCATGGCGATCAAGCCCGATGCCGTCACGTACACCAGCGACTATTTCCAGCTGCTCCACGACAAGTGCAAGGAGATGATCCGCATGGGCCTTGCCTACGCCGATAACACACCGGTCGAGCAGCTCCGCGCAGAGCGCATGGAGAGGATCGAGAGCAAGAACCGCAACATCAGCATTGAGGAGAGCTTGGCACACTTCACCGAGATGGAGCTTGGATCCGAGGAGGGCACCAAGTGGTACATCAGGGCCAAGATCGACATGAGCAGTGTGAACGGTCGCATGCGTGACCCTGTCATCTACCGCTGCAACCCCGAGTCCCACCACCGCACCGGCAACACCTGGAAGATGTACCCGACATACGACTTCGCTTGTCCTATTGTGGACTCACACGAGGGTATTACCCACGCGCTGCGCACCACCGAGTACAACGATGCGAACGAGCAGTACCAGTGGATCCTGAAGAACCTCAACCTGAGAAAGGTGCACAACTGGAACTTTGCCCGCATGGACTTCATCAAGACCTTCCTCTCCAAGCGTAAGCTCACCAAGGTCGTCGACAGCGGCAAGGTCTGGGGATGGGACGACCCTCGCATGCCCACCGTCCGCGGTGTCCGCAGACGTGGTATGACCATCCCGGCTCTGCACGAGTACATCATCAGACAGGGACCCTCCAAGAACATCACCCTCCAAGACTGGAACTCGTTCTGGGCCACCAACAAGAAGCACATCGACCCGGTCGCCAAGCGCTACACGGCCATCAACACCCCGAACAAGGTCGTCTGCAAGGTCGTCGGCGCACCCGAGGCGCCTCGCACCGAGGACAAGGACGTCCACGCCAAGAACCCCGAGCTCGGCAACAAGAAGGTCGTCTTCAGCAAGCGCATCATCCTCGAGCAGGAGGACGCACAGTCCTTCGAGGACAACGAGGAGATCACCCTCATGAACTGGGGCAACGCGATCGTGCGCAAGAAGTCGTACTCGCTGAACCCGCTGCAGCTGCTCAAGGCGGCCGACCAGAAGACCATCACCGAGCTCGAGCTCGAGCTGCACCTGCAGGGCGACGTCAAGAAGACGGCCAAGAAGGTGACCTGGCTGTCGGAGGATCAAGAGCTGATCCCTCTGACCATGTACGAGTTCGACTACCTGATCACCAAGGACAAGATGGAGGAGGAGGACACGCTCGAGGCCTGCCTCAACCCCGTCACCGAAGTCAAGACCGAGGCGCTCGCCGACTGCAACGTCGCCGGCCTCAAGGTCGATGACATTGTCCAGTTCGACCGCAAGGGCTACTTCCGCATCGACAAGGCTTTCCAGAACGGCCAGAGCGTTGTCGCGTTCCAGATCCCGACTGGCAAGCACCAGACCCAGAAGTAGATTCTGGTTTTCTGCTGGCTTGTGTTGCATTGCATTGCATTGCGTTGGATCGGATTGGCTTTAAACTAGACGAATATCAAGAGTGAAATGCTTATGTCCTCTCCGTCCCTCTCCTCGTTGCTGTTCGTAAGACCGCGTGTATGCGGTGGGAATGTCTGTAACGAGACGTGAGCTCACTCTCCGAATGTAGACTTGTTGAGACAGTATAAGATCGAATCATGCCCGTGGTACCGCGGTGTCAGATCATACGTGATGTACCTCAAAGGGACCTGAGGCTTGACTTGACGCGCTACCTACAGTCACCGCCCATCGAGGTAAGCAGCAATACCGTGTACACACGTCCAGATCTCATAAGATGCTGGACAAGTATACACAGACGCCTGTGTAAAGCAACAATAATGCAAGCAAAGAATGTCTCCCTGATATGAAACACATCTTAGATAATTATATTATATCTGATGTGCGATTAACTACGGGCGAAAAATTGGTCTCGAAATCGTGATGGGCATACGGTAACCAGACATAACGCCTGGTAGATGTACACCCCAACCGCGCCTTCATACAAGAGAGTCCAGACGGTTGAATTGATGTTCTTGGTAGAAGGAGAAGAAAAGGACCAAGGGACGCGCGCTGTCGGTTTTGTGTGTTTTTTCGGCCTTTCCAATAGGTCTCTCCCGATTGGCTGGCTCTGGCCCGAGTCGTCCCGCATATCGCCGGGGTACCGCATCGTCAACGACTGTACATACAACTGCACAAGCGAGCCAGTATACCGACGACGACATCTCTCTCTCCCCTCTGAAGCAGCAGTAGTACCAGTCGAACCGCTCGCTCCCACTCACTCACACAATCATCATGTTGGCTCAGAGAATCGCACAGCAGTCCCTGCGGCGGCGTAAGTGGCCCATTGCATATCCCTCGAGAACAATGCGCGCGACTCCGGACTAACACAACCTCATAGTGGCCGCCCAAACACCTGCCAGCAGGTTCGCGGCTCCCGCTGCGATCGCCATGGGCACCGCCTTCACCGCACAGCGCAGGTAAATAACGAACAGCGCCCGCGCGAGACAATCACAGCCTTCAGTCCGCTGACCGGAACCTTCATAGACACGCCGCCACCACAAACATGACCGCCGCCCAAGCCTCGGACGACATCCTCGCAAAGCAGCGCCTGAACCGCCCCGTCGCGCCTCACCTCAGCATCTACAAGCCGCAGATCACCTGGTACGGCTCCGCGCTGAACCGCGTGACCGGCGTCGCCCTGTCCGGCGCCTTCTACGCTTTCGGCGCCCTGTACCTGATCGCGCCCGCCGTCGGCTGGCACCTCGAGAGCTCGGTCATGGCTGCCAGCTTCGCCGCCTGGCCCGTGGCGCTCAAGGTCCTCACCAAGGTCACTGTTGCGCTGCCTTTCACCTACCACTCGTTCAACGGACTGAGGCATTTGGTCTGGGACACTGCGAGCATGATCAACAACAAGCAGGTCCAGCAGACTGGTTGGGCTGTTGTCGGTGTTAGCGTGCTTAGCGCGTTGGCGCTGGCTTTCATTTAGGAGGTTGATTGATTGAGGATGAGGGATGGGGGAGATGTGAGAAGAATGAGAATATGGAAGATGCAGATGGAGATGGAGAGGGGAGATGCTTTTCTCTGTATATGGTACAATGCGATTTTTCTTTCTGTCCTGAAGTACATTGTGCCAATGCTGGCGAGGGATGATCTGGATGTCTTTGTGCTATGGCCTGGATTGATGCTGGATCTTTCCGCAGTGTCGTCTTTTGGATTTGCTCTCTGTTTCTCTGGAGCAGGAGCTGTGGGAGTCGCGCTGCTAGAACACAAGCGCTGAAGAGGCATGACTTCCATTTTGACTGTGACACTTTTAGCTGTCCATCAAGGAGCCTCGAGAGCCCTTGTGGTGTGCAAAGCAAGTTCGACAGAAGCTTATTCGGCCTTGTCAGGCATTGAACCAGTCAAGTCTCTGATATAAATCTCATATTCACATATTAGCAGCTCTGAGAGATACTGGAAGTAGTGCAAACCTCTCCCTTCTCGAAAGGATAGTTCAGTGATGTCTACCGGACATCACCGGTCTGTACACATTTACCTGATCTTCAACCATCAAACGCAACTATCTACGCTCCGTCCTCCTCCCATAACCTCAGTGATCATCAACAATTCGTCAAGCAACAGCTTTGCCATCGGCCATGACCGAAGTCCAATGGCTGGCGGACAAATGCCTCTGGAAAAAGCCGGGATCTTGGCTGCCGTCACCTTCCTACTTGGGTCGATGATCCTGAATTCCCGATACCAATCGCGCGAGCACGAGGTGCATCTGCAATATGCAGTGTCCGGGAATCGTCTTGAAGATTTGCCATCGTGGCTTGGTTAGTACAATTCTACAAAAAATGTTATAACCTTTGGTTTCGTCGCTTTTTGACGGTTAGCTTTCCTTTTCCATTGCAAATAGTCCTCGTGCCTCGGACAATCAATCCACCTCGCAGCTATGAAGACTGCTACCATCGTGGCCGCAGCATCGTCTGCTGGAGCGGTCTCCGCCCAGCTATACCCTGGCCAGAGCAAAGACAACCACTCTTGCGTCCTGGTGCCCGATTACAGGTCTTGCTCGCCCGAGGCAAACCCTCTCACCGTGGACTCTTGCTGCGTCGAGACTTACGGCGGTCTGCTTCTCTCGACGCAGTTCTGGGATGTTTACACTGGATTTGAGTCTGAGGGCCAGCTGTTGCCAGAGAAGAATTGGACCATCCACGGTCTTTGGCCTGATTTCTGGTAAGCCCTGTTGCTGTTGGTGTTTCAAGATGAGGGGATAATGGCTGACGATTCGTATCAGCGACGGAACTTACACCCAGTACTGCGATCTGAGCCGCCAATACGACCCAGTGCCATCGCCAAACACCACCAACGGCCTGCCAAACGGCACCGTCGTCCCGGCATACAACGGCTCGGGCATTGGGACCTTCCTCGAACCGTTCGGCAGGTTCGATCTCCTTGATTACATGAACAAGTACTGGATTGCTCAAAACTCCCCGAATCAGGATCTCTGGGCAGTAAGTCTCAACACCAATAACACTCTCGGAAAACCAAGAAAAACATCAGAAGGTTAACAATTCCGCAGCACGAATTTTCCAAACACGCAACCTGCTTCTCCACATTCGACCTCCCCTGCTACGGGCCCCAATACGTCCAGCACGAAGAAGTCGTCGACTTCTTCGACACCGTCATCCTCTACAACAGCCGCCTCAACACTTTCGAGTGGCTTGCGAACCACGGCATCACCCCTTCCAACTCCACCACCTACACCGTCTCCGACATCGAGGAAGCTCTGAGTGCTGAATATGGCGCCACGCCTTTCGTTGGCTGCTCCGGTCCTAGGTACAACGAGACTGCTGCCGGTAAGGGGTCGTTGGATAACGGCCGCACGCAGGTGAGCGAGATGTGGTACTACTTCCATGTGGATGGAAGGCCGCAGGATGGGCACAGTGTGGTGTTGGAGAGGTCGGGAAAGAGTTCGTGCGCGAAGGCTGAGGGCGCTGTGCATTACTATGAAAGGGCGAATGGGTCGGTTAGGGCGACGGGGCCGGGTGGGTACTGAACTGGGTTTGAGTTTGAGTGTCTTCTGCTTGAGGTGCCTGATGGCAGGGTTGTGATCTGGGTTGCAGTGCTGATTGGATTGTCTGTCTGTTGAAGAAAGACGATAGCTAATGTTCAAAAGCTGGGGTGAAATCGTTTGTACAAGTCCATCTTTGATCTGAGTCAGCTATGTTGAAGCTGTCTCTGTTGACGCTCAGTCGGGCGAGTTGACGGTGAGGTGACCATCGAAACTTCTCACGGTGACCGATCCAGCCGCAGGACAAATCTCGTCCAGTGAGCAAGTCGAATTTCACAAGGCGAGTACTGTCCAACCCACTAGTATCGATTCTGACTTACCTGGACAACAGGTGTGGACAAAGAGAAACTTCACTTACACAGCTCAAGATGAAGAACGACAATTTTGACGCATCTTCATCTGCGGTAATATTTTCAGACACCCACCCACCTACAAATTAACACCAATTGTACCACCGAGAGACAACTTTCGATATGTGGGTGTGTCACTGGTACTATACAATTGAAATGATGCGGAGTTACGGGGTACATCGATACGATTTAAGGAACGTAACAGAGAACAGATGAGTATTTTTCTTCCGCCAGGAGTCTACCCACCTACGCGCCTCCAGCAAGCGGCTTGATAGGCGCCTCATTCGGAAAGAAGCTAGTCGGCATAGCAGGAACCGGAATACTAACAGTAAAACCAAAGTCCGTCTCCAAATCATCCCCCAACCTCGGAGCCTCATACCCAGTCGGAGCAGCAGTAACAGTCCTAGTCGTGACCGGATACCCAGTTCCAGTCCCACCTTGCATACAATACAACGGCTCCGCGCGCTCGAGACCAGTGTACGCGCTCTGGCAACTGTAGAACTGCGAGTCGCCCTTCTCAGTCCACATGTTGAAATCAGTCACGTCTACACCCGTGCAAGGCGCGCCGTCGGCGCACTTGATCTGCAGCGGGCCGCGCTGCTTTCCGTCCAGAGCTGTTCCGGTCCAGTTGTTGATTTTGAGGTTGGAGATTTGCACGCCGTCGCCGGGGAGGGTCTTCATGCTTTTCCAGTATTGCTCGATGTCCAGGCTGTAGGCGTTGGAGTGGCCGATGAAGTTCTCCAGCACGATGTTGGAGACGGTGCCGCTGCCGCCGTTGGATTTGAGCATGTACTGTTTTGGGGGAGATGTTGTTAGTTGTCGGGTCTGACCGAAGAGGGGCTGCAGCACGCGTCATGACATACCATCTGGTCCGAGTGCACCGTGTAGATGTTGCGGTAGGTGATGTCGGACACGTCGACGTCTTGTCCCAGAGAACCCATGGCGCAGCCGCCTGACCAGTTGCAGTAGACGTTCTCGACGAGGATGTTCTTCGAAGGCGACTTCACGGTGACGCATTCGTCCTGCGCGCTTGTCAGTTCAATTGACTCCAATGAGAGACAGGGTTCAACGACAACCGACCTTGTTGGTCACCATAACGTCGTGAACCCACATGTTCTCCGACCAAAGAGAAATGCCATCCAGACCCCCGTGAGCGCCTCCACGAATAGCCATGTTGTAGATCTCGCCATTCTTGCAAGTATCGATGGTGAGGTGGAAAGATGGTGAGTCGACCAGTGCAATGTCATGCACAGCAAAGTCACTGACATCGTACAGCCGGAGAAGACGAGGACCGCTGATCGAACCATCCTCGTGGAATTCGAAGCCGTGGCCTTGAACGGCGCCCTTGGAAGTCGTCGAGAAGAGTTCAAAGTCCGAGGTGTGTTCGATGAAGATCATGTTGCCTTCCTCTGTGCCGGTACGCGTGATGGTGCCATCCAGTTGGAGTCCCCACGCCTTGCCGTTCTTGAGAAGCACCCAATTCTCGAGGTTGTAGTTGCCAGAAGGGATTACAACAACGCCGCCATTCTTGCACGCGGCGAAAGCATCGTTGATGGCCCCGGAGATATCGCTATCGGCCTTGCCGCCGTAATCGGTAATGTCGCACGTCTTCACAGCCTTCTTGTCCTCAATCGAGGTAACAGGACCGACCTTACCGCTCAATTCGACAGACTGAGCGAGGGTCAGGGCTTGAAGAGCAGTGGAGACTGCAGCGGTGTAAGTGAAAAGCATGATCGCTCGAGAACCAGCTCGGCGGTAAGAGACGTTGGAAAAAATGAGCGTGGTGAAGGTAACAGCGGTTGAACGAGTGGGATGCGTGTCGTCGAGGGCCCAAGGGGAGAGCAAACATACATACTTAACACTGTCTCTCTTGCCCATGACTAGCAATTGTAGAAGCCCTGATCGGTTCACAGTGGTTCAAACATCTAGACTCTCGCCCTGTTAGGGTTATGGTATGCTACACAAGCTTTGGATTGTCAAACGCTTTTTTTTCCCTTGAGAGAGAGAAGCATACAAATCTACCTTCCATGGCTGAGATAGGAGAGCGACGCTTGTATGGGTCTGCGAATTGGAGATTGTGATGTTACTGCTGTCGTCTCTTCTCTAGAGTCGGCAAATGGTGGTAGTTAATTTGAAACGCCCGAAAATGCGGTGCTTGCCGTCTTGTGATGGAATACAGGGCATGAGGCCTAGATGACTGCGGCAGTATGCAACGCAATAGGCGCAAGCCTGTATTCAAGACCACGGAGAGCCGTAATCGAGGATGTGGGAAAATTGTTGTATTATCAGAAGCAAGAGAAATGGACTTCGAAGCCTTGAAAGTGTAGTTCATGCCAAGACGCCTTCATCAGAGTGGAGTTGAAGTCAGCGCCTGTGCTTAACCCTGCTGGAGCCTGACGAACCCGATAAGCGTTCGAGACGAGACAGCAGATACAACATATACAACATCGAGCCGCCACACACTCTGGTCACCATTAATCGCCATGAGTACGCCGGAGCGTGGCAAGCGCCAGAAGCAGCGCAAGGTGCTGCTGATGGGTCGCTCGGGCGCAGGCAAATCGTCCATGCGAGCGATTATCTTCAGCAACTATGTGGCAAAGGACGTCAGACGGCTCGGTGCGACCATAGACGTAGAGCACAGTAACATCAGGTTCATGGGAAATCTGCTGCTGAATCTGTGGGACTGCGGCGGGTGAGTTGAACCCATCATCTACGGACATGGTCAAAATGTCAAATCTCACAATCGCTTACCCGCTACACGAACAGTCAAGACTCCTTCGTCGAGTCATATCTCAACAACCAGAGGTCTCATGTCTTCTCGTCGGTGGCAGTCATGATCTTCGTCATCGACATATCGTCGCGCGAGCCTGCGGCCGACATGATTAATTTCGCCGCAACTCTGCGCGCCCTGCGCGAGCACAGCCCAGGCAGCAAGTTGTTCATCCTGATCCACAAGATGGACCTCGTACCAACAGAGCAAAAAGTCAAAATCTTCCAGCAGAAGACAGAAGAAGTGCGCACGCGATGCGCCGAAGAAGGCTTCACCGACCAGCAGGTAGAATTCTGGGCCACGTCCATATGGGACCAGAGCCTGTACCGCGCCTGGACCCAAGTGCTCTACTTCCTGGTGCCCAACGCGGCCACCATCGAAGGCATGCTGCGGAAACTCGCGGACCTGCTCGAGGCGCGGGAGCTGATACTCTACGAACGCACGACCTGCTTGGCCGTCACGCACATCACGCGCGACGAAGAAGCGCGCAACCCATACACGGACCGCTTCGAGCGCATCAGTAGCATCTTGAAGACACACAAACACTCCATGGCAAAGCACACGGGCATGCTGGCGTCGGAGACGAGCTTCGCGGAGATGCAGATCAAAACCGGGGCGTTCATGTTCTTCATCACGCGCCTGACGGAGAACACGAACCTGGCGGTAGTGATGCCGAGTGACGAAGCCACGTTCAACGCAGCTAGGGTCAACGTGCAGCTTGCTAGGCGCGAGTTTGCGCAGTTCGACATTGTTGAGAAGAAGGCCAAGGAGCCGCCGCGCATGGAGGGCTCCAGGATCCCAGGCTACGGCCTTGACGATGGCCAGCAGCGCGGTCTTGACGACGAGGACGTACCGATACGAGGTTACGACGATTGAGAGCACGAACGTCGCGTGCCGTGTATGAACAGAGATCTGACACCGGGGTCGCCGTCGTTCTGCTATACAGCAGATTGAAGCGCAGGCTTCCCATCCAGTCACGGCGAGGCGCGCATGCAACTTGGCTCGCGTGATGATGCTGCTACTGCTGCTGGGCGCTCAATGCCAGCAGTCACCACGATGCGTGGACTCGACGGCGATTCCCATCACCGGGATCCATATCACCTAGCTGTAGCGAGACCAGTGACCGGCGGCACTGATATTAGCGTGGCATGCCGCGTGCTCCAGATCAAGGATCCGACACTTTCTCTCACCTTCGAACAGACATGGTAGTAAGCGGGCAAACAGAGAGCCGAGCGCTGGCGTGAGCAGATGGTACCGGCATGAGCCCAAGGATTGCAATATGTCGCAAGGCCACGCTGTGCAACGTGAACGAGCGGCACAGCACACCACGTCCTTTGACGTCTTCAAGTACGAGAAAGCTGCGAATCACGGCTCAGTTGAATGTTACGAACGGCAGGGACTCAGGGAGTGTCGCCTAATTGCAGCATGAAATCGCTGGGCCGGTACAGCAGAAACATGCATGTGTAGCCGGTACGGCGGCGGCAAACGCGCCAGTCTTAATAACATCGTCTGCCGCCTACCATCCCCCATCCATGAGCAGGTCATCCAAGCGATCTCGCCAAAAAATCATAGCGGCGCCAAATGGGAAGCACTTCAATCACGTTCGTTCCGTCATTATCACATGCCAGCAACAACCCACTCCGCGGTGTGTGATGTACATTACATACATATGCATATTTGTCCGCGAAACATAGATTCTCCGTCCGTCGTTAAGAGCAAGGAGCCGAGGTTGTTGTTGTCGTCGTCGCTCGCCAACAAAGCAGCAACCCGCGCGATTGGTACACATCCCTAGTCGGGTCTGGGCTCGGCAAGGGAGGGAGAGCTCGGGTCTCGAAGACCGGGGTGTTAGCCGATTAAAGGCAGGGATGGGAATAGCGCAAGCCCATCAATTAAAAGAGGGCCCTTTCTTCTCGGCTGGGTGCTCTGCCGTAAGATCAACGACTGCCGGCCAAGACGGGACATTGGACGGGACCCTCACGGCTGCAAGGACGAGAAACAGCAGTCTGTCTACTACTTCATCTAATTGATAGTGGTGGCGGTATGCATGGGTGAGGTCAACACTCAACCTCACCGTGGATTCGTGACTTCCTCCTCAGCCGTGCAGGGATATCCAATATTCGGCTGGCGTGGGCGTTTCTTGCAGGCGGCGGGGGTACCTTTGTACCTTTGTTCTTTGTCGCAGAAGTTGAGCTCGCTTGACTGCATGTACTGATACATGTATCTTCTCGGGATGGCATGGGGGCACTTGCACTGCCCTGCTTTGCTCTACCGGTGTGTGTGCAAGCGCTGCGGTGTGGGTGAAGGAAAACGCCATCGAGATGAGATGGCCGATGCCGTGTGATGGATGGCTGGCATGGCCATCGGACGGCGGTCGTTCGTCCGCCTGTTCGTTCCGTTTCGTTGGTCCACCTTGCATCTAACCAACCAGTCGATCACGTCTGATGAAAACAGTTCAGCTTGAATCGCGATAGATGGGCCAACGCTAGGGGCCTGAGAGCGTCCAGACCATATTACTTCGGCTGGCTATCAATCAACTACACCCCTATCCTGCTCGATCAACTCAGCACACCACCGAAAGTAGCAATTGCAGGCCTGTAGCTATCTCGCGCGCGCGGCACGCACGACTAATGATACTGCCAGCTTGCATGCATATAGAGGCATAGAACCAGGAGGATAGTCAAGGATGTTGCAGCAGCAGCAACCGATCGACGATCGATCGCAAAAAAAAGGCAAAACAACCACGCCGAGAACGACATGCAGGACTACTGATGTTGCATTAGCGGAAGTGTGACCTGAAAGCCACGGCACCTGCAGAAACAGACAGGCAAGCTTAATGTATACAGGCGTTAGCATTCGGCAGGCTGCTCGAGGGTGACAGTCAGTCGTAGTACCACCCGATAGTAGTCGGCCGTGGTGCCGTGTAGGCTTCTACTATTGTTTCCAGTACCGAAGGATCGGCCAAAACATGCCCTGGCTGCCGCAGCAGCAGCAGTAGAAACGCCCGAGCCATCCCGGCCGCCAACTGCATCGGAGCCGATGATGGTCGCTACAAGCTGTGAACTTGTACTTCGTGTGCCTTCGTATACATGTATACATTGGTACTTTGCTGTGCGTTAGCGAAGGAGGCGCGGCTTCACACTTGCATGGCATTGGCGGGACAAGGGTGTGGTCTGTCGGACAAAGGGTAAAAGAGCCGACGAAGAAGATCGCTGCGGACATCCTCTAAAGATCCCATCCACAAGCGAGCTGAGGTTTTGGTCCATATTGGCAAACCGGAAAAAGGTGGAAGAGTAGTTTTCCGTTTCGTCTCGGCAGCTGAACGCTTGTTAGACACCCCTCCGATAATCAGCTGGGCTAGCTCTTTAGGGCTCCTCCGGATGCTGATGTTCGGGGCAAGTGCCAGTAGTGTGCTGTCGGGTACTGTAGCAGAACGTGAGGCGTCATCCTCACGACACCCACGCTACTCCGACTCGAGTCAAGCAGGGGGGTGCCAAACCGGAACCTCTTGAACGGCACGTGGAATCTTTTCCGTCCCGTTCGTTTGTGGTTGTCAGGGTGAGGTTCCGGCTCCTACGAGTCCGCGGTCCCTGTCAGGCCGTGCTCAGAGTTCACAAACATGATACACCCATGCGAGGAAAAAAGAAAAACGCCTTTCCCCCCAAACCTTCAAGGAAGCGGCTCCGACGGTAGCGTGAGAAGAAAGCAGGGTTAGGCGGGAAGCATAAATCGGTCTGACACGTTTTGCCGTTCGGTTGCACAAAATCCGTAAATTGCGCGGCATACGGTAACTGGATGATGCTACTAACTACAGTACTAACTACTAAGTACCAATTAATAAACGATGCCCTTGCCAGAGGGCTGGCTTCGGGCGCTTCGCTGGCTGGCTGGCTAACGGAGAATCGATCGTCGGCTCTTCCACTTAGTGGCGTGGCATGGCGTGGCGTGGTGGTCGTGGTGGTGTAATCTAGGCATTGATTGTACAGTAGGCATGTACATAGGCGACAAAGCAGCACGCAGCACGCAGCAACGCATGGACGACGTCGTGCAACCTTGGGCGTCAACTGACACGCTCTGTGGCTCTCTCTCTCTCTGGAACGCCCTCTCCTCCTCGGCTATCGCCGTCCGTCGGCAGACCACCTGAGATCACACAAAGGGAATGGGGAGAGGGAAGACAACCACAGACACGCACACGCATGCACGCACGCGAGGAAAGTGCGGGGACCTGTCATGGACAGACAGACAGACAAGTCGAAAAGTATCACCATCGAAACGTTGTGCGACTCGTGGCGTTTTTTTTTGGCTGGTATCAGGGCAAGGGCCGCGATGAGTGGTAGTAGTTGGCAACGGTGCAGTAGCATGGCATGAGGACGGGATGCTGCTGCTGCCACCGGAGCTGAGAGTCAGGATTAGGTAAAGAAGAGAGGGCTCTTGTGTGCCGGCAACGACGTGATGTCGGCGGCGGCACGAACGAAGGTGTAGCGCGCAAAGGGCCGACTCGTGCTTGCGCGGGCGTGCCGTGTGTTTTCTTTGTTTTCCCGCGTGGCATGTCGAAACACGGCTATTGGCGGTACATTGAGATGCTGGCTGCTGTCTTGTCATGCGCCCTGGAGATTTGTGTGCGACGCACAGTACCGAGACCTGTTTGGTTGTGGCTTGTGGGAGGGGCTTCGTGTAACGCGTGGTTGTTGCTACTGGCTGGCGATGTGATTGGATATCGTTGATGGGCGTGTTCATTTCATCAATCGTTGTACTAAGGCATGAGATTTTACAGTAGGGATTCCGATCTTTGCAGCACAAGGCATGTTGTGTTGCTGTCTACGTGTGCGAAACTTGTTCGATGATAGGCCGCACCGGTTCCAGAGAGTCTACGGGTATATTCTGGGCACGCCATGCATATCCAGAGCCGAATCATACATTCGTGCAGTCTCACTCTGTGCCGTCCTGCTTCAAAAATCACATATTCCATGCATCCTAACTTTCAAGGACGAGACCGCCCATTTGTAGCGTCGT
This sequence comes from Cladosporium phlei, assembly GCA_003614995.1. Classification (NCBI taxonomy): domain Eukaryota; kingdom Fungi; phylum Ascomycota; class Dothideomycetes; order Cladosporiales; family Cladosporiaceae; genus Cladosporium; species Cladosporium phlei. The sequence continues at coordinate 40,551 of QZFA01000006.1, read as the reverse complement.
CTTCCAGCGCGTTGAAGTACACAGTGTTGTCGACGCCGTAAATGCAATCAGCGTCGAGCTCAAACTCCTGTTCCAGTGGCCCTTCCAATCCCCAGTTCCGACCAAGCCAGCATCCACTAGAGGCTTTGTAAGGCCGAGATAGAACGTTCTTCAATTGTAAAAGACGCCTCTCTCCGCTCCGGCTCTGGGCAATGGCACTGTCCCAGTATCTTGCAAGCTCGCGGAGGCAGTCGAGGCCGGACTCCATACCTTTCACGGTCGGGCTGAGTGTGGAATCCGGGCCGCCACCACCAACGATGTCGACCGCCGCCAGTGTTGCATAGCCGGGGAATGGCACAGAGAACTCGAACCGCGAGGGCTGGCCAGCCTCCGGGTGGATGATCTCGCGTCGAGCGTCCCGCACAGCGCGCATTACGCCGAGTAAGCGATGTGCGTGATAGTTAGCGGCTCTGATGTTCCGAGGTGCCAGGTCCGCGGCCAGTGTGTGACGCATACAGCGGTTGAGCTTCATGATCACAAAGTGGTGCAGAACATGCAGAGAAATGTACGTGCCAGCGTAGCCACTTTGTATGCTCCGATCCAGGTTCGCCTCACTGAATTGTAAGTAGCCAGGTAGCTGCGAGTTCCAGTCCTGTATGGCGGCGTACGTGTCGTGATAGACCTTTTCGTATGCCTGGCGGTATGTGTTTGGGTTGTGGTTGGCTGCACGGTAGATGAAGTTCATGGCTTCTCCCCAGATGGAGGCAACGACGACGAGCCAGGCCATGGGTGAGACTGGACTCGAAGAGTTGAGCGTCGACAGTGATCGATCGACTGTACCGTTGTTGTAGAAAGGCGCCTCCGAAGGGGTACCACTCTCGTACGTATCTTCTGCGCACGGCAACCGAAGATAAATGTCGGCCGGGCTGATGACACAAAGCATGCCTCCGCAGAAGCCGTTGTAGCGATCCATGAGGAAGCCGGCCCAGAAAGTTCGGCGCCGGCACTCCGCCACCTGGTCCCTGGTTAACCCGTACTCGAGAATAGGGTTTTCGTTCTTTGGTGAGATGAGGCATCCTTCTTCGTGGTTGAGGCGCAGCGCACTGAGAGCTCGTATGGCAGATCCACAAAAGTCCCACGCTCCGCCTTCGTTGCCTCTTGCGAAGTTGTAGAGCGCAAGTACAAGTCGGACATGAATTACAGGCAAGCTGAACCGTCCAACCTTGGTGGCTAATCCTTCGGTAGCCAGCGCTGCACATTTGCCGCCGACTGGCGCGTAATCTTGGCCGGCGAAAACCGAACCCATTGCGAGCATGGCGTACAAGACCAAACATTCGTTCTGACACTTTGAGCGCGCCGTGGTGAGCCAGTTCATGAATGTGACCCGTGGGAACATGCAATACGTGGCGCTGTTCACGTGGGCGAAGTATGTCTCCAGGAGATGGATTGTCGTGGCGGGATCTGAAGCAAAGGGATCCTCTTCCCAGGACATGAACGCCATGCCCTTGGAAGGTGGTGCAAATCTTTGGTCCGGGTGATGCGGATATTGTGGCTGGGTTGATGCTGCAGGGTGTCCATATGCTGTCGAGGGCGACATTGATTGATGTTTTTTGACCGGCGCGCCTCCGTACACATCTTCATCCTGCGCTCTCCGCTTGACGAAGGGGTCCTGTTCTACTGGCCGGATGGGTTTCGCTGCCATCTGCTCTGGCGCCCGATGAGGAGGCATACTCGGTTCGGGGACGCGTTCAGCGACCTGTGAATGTGGCGCGGCAGGCGGCGAACCGGCCTCAGAAGTCCATTGCGGATTCCCTGCACTGTCAGTTGTGAGCGTTTGATTGGGTGCTCTACATCTTGTCAGCAATGTCCAACTGTTTAGAGAATCACAAACTCGATGCTTACCGACGACAAGGTCTCTTGGCCTTTTCGCATTGCAGACAGCTACTCGCACCGGGCTCGCACTTGATCTTCTTCTCTCGGCAATCGAGACAAGCCAACGCCAGTCTCTTTCGCGGTTTGTTGGCCTTGGTAAGGCCCCATTGAGGATTTACGGTTTCCCCATCCACAGAGGTTGGTATCCGGTAGCCGCCATCGTAAACGTGGAACGTTCCTTCTCCTGGAAAGTCTTTGATGCCAAGATACTTCTTCGAGGCTTCAGGTCCTGTGGGTGTAAATGGTGGGTTACCAGGCCGGTCGTAAGAAGCAGTGGAGCTTCTGTGTGTAGCATGATCTCCAGTGAGTGGTGTGTATGGACTTGGGGCGCCGGCTGTCATGTAAGAACTTGTCGATGTTTGCCTGGGTCGTTCGTATCGCGGGTCGATGCCCTCCCGACCGTCGGGGTGATAAGTTGCGTACGACAGAACGGGAGGTCCTTGAGGCATTGGTCGAGCCACGGGCTGTGTTTCCAGGATTGGCAAATCAAGTCGACGATCGTGTTGGGTTGAATACGAGCCATGGCGTTCTGGTGGAGGGCGAGGAGCGTTTGGTGGATGGAAAGTACCCGGATGCGAGTTAGGAGGCTCGCCATTCCGGTGTTCGTATCGTGGTGCCGGCGGTTGTGACCAGCCCTGTTGCGATGAGTGTGGCGAGTGTTGTGATGAAGGAGTCAGGATGATATCCCTCAATCCAGGCAAGGTCTGTCCAGGTTGCCGATGGCTAGTCGGCTCCATGTGCCGAGGAGTGGAATCGTGTGAACTCATGGGATGGTGTCCCCGGAAATGATCATTTGAGCGTGGTTCCAAAGGCCGGGGCAAATCCATGGGCTGTTGACGGCCGGTGCTGGCATGTGGTGTGTATTCCGGGCGTGGATCGTAGGGAGAATATATCCTCGGCTGTCCAGGTGGAGGAACAGTACTAGGGAGCATGATTCGTAGTTCGCCGCTACTCATGTCGAAGTTGCTGATTTCTGTAAGAGAGATGCTGTGGTTATGACTGGGAACGATGCCAGCCAAGACGCGTCGTCATGTAATTCCCGGACGATTTGAACAAGGCTACTTGAACAGACAGGTCTGGTAAAGTAGGTACACGCCGCGCGGGAGGTTCAGCTGGGCGGGTCGCCGGCGAACTGTGCCTCTTCAAGTGGGCGCTGGGTAAATCGGAGAGCGTTCCGGTGGATTGCCGTCGAGGCGTGGCACGGATAGTAGCGAGTCCAATTTCCAGGTGGCAGCCTATGGCCGATACAGAGCACAATGCAAGCAGGATCCGTTCCGGGAGAAATGAAGGCAGCTCTCCGGGCGAGGTTGCGCAAATGGACCTTGTGAGGTTCGGGAGTACCAGCTCTCGGCAGTTGGGTTTTGGCAGTACGTTGCAAGGTTTGCCTCCTGGATGATAGCCAGCGTGGTAAATAGACCGTTGGAGGTCGAAGACAACACAGATGACGGGCAGATGTGATGTGGCCACAAAGGGCGGGCGTGGAAAAGAGGACCCGGAAGGTCGCGAGTGATGGGCCGAAAAGGTCAGCCTGGCTCGCCACAGTCCCGACAGGCTGATTGAGGTGGGATTGCAAGGCCGCAACGGTGGCTGAGGAGGAGGAGCTAAGTGTGCGTGAGGTCGGTGGAGATGGAGGTGACGAGACAGGACGAGACGAGGATAGCCTAGCGCGTGGGTGGGTGGTTGAATAATAGAAGAGTAGATGACCTGGCAGTGAGTGGCAGCAGCAGCAGAGGACGAGAGGTACAACTGCAGATACCTGACTACGTCGAGTGGCCGGCTCCCAGGCTCTAGTGTGAGGGCCAGGGTGCGGTGGTGGTGAGGACTGCGAACGGATCGACGAGTGGGTGCCGGACGACCATCGAGATGCAGAGGGCAGGACGAGGCAGGGCAGGGTGCAGTAGGCAGGCGGAGGCAGAGGTGAAGGAAGGAAGAAAGGGTGTCTGTGTCTGGCGGCCGATGCGACAATGCCTGCTAGCGGCGCCGCATTTTTCCCCAGACGACCCAGTGCCATTGTGCGCAGTTGGATACATAAATGTGTGCCTACAGTACCTATGATTAATTGTTATTGATGCGCCTGGCGGCCGACGAGTGCGGCAGATCCAGCGTGCAGCCCTCGGCGCTAGCCATGGAGCTGCACACACCAAACCAAACCAGACCGAACACGACACGCCAGAGCAGCTCAAGCCATATCTGCCCTCGACCTTGGCCCGCAGCCAGCATGACTAGTAACTGCCTACGAGCAGCTAGTTCTGTGTCGGGTACTCTCTGCGCCTCGCCACATGCCGCTCCGCTAAAGTCTTTCTTGCTGTCGGCACGCAGACACACGGGGCGCACCGGCGATCATCGTTGACGGACGGCGGCTGTGCGTGTCTATCTCTGCACGCAAGCCCCCATGCTTATGCCCATGCCCATGCCCGCCCGGTGATTGCTCCGCTGATGTATAGTACTAAGTACAGTACACACTTGGCGGAAGTTCTGGTGGTGCTCATGTACCGGGGTTACTGTGCCAGCACTCGGGCAGAATGCGGAGACCGACAGACAAACACATAGTCAGTCAGTCAGACAGACATGTAGGCCGGCAAGAATCGACTTGCAATGCAATATATGGAAGCCAGCAGAGACACTCTCTGTATGTACCTTTGCCTCTATTAGTGCAGGGTCAGGAGTATATCCTATAGCATCGTATATCATCGTATACCAAGACATGCATGCATGCACGCGTCTGGCGAATCGTTGCCCGTCTCGTCTCCTCGTACGGTCCGAGATCGTCGCCTTCTCGACTCGTCTGAGGCTGTCGCCCGGCCGCTGATGGCTCGCCAGGCTCGGGTATCGTCTCGTCTGCAACACTCGCCGCCGCGCCGGCAAGGCCTCCCACTAACAGACTTCCCATAGTGGAGGCCCACTGCGCGGGCGGGCCCTGATGAACAACGGCATCTGATCGCGCACGCAGGAGACGACGGCACGCAGTCCCGACGAGCGTCAGGTTGCAGCGCATCTCCGTCTCGTCTGGAGACTTGCAGATACGGGAGAAGGGCATGCACGCAATCCATGCCTTGTGCGAATTGCGGCCAATCGCCTCGATACCGAAGGGCCTGGATTGCATTCTGCTGCTGCTGCTGCTGGCCGTGGGCGCGGGCTGGGTAAACTCGCCACAGGGGTCTGTTGTTATTGCAGCTCGTCTCGGTTCAAGCTTCCGAACGCCACACTCTGTACATCTTTTTTGCAAATGCCGCCTGGCCGGCCGGCCCTCGTGGTTGTTTCGCTCGGCCTTGACCAAAAAAGGCTATACGGCGTGGGGATGGCGCAGGGTGCTTCATCTCCATCCGGCAATTGCCTTTTTGCACTCGGCAATAGGCTCGATCTCATCTGTGCTTTTCGCACACCCTCCCGATCTCGCCGGGGACTCGAGGCCAGAGTTTAAACGGCTTGGACCTGTCGAGCGGTGTTGTCAATCTTCCACCCCCAGAGATTGTCAGTGTCAGCCTCCGGACGGGACGAGATAGGTCAGGACAGAATGGGGCAGTGGACAGCGTCCCGTGTCTCCCCCAAGCTGACGGTTTTGTCCGCAAGTAGAGTGCTGGCCAGGCACTCATGGCGGCATCGTCATCATCGCACGTCAAACCATAGCGCGTGGCTAGAGGTGACAACATTCGCTGCTACTGCGAGTCTCAAAACTCTGTCGGCGGCGGCGGCGGCAGCACGAGCACGTAGTCCGGCTTCGACATGTCTACGCTCGCGCCAAAACCTTGGAGCCGCACGGCAGGTCAGTACCGAAACGACGATGCTGAAGTCACCATCACGGCTCTGGCAGTCGCTCGGCTTGCCGGCGCTGTTGACTTCCCTCGTGTCTGTGGCGGCATCTTGAACCATACCCAGCCCGACCTCTGCCTTGTCAGCGAAGACCAACACATTTGTTCTAGTGTTATTGCCTCGTAGCCGACGAGGAAGAGGACAGACAACAACGCCCCTGCCTGGTGACCAAAGCCCGATCATGTGTGGGTTGCCAGCGGCAGGAGGCCGCACCAATTGCTCCTTGTCGTCTAGCCGCGCATCACTCAGGTCACAGACGGAGCTTGTTCAGCATGACTCGAAATGGCCAACTGGACTGGAGTCTAGATGCACGCGAAGGAACACGTCGATGCACAAGAACTGGCTTCCCCGAACGCTCTCCACGCAACACGAAGCAGGACTCTCTCCAAAGCACCCACTCGGTGAGAACCAACTCCCTCTCCCAACATCCTCTATCCTCCTTGAAGTGGACAGGATGCGTTGGACGACAAGGCGACTCTCACCTCCAGGGCTGCATTGCTGGCGGCAGCCGCGCCCTACTGCACGCACAGGCACATGGGCAAGCGTTGTGTCGCGTGTTGGAACTCTAATCGATAAGCGACAGCCTCTAACCCCTAAGCTTCACGTCAGGATGAACCTCCACGGCACGTATGCCCGAGCGCCTCATAGCGAACTCGAACTAATACATACCCTTTTCTTGGCGTAAGCGTTCGTTCCTACCGAGCCAGTCGACAACCGAGCACTCACACGTAATAATAGGATCTCCCCAGGGGACCGCTTCCGAACGCTTTAGACTGGGGAGCGTTGCGGTGTGATGGTTCAAGACATGCCCTTTCTTGTAGACACACAGGATAGCCGACCATGAGGACGTCGCAATCGACCAACGAGGACCACCACAGGAATCGCAGAAGCACCAGATCTAACCGCGGCTCACTCCTTGAGACGATCTCATCATGCTGCGCGTCAGGGTTGCGTATAAGCGATGGCTGCGATCAGGCGCTATGAGGAGACCCGAAATACATGCAATGCACCTGAGAGACACGGTGTAGTTGGCTGCATGGATGAAACAGAAAGCACTCACGCATCAACTCAACGTCCCCAATCTTGCACCCGCGATGAGTCGATGACAGCACACTGGACCAAGCGAGCAAGACTACTGTCTTTTGCTACACACTAATACTCCCCAATAGCTTTGGCTAATCGTGAACAACGCAGCGGCTTCTACTCGACCCGTTCGTCTACCGGATCGACGTACTCTAGCACCGCGGTCCAGCTGGTTGCCCTCTCCAAGACTCACGCCATTACATTCCTGCGGAACTCAAAAGACGTCCATGTGCTGTTCCTGGATATCTCTCCGCTTCATTGCCCCATAGTGCTCGTGATGAGAGTGCATGCCGAAACCTTTTTGCATGATCGCCTAGTCTTGTGTTTGGATGGCGACATGGCCACGCTGCACATAGCCTGTTTCCCACCAGGCACTCCTTGCTCGACTCGGAATGTCAGGTCCGACTTGCGACGCAACATCGTCTTCTCCCGGTCCGCTCAGCAGGACGCACTGTCGCTTCCGATCCCGCGCAGCATAGTAAAGTTGGCCGGCGAACAAGCTTTTCGTCGGCTTTTCTCGAGTTCATCGTACCCCGTACAGTACGTTACTACTACCGTCGTGTAGGCTAGCTCACACAACTAGTCAAAAGCTCTACAGCAAATATCGCGCTACATCGCACCAAAAAGAGCAATCTATCGGACTTGTTTAGTGCTCATCACAACTGCATGACGAGATCTAACCTGACGATGCGGCACCATAGTGTGCAACGGAAAAGCAGCCGCTGCTGCTGCGTTGAAGAACATGGAATCCTTCCACCCAACGGTCGAACGCGCCATCTTGTCCGAAGATCACCGCCTGCCCAGTGGTCCTGGTCCAAGCACTACTGGAGAAATGACAGCACACGGATGAATCCACTCGTTCCGAGGCGGAGTCAGTCCCGGCGGCGCTTAATCCTCGAATTCTTCGAACCGAAATTCCCTAGCATTATCATTTACGTTATGAGAAGTTCAACATGCCGATGGCAAGCTTCATGGTAGAGCTGCACTACCGTCGCGCTTTTGACGATGTGCCGAGCCTGTCCGCGATGACCATATCCACATAACGCACAACAACTTTGACATGAGCGCGTCTCGCAAGACGTTCAAAAAAACATTTCATCGCAGTTCGCACTGACTCGACCACTCAATGGAGGATGCACCACCAGGGTCAACCTTCGGACTTGTCCACCGGTCCACTGTGCACCATCCTCGCCACCCCAGACGCGTCCCGGCAGCGAATCAACGAACCACCGAGGTGGTCAATCGCATAAGAGTCATGATCCGTTTGAATCATGCCCGGTATTACTCTGAGACGCCAGCAGTGTGTAAGCCCGGATATTCGACTTACTCCATCCAGATCCCAGACGTTTAACGGGCTTCAGACTGCCCAAACCTGCAGGGCACCGCAATCGCACCGAGAATCCCTATCGCTCATTACCATATGGTCAACTTTGCCATTACCAATGACCCTATATCGCAACAAATGCACTTGACCTATAGCCTACGAGTCCGCCTTCTCACTGTAACATCCACACGACCCTAACAAACATGACGCTTAGCGCCTCATCGGGCGAGAGGTCTCGGCCTGCCCAATTTTGTGCCACATCATCATAGAGCGCATGTCTGCAGTCTCTCGTCTGCATGTTCACAGTAGTGGGCACGCCATCTCTAGACTTCAACGAGCTAACAAAGCCGTGATCCGACTACACCCTGACGAACATCTCTGCCGGCAGGCAAGCACACAAGCAACAGGGCAACAGTCGAATGGTCTAGCCGTTACAAAGCTTCAGACCACAACCGATCCGACATACATTTCTCCGAGGAGCATGAGCGTCGACGTTGTCTGATCACCGAAGACATGATACATCCGTCACGGTGGATACTCTTGCATCTATCTCTCGAGGCTTTGGATCCCACCCGGGTTTAATCTGAGACACTTTGCAAGCTGCCCGGGCAGTCTCCGGGAAAAATTCCTGGACTCGACCTAGCTGGTAGCTTGGGCTGAGTTGCGTTCAACTAATACATAGCCATCATGGCATTGAATTGCTGATCGGAGTGATTTCGTCACATACGCCGTGTTAGCAAACAGTGCGTGGACGCCGGCAACCCTCTCGAGTGAGTAGTGACCGATGATCACACGCCGTTCACGCCGGAGCAAAACGATATCGTGAGCAAGAGCTCGATCGGGTCATTGCACTACTGGAGATCACCCGCGAGTTATTTGAACAGTAAGTAAGTACCAGTGTGAGTGGTGCCGCAGGCTACGACCCGTGTCGCCAGACCTACAGCTTTCCTATTTCTCCGTTCGGTGAATATAGTGAGCCTCCAGCTTCTTGTCCGGCCACCTTCCCTTGACAGTCGGACCGTGGAGTCCAGCACCGGTAGCAAAACAGAGAATCAGGTTCCTCGACCCAAGATCTGTCGCGGATCTTCCAAGAAGGCAGCTGGCCTCACGTTTTTGTATTCCAAAATAAGACGGCTGAGGTCGGAACACACTCCTCGAGAAGTCGCCGCCAATCGGTGAACTTCATTTGTGCTCAAGGGACCCCAGGCAAGCCCATCCCCGAAGGGATGGCTTGGACTAGACCGGGGCGCTCAAGAAGCTGTATCTCATGTCCTCTAAAGGATGACCCTCATCGACGGGCAACTCGAACACTGGGTGTCTCTTCGTCAGACGTCCGCCAGGCGGATACCTACTTGCGACTCGAGTCCGCTGCGCGAGGTCAAGTCCACATCTCGTTGATTCATTATTCGTCCATCCCTGTACCTATCAAGGCGAAGCGAAAAACGAAATCTCTCAAACCACCGTGTGGGGTTGACTGCAGTGTCCTAGTTGAAGACAAAGACCAACATTCCAGTCTCGAACACACTCATCTTTCCTCGACTCCTTTAGCAAACCACCTCGTAGAACGCAGGACGCCTTCGACTTCTCCGACAGCGACTTTCTGACACAACCAGGCAGTGGGGACGCGGGAAGAACAAAGGCGTTGTGAGAAACCCCATCAACGAGGCAATCTCACATCCAATGCTGTCAGGAATATCAACGGCCGCACAATCGACCATCGCAAACACAAAAGAGTAAAATGCTCAAGCTTGAGGCCATCCTCACCCCCGAAAGGATACGCACGGATGTTCCAATGCCTTTTTTTTTCTGTTCTTGGTTCATCCCTCGTCCCTATTGACTCTCTGGGATGAAGTCCTCGTCCCAGGATCGGATTTCTGCGAAGGGATCGAAATGTCGTTCCCCTTCTTTGGCTGTTGTGAGTCGAACTTCTCTCTTTGTCCAACCTGTTATACAGGCAAGTGGGAATTTGATACTAGTGAGTGGACTCTCCCTACCCTGTGAGGTTTCAGCTTCCTCGCTGGACGAGCGATTCTGCTACTCGATCGATCGATCGGCGATACCGCCTGTTGGCATGTTGTGAATTGTGAGTCCACTTCATGTCGCACCCTACGGGCATGCTCATCTCGAGGTACTAGAGACCGCCGTCGGATTTCCCAACAAGCTCCCTTCTCGTGTAATCAAACAGCCGGGGGAGCGCGGAAGAATCAAGCGTTGTGAGAAGCCCCATCAACGAGGGTAAGCTCACGGTCGATGCTATAGGATTCTTACGGCTGCCTGCTCACCCGCGCGAGCGAGTGACCGAGCAAAAGAAATTGAAAAAGCAAAGCTGGAGTGCCTTCGCCCACGAGCCCGCGAGTAAAGGATTCGCACAGATGTTGCATGACTGTTTCTTCTTGTTGTTCATTTCGCTCTCCCCTCGTCTCTGTCCTTCCCCGGCCGGGCTGGAGCAGGTGTCCAATTCTCGGGTTTCCGCGGATGGTACCAGTAAGATGCCTGAAATTCGAAAAGTCGTCTCTCAATGGTGTAGCTGCTCAGACTGCATGCATGCGGGTGCGTCAGGTGCTACCTCATGAATGAAGTGGCAGACATCAGTGAGATACCTACAAATCGGAAGCTTCTTCTTCGCTGGTACAACTGCTTCAATTGTAGGCAAAAGCATGAGGTATTAATCACATGGAGCGACAGACACCGGGGAGATACCCATAATTCAAAAGCTGTGTTCTCACCGGTATAAGTACTCGAAACGTACGCGAATGTACCAGGTGTCTTTCGTGTGGAATCATCAGTACCGCTGAGAGCGGTGTTCTTTGCAGTGACCTCTCGCTTTTGATTCCAAACCGTTAAAAGGATTGCCTTATGAGACCGAGTCGATTCTGTAAAGTCATACCGCAAAGGCAATACACTATGCTGTCCCGCTTCTCTCTCCTGAATGACGGGCAAGAGGTTGGGTGGGAGCAGGGGAGTCTTGATCTCGCCGTAGACCTAGCTGCCAAGAGCAATTGCTTGGTCAATGATGAGCTTTGGAGGCTGTGCAACGACGGGAGCGGTGATGGTTCCACATCATGTGGCTGTTTCTGTCGTCTTTCAACCCGCTTAGATGCTCAAGAATCAAGATCTCGGATGGCCAGCGTGTGTCATGTGGTGCCAAGGCAGGCGCCATGAATTTTGGAAATTGCTCTCGTGTCTTGTTCCTTGTTATATGTTCAAGTAGCTCCAAGAACAATGCGGAAATTAGAGTTTGACGGCGCCGAGCCTCATCATCCTGACGTATCTTTAGCCGAAAGAGGACGCGAAAGTGCAGCAATTAGCGCGCCGAGCGCGAGTCGTCAAGCTAGAAGGCGATAGCGTACCTAATCGCATCTCGAAACATTGCCCTTTTTCCTATCACCACCATTTCCCAAAAACACCACCCATTGAGGATCACCGAGAGCTGGAGGGGGAAAATGTCTTCATGACAGCCAACAGAGTCAATTGACCACCAACCCCACCACCAATCGACAACATGAAATTCGCGAAAGAGCTGGAAGAAAATCTGGTCGCGGAGTGGAAGGAGAAATATCTGGATTACAAGGGAGGAAAGAAAAAGCTCAAGGCTGTTAGCAGAGCAGTACGTAACGCAGACAAACCTGCCTCGCATGCCTGGCCGCGAGCACTCACACCTGTGCCGACCAATGGCTCGTACAGAGACGGGCCCGTCCAGTCGTTTTTAAAGCGCAGCTCGACCTCTCAGGCAGTGCCAGGAACTCAAGATGGCCAATCTGGTCCTTTCGCGGCAAAAGCAAGAAGTGGAGCTTTGGATCCTCACGAAGAACACTCTGCGCAACCACAGAGCTCCCAACCTCGGCCAATCAGTGAGAGGAGTCCGCTATACCCAAGAACTGAGAATGCACAAGAGGAGAGGCGCGGTTTGGCAAGATACGGAAGCATTATCGGGAGCCCACCGAAAGATGGGACCCCGACGATGGAAGAGCTGCAGAAGCAGGCATCGCTGCTCGAGCTTCCCGACCCAGCATTAGACCCTTCAGCGCCCAAGGGAAGACCAAGTCAAGATACCGATGTCGACAACTTCCAGCCTGCCACTCCAGGTTCGCCCGAACAGCCTCGCGCGGCCCATCCTCCGCCCTCACAAATGGGCCACACTGGAAACGCCTACGAAGTCGCCAAGCACAAAGATAGCAATTCGAAAGTTCCCAAGTCGCCTGGTGGCCGCAGTATCTTTCCTGTGAAGCGTAAAAGCACATTCACCTCGACCAGGCCCTTCGTACAACGCATGTTCTCGGTCACTGGAACGCCGAGCCAGGATCGCCACGCCCATGATGACGTTGCTTTGGAGGCGTACCGAGAGGTGGACTTTAGGCAAGCAGAGTTCTTCCAATTCCTCGATAAGCAACTGGCGAAGATCGAGGATTTCTACAAGTCAAAGGAGGAAGAGGCGGGTGATCGAATGAGAGTGCTGAGGGAGCAGCTGCATGTAATGCGAAATCGTCGGCTGGAAGAGGTCATGCAAGCCGACCAAGCTAAACACAGACACATGGCGAATGGCAACACGACCGACAGTGATGCGGGCAAGGCGCAGCCATCTTGGATGGCTCCTGTCACGAATGCAGTCGACACTATTGACCATGCTATCGACAGGGTCCGGCCTGGTCGTGTTGGCAAGACCAGTCGAAGCATGGGAACACTCGGAACACCACAATTTCCTCCGGACAGAACTCCCGCAAATCTTGATTATTCTCGCCGGCCTGCTTCGAACGATGTGTCGTACAGGGTCGCAAGGCGCAAGCTAAAGACTGCTCTGGCCGAATTCTACCGTGGCCTCGAACTCCTCAAGAGCTACGCTCTGCTCAACCGTACCGCGTTCCGCAAGATCAACAAGAAGTTCGACAAGACCGTCAACGCCCGCCCTGCTAATCGCTACATGTCAGAGAAGGTCAACAAAGCCTACTTTGTCAACTCTGAAGTTCTGGACGGCATGATCCACGACGTCGAAGATTTGTACGCACGCTACTTCGAACGCGGCAGCCACAAGGTCGCTGTCGGTAAACTCCGCGCGAAGATCGCCAGAGCTGGAGATTTCACTGGAAGCATCTGGAGGCAAGGCGTCCTTGCAACTGCCGGACTCGTGTTCGGGATTCAAGGGCTGGTCTATGGTATTGAACAGCTTTGGGACCCCAATCCGGCCATTGCCAGTTACACGAGCTACCTGTTGCAGATCTATGCTGGGTACTTTCTGATACTGTTCCTTTTTGGCTTGTTCGTCATGGACGCCCGTGCTTTCACGCACGCAAAAGTCAACTACCAGTTCGTCTTCGAGTTTGATAGTAGGCACATGCTCGATTGGCGACAGCTGAGCGAGGTGAGTCTATCCCGACCTGTCTATTCAAACACTCGCTAACATATTTTTAGATGCCTGCACTCTTCCTGTTCCTCCTCGGGCTCGTCATGTGGCTCAACTTTTGCCGCTTTGGTGGCGAGGAGATTTACGTTTACTGGCCCATCCTCCTGATCGGGCTTTCGGTTGGTATCATGTTCATGCCTGCACCGTACTTTTACCAAAAATCGAGAGGATGGCTACTGTACAGCAACTGGCGCTTGTTGCTTGCCGGTATCTACCCAGTCGAGTTCCGCGACTTCTTCCTTGGCGACATGTTCTGCTCCTTGACGTACTCCATGGGCCACATCGAGCTCTTCTTCTGCCTCTATGCCCGTCACTGGAACCAGCCGGCAATGTGCAACAGCTCACACTCCCGACTACTTGGCTTCCTTTCAACCCTTCCTGGCATTTGGCGTGCACTGCAGTGCATCAGACGTTTCTACGATACTCGAAACATCTTTCCACACTTGGTCAACTGCGGTAAATACTGCTTCACCATTCTGGCTGGCATGAGTTTGAGTTTGTGGCGAATCGATCGATCGACGGAGTTGATGGCTGTGTACATTCTCTTTGCGACTATCAACGGTATATACTGTAGTGTCTGGGATGTGATCATGGACTGGAGTAAGTTAGCTTCCACTCAGCTTCCATCGGCGAATGCTAACATTACGCAGGCCTGGGTGTCACTTCGGCCAAGCACATGTTCCTCCGACACAAGCTGGCGTACAAGCATATTTGGTGGTACTACGCGGCCATGGTCATCGATCCAATCCTACGTTTCAACTGGATCTTCTACGTCATCTATCGCAACGACCTCCAGACGACTTCTATTGTCTCGTTTTTCGTGGCGTTTACGGAGGTCCTTCGTCGCGGTATGTGGACGCTTTTCCGCGTTGAGAACGAACACTGCAACAACGTCGGCCGCTTCAGGGCATCCCGCGACGTTCCCCTGCCGTATGAAATCGAAAACGAGTCGACCCAGGAACTGCGCAGCAAGTCCTCCGGCGAGGAAGACCGACCGCAAGCTACCGATGCGACTACACCGGTACCACCTCTGCCGGACTATTCACAGGCACCAGCACCGCACAACTTGCCGAGCGAGCGCCTCAGCCCTGAAGTTACAAGGACCTCGGCTACCGATATCGAGCAAGGCCACGGCCCTCCGAGCGCAGCTTCTCTCAGGCGCAGACGGCCCAGTCTCACCAACTCGCCTATTGCCCGTGCTTTCCGGCAGGCTGGCGACACTATGCGCTCGGCACACGCTCAGGACTATGAGCGCAAGCGTAAGCCTGAGCTTGGCAGTACTGATGCCGATGCTAACAGGGACGACGACGACGATGACGACGACGATGATGATGCGAGCAGTGACAGCGACGACGATGCTGGACGGCAGCAGCCTAGGGGCGCGAGGAACCACGTCGCGCGACAGAGGCGCGATTCGAGCGAGGAAGATGGCAGGAAAGACTTGGAGGAGGCGGAGGATTTGGTTGCTAGGGCTGGTGGTTGAGGTGTTGGAGCTTAGTAGACTTTCAGGCTCGAAGCCTGCTTCTCGTAATAAAGCACATAATAACTACATTGGACAGTGTCGAAACGACCCTCGTCGACATCAGAGTGATTTTCTTATCGATTGCGTGTGATACTCGGTCTGGCCAATCAGAGTGCCCGTAGCTTCAAAGTACCCCGCAAAATGCGCCCAAAACGACAATTTGACTATTTCCAAAATGTTGAACTTTAAACAAAATTTCCGTAGCGTGGCGCAGACTTGACCTGGAACTAAACACTTTCACAAAACAATCACGATACAGCAAACTACCAGCCTCGACTTGTAGATCTGGACACATCAAAAGCAAAAGACATCACCACAACTACCCAACCGCAATCATGGCCGACTCCGCGCCCCAAGAAGAAGAAAAACCAGTCCACACCCTCGTCCTCGACACAGGCGCCATCATCAAGAACGAACCCTCGGTCTCGACGCTCCGCGCCAAAGCCGACTCCCTCATCACCGTCCCGGCCATCATCTCCGAAATCAAAGATGCAGTCACCAAGTCTCGAGTCGAAACTCTCCTTATGCCCTTTCTCACGATCAGGACTCCTTCGCCCGCTGCCATGCAGTTTGTGACAGATTTTGCAAGGCGCACGGGTGACTTGCCGGTGCTGAGCAAACCCGATTTGCAGATCATCGCGCTCACTTATGAGTTGGAGTGCGAGAGGAGTGGCGGGGATGCGAAGCTGAGGAGGGTGCCGGGCCAGAAGGGGTTGAATTTCCAGGTTGAGGCGAGGGAGAGGGAGATGGCTGAGGCTGCTGCCGCTAAGGCTGCTGAGGCGAAGGACGAGAGCAAGTCGGAGGTTTCGCCACCGGAGGAACAGTGGGAGACGATCCCTAAGAAGGCCAAGAATTTCTCCAAGACTGTAGAGGAACCTGCAGAGGCTACTACTACGACACCCGCCACCCAAGAAGTTCAGCAGGGAGAGGAGGCGCAGAAGGAAGTCACTGAAGCGCTCGCTCAGACGTCTATCAACGATGACAACACCACTCCTCAGTCCACCCAAGCAGAGCCGTCCTCGACCGCCGAGCCCACCCAAGAAGAAGACGCAGCAGCAAACGAAGACTCCGCCTCCGACTCAGACTCAGACGGCGGCTGGATCACCCCCTCCAACCTCGCCCAAAAGCAAGCCGAAGACGCCCAGCCCGGAGCCTCCCCCACCACGCCCCAAAAGAAAATGCAAGTCGCCGTCCTCACGACCGATTTCGCCATGCAAAACGTGATCCTGCAAATCAACCTCAACCTCCTCTCGACCTCCCTGATGCGCATCAAAAACGTGCGCTCCGTCGTCCTGCGCTGCCAGGCCTGCTTCCTCGTCTGCAAGGAGATGAACAAGCAGTTCTGCCCGCGCTGCGGCAAGCCGTCTCTCACCCGCGTGTCGTGCTCGACGACCGCCAGCGGCGAGTTCAAGCTGCACTTGAAGAAGAATTTCCAGTACAACTCGCGGGGCGATCGGTTCAGTATTCCGAAGGCGGTGCATGGGTCTTCGAACGGGAGGATCAAGGGTGGTGGAAAGGGGGGGTGGGGGCATGGGTTGATTTTGGCGGAGGATCAGAAGGAGTATGAGAGGGCTATTACGACGGAGAAGAGGACTAAGGAGAGGAATTTGATGGATGAGGATTATTTGCCGGGGATTTTGACGGGGGAGAGGAATAAGAGTGGGGGGAGGATTAAGGTTGGGGCTGGGAGGAATGTGAATTCGAAGAAGAGGGTGGCTTGAATTGGGGAGTGGTTTGGTTTGGGTTGCCTGCTGGACTGCTGGACTGTTGGTCCTAGATATAGATTACGAAGGATCATGATATGACATTTGCGTTAAGAAGAGTGTGTTGACTTGTGAGGGTTTGTCACTGATAAGTGCCGTTCTTTGGATGGTTGCCTATGGAGTATCTTCTGCCTCCTTACCCCTGATAAAAAGCTGGTGGTATATTCTGAAAGGCTAAGACGAGACATGATTGTTGATGTCTTCAAGACTCTTGTTCTTGAAACCTTATGGTCGATATGTTCATGATCGACAACGGGTGCCCTGAACGGAAAGATCCGAAAACGGGAGCTTGCAGAGACCCTGACAGGGGAGGAAGGTGGGAGAGAAACATTGGATTGTTGAAAGCTGGGGAGACATCAGACCACAATTGTTGCGATTGTTCACGCTGCCCGCCATTTTACTCCTCACACGCCTCCACAGGCCTTCCAGACCACTCGCTCGAGTCTCAATCCCATACAAGACTACAACATCTCGCTTCATCTCCTACAGCAAGACAAGAACAACAACACTCCGACCCCTCAACCTGCCCCGCCATACCGCCAACATGCCCACCACCCTAAAACAGTTCGAGTCGGTCTTCCCCAAGCTGGTCGCCGACCTCAAGCAACACTGCGAGCAGTACAACCTCCCCACCCAGGCCCTCAAGTGGTTCGAGGAGTCTCTCTACTACAATGTCGTCGGCGGCAAGTGCAACCGCGGCCTGTCCGTCATCGACACCACCCAGCTGCTCCTCGGCCGCGACCTCACCGAGGAAGAGTACTTCCACTCCGCCACCCTGGGCTGGATGATCGAGCTCCTGCAGGCCTTCTTCCTCGTCTCCGACGACATCATGGACTCGTCCAAGACCCGCCGCGGCCAGCCCTGCTGGTACCTCAAGCCCGACGTCGGCATGATCGCCATCAACGACGCCTTCATGCTCGAGTCCTCCATCTTCATCCTGCTCAAAAAATACTTCCGCTCCCACGCAGCCTACATTGACTTCGTCGAGCTCTTCCAAGAAGTCGCCTTCCAGACCGAGCTGGGCCAGACCTGCGACCTCCTCACCGCGCCCGAGGACCACGTCGACCTCGACAACTTCAGCCTGGAAAAGTACTCGTTCATCGTCATCTACAAGACCGCCTACTACAGCTTCTACCTGCCCGTCGCCCTCGCCATGCTCTACACCGGCAAGGCCTCGCCCGCCAACCTCAAGCAGGCCGAGGACATCCTCATCCCCATGGGCGAGTACTTCCAGGTCCAGGACGACTACCTGGACAACTTCGCCGACCCGGAGACGCTCGGCAAGATCGGCACCGACATCCAGGACAACAAGTGCTCGTGGCTCGTCAACCAGGCGCTGAAGATTGTTACTCCGGAGCAGCGCAAGGTGCTGCAGGACAACTACGGGCAGAAGAACAAGGAGTGCGAGGCGAGGGTCAAGCAGCTGTTTGACGAGCTTGAGTTGGAGAAGATTTACAAGGAGTACGAGGAGGCGCGTGTGGGTGAGTTGAGGGAGAAGATCGCGGCTGTTGATGAGTCGTCGGGCATGAAGCAGGAGGTGTACTCGGAGTTCTTGAGGAAGATTTACAAGAGGAGCAAATAGATTGGGAGGAATGAGCATATGGCATGGCGTGGATCAAGAGTGGGGAGCATAGATCGAGAGGGGGAAAGAAGCATAGTTGCATTATAATACACGTCGAATGTTTATACGCTTGGTTCCGGAAGGGACCAATACTCATCCACTTTGCTACAGGCCCATTGCTGGTGTGTTGGAAGTCTATCTGCAATTCCCCGAGCTGCCAGATGCAGATTCTAAGGACTCTCACCATATCCAGCTCGAAAAAGACGCCCAAACTTCCCCAAAACGCTCGGCATCCAACGACAGAAACACCGAATCTGCTTTTCCCGGGGACACAGAAGACGCCCTCTTTCTGTGAGGCCTTTGTACTGTCAACAACCCAACGTCGTCGAAAGCCCAACGTCAAACCTCATCCAATCCACTCAACCACCTTCCCCTCTTCCTTTTCAACCACCACCGCCACCACCACCACCTCCTCCCACAGAACCACCACAAACCCCACCCCCTTCCCCCTCACAAATCCCACGCCTCCCATCCCCCTCCTCCAACCCCCCACTCATAACCGCAACCTCCCCACCAACCCCGGCCGAATTCTGCGCAGCAACCAACAACAACGCCCGCTTCGAAAACGTCAGGCGTTCGCCAAAGGCCGGAAGTTTGGCTTCCTTGATCAAAGCTTCCTGTCTAGCAGAATCGAGAGTGCGGATCTCGGAGGAGAGGGCGAGGGATTGGACTGGGCCGAAGATGATTTCTTCGCCGGGCGGGAGGGGAGATGATGGGGAGGAGGATGAGGTTGAGGAGGTGGTTGGGGATGGTGGTTTGGTGGGGTTTTTGGAGGTTGAGTTGGAGTTGGATGTGGTGTTTGGCGAGAGTTGATGGACGGAGGCGAGGCTTGCTAGGAAGGCGGGGGGGAGGGCGCCGGTTTGGTTTTGTTGTTGGAGGAGGAGGGGAGCGGTGGTGTCGTCATCTGAATCAATGTCGTCCTCATCGTTGTCGTTGGCGTCGTCGTCGGTGGTAATGGGTTTCGTATTTACTTTTGCAGCAGTGTTTGCGGCGGCTGGGGCGATAGTCGCCATCGCAGTAGGCTTGGACGCAGCCATCCCCTCGGTGTCTGACAACGACAGCATCGACCCACCAGCCTCCGACCCTGTCGACTGCTTCCCCTCCCCGAGCCACCCCATCAACCCCGCCGTAGCATGTTCCAACGCCGACATTCTCTCAGAATCGGGTTTGGGTTTCGCGTCGTCGATGTCGATCTCAAAGAAGCCGGATTTGTGCTGCGAGGCTTTGTGCAGGACGAAGTGTTCCCAGAGAGTGGCTTCAGGCTGTTGTTGTTTCTGAATGTGTTGTGAAGTGGAGGATGTCGAAGTTTTATGGTTGGAGAGCTCGCGTTTGTTGGAAGGATAGGTCGTGCTGTTCGTGTTACACGACATGACGGCTAGCTGCTTGCTGTAGGGCTTGCTTGGCTTGGCTTTTCGGGTGATGCGGTTGGCTGCGTTTGCTTTTTCTTTCTTGCGTGGGAGAAGGGCAGGCGGCTGTGAGCGGTGTGGGATTGTGATAGGTTTGCGGAGTTTTGTTTCTTTCTTGCGCTGTCTGTCTGCTCGGTTGGTAGGGTGGTGACATGGTGTGTGTCTTTTTTTGTTTTGTTTGGTTGAATGACATGTGATAGGTTGAGTTTTTTTGTTTTCGGTTGCCTACGTAGGCTGGATGCACGTGACGGTGTGTCATACCTAGGTCAGTGAGTGAGGTCTGCCGTTCTTCTGTTTTGGTGCGAGGCACTGACGTAGGGTGTTTGTGAGATACGCCTCAGGCTTACATGTCGTGTATTTCGCGACGGAGACAGAGACAGCCGCCGCGGTGTCTTAAGACCTTGAGCTGAGAACAGGGAATAGGACGATGTTGCTGTGTAGTAAGTTGGGAGACCGCCCTGTTGTACTGGGAAATTTTGCGAGTGGAGAGGGAGAAAACAGGACTGGAGACTGCTTTCTTTGATTGTAGCATGCTAGAGAGCGCACCGCTACGTTTGGAGTGGGGTGTGATCGTAAAAGAAGAATGTCCTTGTGGATGATGCAGCGCTCAAGAAAGAGTGGTAATGAACCGTAATTGAAATGATCAAACCATGCCCCTGGTACAGAACCCTTCTCGTTGATGCCCGCCGTGAGATACTCCGTCCTGCGCCGACCCGGTCAAGCCTGACGTGTCTTTTTCCACCCATGCAATTGTTGTTGTCGTCCAGCGGACTTCATGCTACCGTGCGACGTACCGTCAGAATGACTAGCCATCTTCGTTAGCAAAAGGAAAGGAGTGAATTTGGTATTTCCGAAGCGTCTACCTCTACGACTTGTAGAACGCCAGCCGCTTCTGCAGCTTCTTCTCCTTGCGCTTCGCGTTCATCTCTGCAACCTCCTGCTTCGAAGGCTTGTTGTTGCGGCGCTCTTCTTTGAGGCTGCGTCCATCGTGGCTGTTAGCGGCCGAGTCAACGTCGAAGAAGGCGTTCATCTGGCGACCAGCCTTGCTTGCTCCGTCGTGGCGGTCTGCGGACTGCTCGCCAGTCTGGAAGCGGCCAGTGTGTGCGTTGAACTGTGCAGTAGAGTCGTAGGTCTGGTAGGCCGCGGCTTGCGATTGCTGACCAGCAGCGCCAGCCGGGTTCTCCTTTTCGTAAGCGAGCCAGTTGTGGTAGGCTGAGTACGGTTGGGTCTTGTCGTACGGGCCGTGGACTCGCGGGTTGTAGCCTTGCCATCCGTTGAGCGGGTCCTTGTCGTCGTACGGCAGGGGACCGTCGTTGTCTTTTTCGCGGATGACCTTCTCCTTTTCCACTGCGATACGTCAGTCGAGTGAAGCGCAGGGGAGAGACAAGAAACTTACGCATCTCCTTGGACATGGGTTGCTGCAACCCGGAGACGTGGTAGGCCTGAGTACCGTAGTCCCAGAGCCAGTAGGCCGCTCTCGGCTCCTCCCAGCTCGACTCGCCAGTCTCCAGGTTGGAGAAGTAGTACTCACGACCTTCTGCGTTGGTGGTCTTGGAGACGAAGACCTTGCACCATTGGCCGTCCTGCGGCGCAGTTAGTACTTCGACGATCTCGCCGGGTTCGAGGCTATCGGCCCTGGTGGTGTCTGTGGTGTCTCTATTGGTGGTCATGTTAGCGACTTGGTTGCGATGCAAGATATGATTTGCGACGGGGAATGGCAGGGCTGGCAGCACGATCTCAGTCGTGTCGCGCAAGGGTAAGAACAGAGACCTAGATCGCAGCATATACATTGCGGCCTCGACAATAGGATCTTGGCATGAGCGAGACGCGTTATGCACTGCGCTCCTTTTGCATGTGAAAGGATGTTGACACGTGAAAGAAGAGATGGCGCGGGGATTGGTAGGAAACGGTATGCCACGGCTCGTTGCCAGTATCATCACCTCTGGTCGGGTTGACGACTGGTATTCGCCACTGGGACAGCACACTTACTACCTGATCATGATCTAGAGCCTACTTGCGCCTGTCAGCATGATCGAAAGAGCTACTAATTGACTCACAGGATATCGAGTGCTTGCAGCGGCGGCAGTCTCGACGAAGACAATAGAATAGTTGACAAAAAAATGGCAAGAGGTTGGTCGCAGAGTTCTCCTCCTACACCGCTTACGGCGCTGGACATACCTCTCCAGAACCAACAGCCTGCTCGTCGGTCTTCGACTGGACATCTTTCTCGGGCTCTGATGCTGGTGTATGCGCTGATTCTGCCATGTTGAGATGCGTATGACAATATTGCGGTATTGTTGTTCAGGTACTGTTTTCACCAACGATTGCAGGCGAAGTCTTAACTTACATGTAACAGTTGACGTCAAACGCCAAGAAAGGATTGAAACGCTTGGACCGTCCCTTGGTCACCGGAGTTCACTCAAGGCCGAGACAAGAAGCGACATCCATCCCGCATCAATACCAACACCTCGCACCCAGATGACAGCGACAATCCAAAGCTGCAGATACTCCTCGCGGACTCCCAACATCTGCTAGCTATGATATAGGTCACACCGCAGAGCGCACGCCGCCTTTATGAGAGCCAGTCATGGCCCAACCCGTGCTCGTCCGATCGTACACTTCACCCAAACGAACACCATTTGGCTCCCCTAGCGGTCGCAGCCATGCGCTTCCACCTATCGCTGCCTTCTCGTTCGCGGACATCTTGCGCGCGGCAGACAGTACCGATTTCCAGTCCGCCATCGACGGCATAGCCGAGATCTGCGCGAAGAACCGACTCAGTCTGGCCGAAGAATACGGCTCCCATTTACCTCCTGTGGGCGAAATCACTGCAGTCACCACGGAGATCATCTCTGTGCGACAGCAACACGGCAGGTTCGGTATGCGCAGAGCGCTTACGAGCGTACCCGAAGCGAGCTCTGGAAGCAGCGACGGCAGCGCGAAGGGAATGAAAAAGGGTGTTCTTGGAGTCGAGCCCAGCAGCCAGAGCATCAAGAGTACGTTGCGCGTGATCAGGATCAGTCGCGCTGGGAGGACGATACCAATTTGTGGCACAACGGCGATGTCTTTTGGCGTTTCAGAAGACGGTGCGGTTCAGGTTCCTACATTGCCGAACATCTCGAGGCCTAAAAAGGCCATGCCCTCTTCATCAAGTAGGGCCGTTTCGAGTCTCCAGCGACTCATAGGAGCTTCAAAGGTGCCATCTACCTGAGCCTGATGAGGAACATCATCAGAGGGTGCTCATCAGGTTGGCTGTTACGGTTCTCTGGGAGCCTGCGCACCGGTTATATTTACCTACGTCTCGAGCGCTGAGCGCTGAGCGTTCTTGCCTTTTTATGTATTACTGCACCGGGCTGATGGGATCAAGTACCACCGCACGGTCAGACGTGCCATGAACATAAATGAACATTACATGACTGATCGCCGAATCTGGAATTCTTCTAGTCTCAATTAACTTCTGTCAAACGGTAAATTCACAAGACTCGCCCGGGCTCGTCCAGTGTGTCGGAATATGGTATCTGCACGTATGATTGGTGTACATGAATTGTGGCTGCAGCAACTGCGCCGCGTTGCTTCGCCCACTTCGTCGCAGGAGCCTTTGGGGCCTTTCACTGACATACTTCGCTGTTCCTCTTGCTCAACACACACATGCCGTCCGACGTCGAGGCATGGCGCCAACACCGTTCGAGGGTGCCTTCATCAATGTCGCTCTCATATCAAAAACTAGAGTGGCGCTCGAAGCTTCGTGCGACGAGACTTGGTGTCGACGGACAACCTCTGAGCTGCGACTTCTGGAGGCCGTGTTAAGCCAGGTGAAGGATATCTCGGCGACGACTGCAAGCGAAGAGACGATACGCATTGTGGGGTTATTTGGACTGGCCCACGCACCCGCCCTGGAGTGTTTCCTGGGAGACCTCGAGAAGCTTCAGCCTGATTTGGATCGCTACTTTGGAGCTGGCGAAGACAGGCCCGATGTTGAAGGTCCACCACTCTGGGCCACAGCCGTTGAACGAAAAACGACCGCGCTCATGAGAACTGTTGGCCTACTATTGCAGCTTTTGAGTGCCTTCCTTCGAGTCGGTTCAGTGCAAGACCATTCCGCCAGTGGGGAGATTCAGCAGATTTCGAAAGTCACGCCCGATCTGTTCTCTCTAACGCGCTCCACCGAGGTGCCATCGCAACAATGTATCGTGGCTGGTAACGGTAATTTGTACCAAGGCGTGCATTTGAACGATGGTGCCAAAGCACACCTGGGCAACAGCTATAATTTCCTGGGAGTCCCCAAGGCATCTGTGGACAAACTCTCCGAGAAGCTGGACGACCTCGCGTCATCTTGTCAAGCTGATACATTACAACCACTGCTCCAAGAAGTCCAAAGGAAACAAAGCGATGTGCTCGACGTGCTGTCTGTACTAAGCACACAAACACAAATACAACAAGTCCTTGAGCAGCTGAGACACCTCGCTCATGCGGTCTCGATTGTGATCGCGAACGGAGCCCCGAACCTTCCGATGGACAAAAAACCCGAGCGACTGCATGCAACGATATCGAAAAGACCGATCACCAATCGACTTACGAAAAACCCGTCGATACTTGAGATGGTCCGCATATGGCTGAGCACCACCATCATCATGCTTCTGATGGGGAGCCGGTCTTTCCAGAAATTCATTCGTTCCACAAGGACATTCATCCGGTCGCCGAGCATGCTGCTTGACAGCAACATCGTGATAACCGATGCGCTCAATCAGGAGCTCTCGCTGCCGTACGAACATTTCCGCGACTGGTCCGTGATGCTGCCTCGCCTGCAACGCCAAGCCAGAGGCTCACCAGCAGAGTCTTACGTCGCAAGACAGAAGTTTGGACTTTTCAGAGCAGCCAAGAAACCACAGAATCAAGTCATGATTCCGTTCGAGCAGTGGGAGCGCTCCGTGTTTCCCGGCGATCGGATTTTCATGTCAATCGACCTCGAGCAATTCGACCCTAACGAGTGTCCCTCATGCGGCTGTGCCTTGAGAGAGGTACATCTCATCCCTGTGTTCTCGAAATGGTATGCATTCTTCGTGTACATTACGCTATATATAGTACTGACCGTTGCTAAGCGTCGAATGCGGCCAATCTGTCCTTACTATGCGCGATAACTTGACTGACAAGGTGCTCCGGGCTTCGGGAGCCTACGGACCAGACGATCAGCACTATTTTCCAGAGAACCATTTTGAAATTAGGGACATACAGAGGTTCGCTCGGGTTCATGGTCGACACAGAGAACTGTCTCCCAGAGTGCCCACCGCGCTGGATCTGACAAAGGGAGACCTAGCACCTTTCGAAGACCGTCTATCAAAGGGCAACGAAGAACTCTTTACAAGACTCGAGCCACTCGGACTAAACTCTGCAATCGGTGCCTACGAGAAACACGAAAACAACACTTCATACAGACAGCAGTCTCGTAGCGTGACACAGCCGGATCACCTCCAATACACCCTTCAGACATCTGCGGCCATGAGAGCCTATTCTGCGCCGTCAACAAATTCCGCGCCGACAACAAATCAATCGAGCTATATTCGGCAGGGGAATTGCATTGGCTGCGGGAACCAGCGCTTTCTCAGTCCGTGAGTCTCATTCGTGAACGTGAATTCAGATCGAATGACTTGTTTGATTCGTTATCTGTGTCGATGCCTAGTTACTGACTTTTTTTGCAGGAAGCTGGGGATCTGCTCGGATTGTCAAAGAGACAGGTCCTATTCAGCTCAACGCGATCGCCGACTCGATTTGCCAATTCTCGAAACACAGCCAGTGGCTCGACCAATGCCTCAAGGACCTCCCGTCCTATCGTACGCTACTCATTATCAAGGACCTCCCGTCCCATCGTATGCTACTTATTACGGCGACGGTCGGGAGGGCATCGACCCGCGATACGAAGTACGTAGGCAGACATCGGCGAGTTCTTATATGACAGCCGGCGCCCCAAGGATGCCCGCGCCCTAGCTACCAACACCAAAACACCGCGCCACCCGAAAAGAGCGATCAGCACGCAATAGGGCTTCTAGTTATACTAAAGACCTGAAACTAGCTGCTCTTATCCCCAAGGGCTACAACCAAACAAGCCCATGGGCTCTATCACACATCCTCTTACTATACTGCACCCCAGTACATAATTATATCATGCTTCGAACAAGCATAAATATCAGGGAATCGTGACTAACCTTCAGCGCCGTTCGGCTTCGCGGATATTCCAATTTCCCGAAGTGTTAAAAGTACATCCAAAGCAGTGGACACAGCCCGACCCTGGCCATCGCAGGCAAGTCTCATCCCGTGGGAGAAAATGATCAATTGATCGAGTCGGAGGACCGAAGACCAAGCAAAGAAGAAGCAAGGAAAAGCTGTCACGCCGCTTAGGGTTGGGGTTGGGGTAAGTGAACCCGCGACAAAAAAAAATGCATCACAAGATCATCATTGTCTATAGTCATACACACTTGATCATTTATATTCCTTAGTCGGATTGGCAACATAAGGCCACCGGCTAGGATCTGCTTTGGGTGACTGTCGCACAAACGAAGACATCATCTGTTCGCAGAAGGGCAAACACACATGTAGTTACCTCCCTTTCAGTATAGCTTTGTGACTGTCTCCGAACGCACAGTTAGTTCAAGGGTTTCGTTACAGAGCTGAGTAAAAGCACAGCGCCGTTCAACTTCTCTAGGGTCACTGATCGCTTGCGATTGGTGGTATCGAGCACAACGACGCCTTGAATGGATCTCTACGTTTTCGGAAAACATAAGGTCTCTTCGTTTACGCCGCAGCGGCAGACCGACTGCGACTGCTCCGCACTCCGCATCTGGAGTATGGAGCAAGACGTTGTTTGGGGGTGGAGAATTGAAGACTTAGGCTTTGTTTTTCGATCTATGATTCGTCGAGCGTTGGACCGAGATGTTTCTTGGCCGTTTACCGAAACCTTTTTGCGATCCCGCCAGTCTCCGCTGTCGCCTGATTGGACTGTCGATGGCGAGCATTGGATTGGAATCGGCCCGATGGCCAATGTGGACCCCAAGGAGTTCACTTCCTCGACTGTCGACTGTCGTTCACTCAACATCATTTGTACATACATCGATACAGCGGTCTGTCTTCGATATGACCGGAACATGACACTCGCCGTTGTTTGGAATCTACAGGCCGTCTGACAGCCAGCCATGGCGAACGACGACAAGGCTGACGGAAATGTTACAGTCAGTCGAAGCGGTGTCTGTGTCATTGAGGCACATCTGTAGGGGCATACCTCTTACTGACCCATATCAAGGCCTCCAATACTAGCGATATAGCAAGTGCCCAACTCGAAAACGCCATCGAAACCGAAGACAAGAATGGTTTCTGGCACAATGTCACCTCAAACCGTCGAGCCGTCCTCTGGTCTATATTGCTATCCACCGCAGTCATCATGGAAGGCTTCGACATCCTGCTCATCCAGAATCTGATCGCCGTGGATTCCTTCCAACGCACCTTCGGCCAGCAACTGCCGGACGGCAATTATGAGCTGACCGCAGCGTGGCAAGCCGGTCTCACCAATGGTGCAATACTAGGCGAGATGATCGGGCTGGCGCTGAACGGAATCCTAGCAGATCGATACGGTTTCAAGAAGACTATGATTGGAGGGTTAGTGGCGATCACGTTCTTCATACTGATCCCGTTCTTCGCGACGAACATTATTCAGCTGCTGGTAGGCTTAATCGTTATGGGCATTCCTTGGGGCATCTTCCAGACCTTGACGACCACGTACGCTGCCGAAGTCTGCCCAACGAATCTACGCCCTTACCTAACGACTTACGTCAATTTGTGCTGGGTGATCGGGCAGTTCCTGGCAAGTGCAGTCTTGGTCGGGACTCAGAGCAGGTCCGACGACTGGGCCTACCGCATCCCCTACGCGCTGCAGTGGATGTGGCCAGTGCCTCTCATCGTCGGCATTTACTTCGCCCCGGAATCACCGTGGTGGCTCGTACGGCAGGGCAAGACGGAGGAGGCTTTTCATGTTCTCACGAGACTCGCGAACCCGGGTACTCCGACGTGCCACATCGACGAAGCGTTGGCCCAAATCAAGGTCACCGATCACTTTGAGAAATCTATCAACGAGGGAACTTCGTACCTCGATTGCTTCAAAGGCGTCGATCTCCGTCGCACGGAGATCGTCTGCGTTACCTGGCTCGTTCAGTCTGCCGCTGGATCGACTTTCTTTGGTTATTCGACTTACTTTTATCGAGCTGCTGGTCTTGCACCCCGTGATGCTTTCAGCCTGTCGCTGGGCCAGTACGCGATTGGAGGATTCGGGACCGTGCTGTCATGGGCTCTGATGGGCTATTTCGGTCGAAGGACACTGCACTTGTCTGGTCTGTCCATAGTAAGTATTCATAGAAAAAGCCCCACCGACGAACCCATCTCTAACACAGCCCGCAGATGTTCCTCCTAATGCTCGCAATCGGCTGCAGCGGCCTCCTACCCCCATCAAACAACGCCAGCCGCTGGGCCATCGGCAGCCTCCTCGTCGTCTTCATATTCATCTACCAAAGCACCGTGGGACCAATCACCTACAGCCTGGTCGCCGAGGTCCCATCAACGCGGCTTCGACAGAAGAGCGTCGCTCTGGCTCGCAACGTGTTCAACATCAGTTCCATTGTCTGCAACATATTGACGACACAACAGCTAAACGTAAGTGCGTGGGACTGGGGCGCGAAAGCGGGATTCTTCTGGGCTGGGTCGATTGCGCTTTGTTTGATTTGGGTCTTCTTTCGTCTTCCGGAGCCGAAGGGGAGGTCATTCGCAGAGCTAGATCTATTGTTTGAGCAGCGTGTGAGCGCACGGAAGTTTGCGGGTGTTTCGTCGCGGGATCTGGCTGACTCGGCGATGGTACGTGGGAAGAGTTTGGGAAAGGTGGATGAGGTCGCGTATCTGGAGAAGCTTTGATGTTACCTTTAACACGGTGCCTTTCGCCCATGTATCAGTGACTGTTGACTCGATCTAACACGTAACATGGCAAGTACGCAATTGACTCCCTGAGGTTTGGTAAGCAGAGTCAGGGAAAGGTAGTGATGTGCGGTCTGAGACCGGAAAAGTATTTCTTGAAGCTAGGGAGTGTAGGAAAGTGAGCGCGTCACAGCAGTGAGTGACACTGTCAAAGGGTGTATACTGCGTTGCTATGCTTTGAACAAGGCATACGACCAAATCCCTTCATCTTCGCTCACCATTACGCCTCCAAGCTTCATTCGTGGTAGAAACTTCTGAGCTGCCCTTTGGCAAATGCTGTGACCATGATGGCCTTGCGCCCAGGAAAAAAGGTTCGCTGTCATGTATCGTAAAATGTAGAAGCAAAAGGCCCAGCGACTTCGGAGCACCACCTCAAGAAGTGCCAACATACACCCACTTCTTGTCGTCGCGCTTGGTGCCCACTTGCGCAAAGTGCGAGCCAAGCGTCTCCTTGATCACTTCGTTCGGAATCTTGGGGAATCTGTGATCTCAGTCAGTACTTGCAGGGCGTTCTACACTCGGGAGGTGATTGCTTACCTCGACTTCAGTCCCTTAGACAGATCCGCTTTCTTGAGGGCACTTCCCACCACTGCATCCTTGAACTCTTCCATGTCCTCCTTGCTTAGCACTCTTGGCGCAGGCTTCCTACCGCGCTTATCGCCTTGAGTAGCAGACAAGCTGGTGATGGGACCTTTTTGGCCCTCCGCGGCGCCGACAAGGTCCGGCATTGCACTGTTGCTGTTGTGACGCTCTTTCAGGGGTTGCCTGGCAGCCTGCTGAGATAGACCGAAGCTGTCTCTGACTGGGACGCCAGGCGGAGGCATGACGGCCGGCTCCCAGTAAGCTGTGCTAAATGGGTCGATTGTTTTGCCTGTGAAACCCGGAATCATGAATTCCATGCGCATCTCTGACATATCACTCGCACCCTCGTCGCGTTCGATACTCTGCACCACTCTGTTCTTGTCGTCCTGCCAACACAATCCTGTGCTGACAGGAAGGAGATCTCCAGTGATCATTTTGCGTTTGTTTCTCATCTCGTCGTGCTCGTCGTCCAGGAACTCATCCATTTCATCTGGGTCGCTGTTGCTCTCGGCCTCATCCTCGTCGTCGTTCAGAAGGTCTTCGCCTTCTTCCGGCTCTTCCCACTCTGCCTCCGAATCGTAATCGTAATCAGTGTCAACCCGTTCACGAGCGAAAGGATTGCGGCTCAGACGGCGAGATGAACGCGATGAACGGATCTTGGTGTATGTGCCGAAATAGGGCGGCCGTACGTCCTCGGCAAAGTGAAGGTAACGAAGTGGGAGGGATTGGAGTAAGTCGACAGGGTTCTGTGCTGACTTGTCGTGTGTCAGGTCGATTGGCTGTTGCGATGAGCTTCCATGAATCTGCTCAACAATCTGCCGTGCCGATAAGAAGTTTCCATTCTCGTAGCCACGTTTCTCAACCGGCAACATGTCCTTGAGGCCAGCATATGACGGCACCAGGCCGAGATCATACTTCTCCTGGAGTGTCGGGTCGTGGAGCTCTGTGTCGAATGATGCCAGGGCCTTGTCATTGTCGTCGAGAGAGCGATCAGCATGGGGGAGCGGAGCAAGGACGGTGTGTGATTGCAGGTCAAAGGGAAGGAAGTGTTTTCGATAGTCTGATACTGCGGGCTTGGAAGGCGTGTGCTGGACTGCGAGCTTGGAAGGCTTTGCGGGCTTCGTAGGTTGGGTGGCATTGGGAGACACTTTCGCGCCTTTCGATGGGGAGGCCGAACGGCGGATCTGGTCTGCGATGTCGTCGTAAGTCTCGAGGGATAATGACCGGCGCCTAGCACGGACAGCAGAGTCGTCGAGACCGTCGGGAGTAGATTGTGTTTTGGCGGGAGTCGCAGGCTTCTGGAAGAATGCGCCCAGTCTCATCTGCGAACGCTCCTTCTTCAGCTTGTCTTGATTTTTGCGTTCTTCCTCCAAATCCTTCTCCCTTTTCTTGGACTCCTTCTCCTCTGCCTTCAAGCGGCGCTCCTCATCTTTGATTCTCTTCTCTTCGTCCTTGCGTGCCTTCTGCTCGGCTCTCTCTGCCGCTTTGATCTCCTTTGCACGTTGCTGTTCGATCTTCTCGTTGGGTGTCAGCTTCCTGCGCTTTGCTGGAGGCTGCCCTGTACCACTAGCTCTAGGTCTGCTGGCAGTCTCGTCTGCATTGGCGTTCATGCTCGTGTCCGGGTTGCTCTCGACTTCCTGGATGCTACTCAGGTCAGAGCTACTCGGAGCGGGTGACGCGGCTCTGGCGTTGGCGTTGGCGGGACTTGTATTGCTAGAGTTGTCTGTATCCGGTGGCGTAGGCATCATGAACTGTGCGCCCTTGGTGTTCAGTGGTTTCTTCGTGGGAGATGTTTCGTCTGGTGCTGATCGCTTCCGGTTTTGAGGTGACGCTGGAGAAGACACGATGTCGTCCATGGGAGGAGGTGTGAGAGTAGTAGTACAGCCTGAGTTGAAATTGGAAGGTCGTCTAGGGTCGTGAAAAGTGAATAGGTCGTCGTTGCTGCTCCAGGTGCACTTTAGGACGCGTTCTTAGGCCGACGTGGCACTAGCGTGTTTTAACCTAACCTTAATCCCTGCTCCAGTTCGTCTCCACTTCTCCGTCGTTCCTTCTCGTCTCGAGCTGCCATCAACCATCACCGACCAACACGAAACACATCGCCCATTCAACATGGAGGATGTCCATGGTAGCGACTCACTCAGCGATGATGAGATGCTGGACGTTTCGCCGCAGTATCAATATGACGAGCTCCCATTGCCGTTGGACGCAGTTGATGTAACTTCTTCCAAGGCGGATCATAACATCCCGCCTATGTTGCATGCTTCTAGAGATCAAACCGCAAGTCCCAGTCTGGTATCCTCACCAGAACTTGAAGGGGATGACGAGGGTGTTTTCGCATCGAGGGTGCACCCGCCAGCTGATCAACAGCAAACAGTCCTTGCCGCCAGCCCTGAAGAGGTGACGCCTACTGCTGGCACAAGTGTGGTGGCCAAGATAGAAGGTATCTTCGAAGCACTGGCTGATGTTCTGCTCAACGAACGACACCAACTGAGTGTCGAGCTTGCGACTAGACCGCGCGTCAGTAGACAACATCACGACACAGCAGACTCAACCCCAGCACAGAGCGCTGCCGTTCAGCGACTGTGCTTTCCTGGCAAGACTGAAAGAGAAGCATGGCGATTTGGTGAGAAAGGATCTGGCTGCATCCGCATGTTCGTACACTGACTGGAAGATAGCCGTCGTGATCCGCATCCTGGAGTTGGTGCACGAAGCAGTGCTCAACGATGTCGTGTTATCGAAACGGTACCAGTAGAAATATCACATCCAATGAGGTTTACTAATTGAAGACCAGTGACATCTACTACCGCGACCCAGCCCTCTTCGGACGCCAATCACATGTCGACAAATACGTCGACGACATCGCTCACACCTTTGGCGTGCCTCGCTCATCTTTGCACGTTATAGCGGCAGCCAAAGGCCTCATCACTGGTGCTGTGAGCTTCTGTCGCCGAGATGGCACAAGCGTGCAAGCCTCGTCTGACAGAGAAGGCTTGCTCATGCCCAACTTGAACGACATCCTGTCCGTGAGCATGACTTCTGTCAGATGGATACTCGTGGTCGAGAAAGAGGCTACTTTCCGCTCGATCGCAGCTTCTGAATTTTGGGAGACGTTGTCCGCCAACGGCATCATGGTCACTGCAAAAGGCTACCCAGACATCTCTACAAGAGCCATGCTCCGGTTCCTCAGCTCACCCGCGCCGCAAAACGGCTTCTGCGCTCCACCGGTATACGCTCTTGTCGACTGTGACCCGGATGGAATCGGTATACTCTCGACATACAAGCACGGCTCGAAGAATCTGGCCCACGAGACCTCCCATCTTTGTCTGCCGCAGCTACAATGGCTTGGCCTACGCAGCGAGCAGATTCTGAGCAACTTCGAGCTGTGCAGCAATCAAGGACTCCTAACACTCAGCACTCGCGACAGAAACAAGGCTCGTAAGATGCTGGAATGGGGTGTTCTGGCGGAAGACGAGAAACTGCGAAGAGAACTGCAGGTTATGCTGACGCTGAATGTCAAGGCCGAACTGCAGCTGCTCGATGCCGTAGCAGACGGAATGAGTTCTCTACTGAAAGACAATATTCCCGTTTGACGAGACTCCATGACGGTAGCGTATGTAGTAGACACATGCCTCCGCTCCGCTCCGACAAAAGACCAAGCCCAAAAGCTTTCAGTTTCGATACATGGATTCGATTATGTTGAGGCTTGTAAACGTAAACGAGATGAACACGAAGTTCACTTTCATGATCGCCGCTATGTCGGTCAAAAAACAACTCCCCTCGACTTACCTCGCCAATACCCCCCCCAAAAAAACTGCTCATTTGTGCCGGCACGAATCACGAATGGCAAAAGAGTGTGTCACTCCCCAATGCTCCTAGCCTCGGTCAGTCATTCACAGAGACATGATCTGACGTGGTTACTAGTGCCCTGTAGGTGCTCAGACCAAAGTCCGATCCTAAGCGTTGTACAACTGCGCTAAATCTCACGCCTTAACCATTAGGCCAAGCTTGAAATCGCTTTTAGTTGGGGAGGTAGGGAGTTTGCTGTTTATGTAGGTAAAAGTTGACATTAAGGCTCTGCGGGTGACGTCGCTGAGTGAAGTCGAGTCGTACCCTATGCGTCGCTCCTCGCATTTGAAGGTTGAAAGAGTCTTGCGCTAGCCTTCCAGTCCTACAATCTGGTGCTCAGGTCGCAAAACGACATCTTCAGGTCTACAAGCTACACCTCAATGTTCAAGAACTCCAACTTCCTCGAGCACCGGCCCGGGCCCTGAGAGAGCGCGTGGCTCCCTATCGCAACTCTCGAGAGATGCCGATCCCTGGAAAGCTTGTTTGACCGATACTTCTGGAGAGATCAATCAAGTGAAAGCAGCTTCCTCTTACTTATTATACATGTACCTATCTACATTCTATAGGCGATCTATCAAGTCACCGTAGCTACATAGTCAGACCAAACGATTGAACGAGTAGACGATTTTCCTACATCTTCCGTATATATGCTATAGATGATCCGCCAAGCCTCGCAGTCCGTCTATACGAGCAAACAAGCAGACGGGCAAACGAAACTCCAAATGTATGACACGTTGGATGGACCGGAAACATAACTAGCAGCCTGGAGTTTCAGGGTAACCCCAGATGTAGGCCCACTTATAAGCCTCTATATGGGTGGTTACCTGGTATCAATCACTTCACAGACTTCCACCGACAGTCGCCTACTTCAACTTTACTCACTTCAGTCAAACATCAATGAGTCGAAATCCACACACCGCTATCGATTGAATGTGTCTAGTGTAGCGAGACCAGCCTGATTGTTATCAATTGCTTCATCTCGGAAACCCAGAAAGCCGCCTATCTCCTTCTTCTCGGCCCGCTGGGTGTCGTGATTACACATGCTGCAGCTTCGCCGGCTGGCTTGTAAAGTTGCCTCCACCGCTATTACACCGCAGAGCTTTTGTGGGCCAGATGCAGAGCAGACTTGCACTGCCTCTACGAACAGTACGCAAAGAGGAAGCTGCCCTGGTTCATTGGGGTGCATCCGCCTCCTCCATTTCCGGTGCATGAATATTCCTGTGAATAGAGGATTTGTGTCAGTCATCGGATAGATAGATATTGTGGGGCCATACTGACCTGTGGGCAAGGCCTGTCTGTGGACGGGTCATTGTTGAACCGGCAAGCGCCAAACTCGTAATACTCGTTTGGCACTATGCAGTTCTGCACGGCGATTAGCTAGGCCAAGATGAGCGGAAACGATGGTGTTGATACCCAGTACTGAGCATAGGTGGAGGCGGCGAGGGCCGACAGAAGTAGAATGACCTTCATCTTGGATGTTCGGGTTGTTGTGGGTGGAGGGAGATGTGGGAGTTGGTGTTGAGAGGGGTGACTGGTAGACCGCCAGCAGCTTCTTCCATACTTATATGTACACTCCATGAGCAATCCATACCTAAGCTTCCGCGCCGACTAGGGAATATCGGTATGGTTCGTCTGTGAACCCCGAAAGGAAATGACGAGCTTGATGCACGTGGCCTTCTAAAGTCTTGATAGTAGTAATCCCGAGATACAACTTCACTTGGAAGCAGCTGTCTTCGGTCTCCGACCGCTCCACAGCCTCAGTCAACGTAAAGAATCCCAGCACGCTCTCGAGGCATTGTTCGACAGCGATCCTTTGGGATGTGCTCCGGGAGATGGCGAGATGCTGCGCGCAGGTGAAGGTGAAAGAGCTTTGCGAGATCGAACCGGGCCACATGACTCACCGCCATCACATTGAGTGATTTTTGTATAAAAGGCGTACAGATAAGTTACGCCTTTGCCAGCGAGGTTCGGTGATTGTGTATGCTCGTGTATGCTTGTAAGTAAGCACTAATAAATTGCCGGCGACGTAGGCGCCTCGTATTGACGATAGCAGGCTGTGGGATATAGCGAAGGCCAGTATGCTCTTACTTTGAGCTAGACATCGAACCTGGTTCAAACGAGCCGTCGAACAGGAGCGAACTTTTGGGCTGTCGCCGTTTGGTCGCAATGTTTTTGAGGAGTGAAGCGGTTTTTACCGTGTGTTTGGGGTAATGGGGAAAAAGGATGCAAACGACACGCGTCGCATAGATAGGTGAAGTCGTGAAGTCGTACGGATAATTCATTAGCATTGTGCTTTTCTAGAAGACCTAGCCCCTGCTGCCAAGCACGTGCCAAGGTGCCTACGTGGGCTTCCGTTCCGGCCGTGACATTACTCGCGACGATCGACAGTGGTCTACCCTTACGATAAGCTGAACATCAAACGTGATCCAAAACAACACGTCGAACAGTCGCACTCCGGGTCTTTCGCCCATCGGCCGCAAACTCTATATGCGAAGAGAAGCGTTCTTGTGCCGTACTTGTGCTGTCCACAGATAATACTCCTTGACACCACTCTCGCGAGAGCGTCACGGCGAAGCGATAGAAACGCTGTCAGTGTTTGGTGGTGAGAAGAATGGACGCAAATGAGATGCGTCGCGCGGATGAGTGAAGTCGTGTAGCCGTGCGGATGACTGATCACGGATGCGCGGATTATTCATACTGCCAAGCCACCTCCTCCAATCCTACGCGACAGGAAACTGAAGGCGGCTGTAGCAACACAACACGACATCTTCTGGTCCACACATTCATGTTCAAGACGACATGAAGCGCACAGTATGGCCCACGCTGCAAGAGTCAGCGCATTAGCAGACAACTTAGTCGCGAGCCTTCTCGCCATCGACAAAGATGATCCTATCATCGGCCAAACGCGAAGCGCAGTCGCAAAGGGTCTCCGCGACGCCAGTCATGGACGGACGAACCAGTTCGAAGTAGCAGCCAGATACGACGGCCTTGTCGAAAAGTTCGCCGTTCTCGATCGTGACGATCTATCCGAAGCTCTGCAGGAGCGGTTGGAAGAACTGCCCACCAAAGGCAAATGGCTACCCGAGATCTTGGCTTTGTTTCTGTCGCTGTCAGATCGCCCGGGGGAGAAGACGGCACCTGACGCTCTCGCCAAGCTACATGCAGCTGAGCATCCAGACGAGCAGCTCACTTGGGACGACATCATCGCCGACGATCCTCTGGACGAGCCAGGCATCTGGGACGACATTGAGCGTGGCTATCATTCTAGCGGCGACGAAACTGGCTTCGGGAAAGACGAGGACTCTGGGTCTGAACCGACCACGTCGACCAAGGCATCCACCGTCAATGAGCACGATACTGAAGCTCTAGCCGCAGTCCTTGTAACTCAACCAAATGTCGAAACGCTCGAATTGGTGAAGCTATCACGGTCAGCAGCCGAGCTCTCAGATGGAGATCAGGTTTTGCACGTCTCGGAGCTGGCAGTCGTCCGCGACTCACTTTGCATGCTCCGCGGTCTGCCTACAAATCTGTATGAGATGAACTCCTTGACTGGAAGCATCAAAGCAAGGCCAGATACTACCACCATGACTGCATCCCGGCGAGTCACAAATGATGCCCTTTTACAATTCGCCAACCTCGGGAACTCTATGCAACGAGTGCGACAGTGGGTACGCAGCGCGCAGTCATTGCCGTATGTACGTACCTGCCAGGCAATCGTCGAGCAACTGCTAGCAGGTTTCGGCAGTCAGTTGACCACACTCGAAGAGCGCTATGTCGGCAATTCCTTCGACACGGTCGTAAGCATGATTCAAGTGCTCTGTGAAACCCAGAACCTCGCACGGCATCTTGGTTCCATAGCCAGCATCACCGCGCAGATGGCATCTGACTCACCTTTTGCTCTCTTGGATGAGCTTTTTGACTGCGTGTGCACGGCACAGATGACGGGAGACGACGAGGCTTTCAATGTCCTCGGCTCCGTTCTGTTCGGGGGTGTGCAAACTTACATCAGGCCAATCGCGACTTGGATATCCAATGGAATCATCGCAGGTAACCTTCAAGACTTCTTTGTGGAGCAATCTGCTGGAGACTGCAAGCCCGGAGACTTGTGGCATTCGAAGTACACCCTTCGACGATCGTCCGATGGTTCGCCATATACTCCTCATTTTCTAAAAAATATTGCAGAGGACATTTTCGCAAAGGGGAAAGCGAAAATGTTTCTCGACCATCTCGTCCACGGATCCAACATACCCGAGGCCATGACATACACAGAACCAGGGCCCGACTTCGCATCTCTCCGCCTAGAGATGGAAAGCAATCCTTTGACATCCTTTTCGGAGCTTTTCGATACGACTCTGCAAGCCTGGACACAGAACATCAGCACAGATGTCGCCCCGAGGTTGAAAGGCTTACTGTTGAATCAGCATGGTCTTCTCGACTTGTTGTCAGCAATGGACTCAATCTACACCTCGGCAAACGGCGCCATTTTTCAAGACTTTACCGATAGTCTTTTCGGACGCATCGCGCGATCGCCATCAGGCTGGTCCAACAACTTCCTCCTTACCGAACTGGCCAGGGAGACCCTAGGAGACGCCCGAGACGTCAACCCAGAATCACTGTCAATCACGACCGACGACATCCCCAGAAGCGCCAACATCACGCAAGCCCTCCAAACCATCGAAACAACCTACCACATCCCATGGGCCCTGCAAAACATCACGCGCGAAGCAACACCCCAAACCCACGCCAAAGCCTTCAACTTCCTCCTCCAGATATCACACGCCTGTCACAGCTTGCAAAATCAGACTATCCAATTCTGTGACATGCACGCCACCGCTCTGATGCCCACGCTCAGCACAGCCCTGTATATCCGCCAAACCCTCATTGTCCTCACCTCCACCTTCCGAGCC
Organism: Cladosporium phlei; assembly: GCA_003614995.1. NCBI lineage: Eukaryota > Fungi > Ascomycota > Dothideomycetes > Cladosporiales > Cladosporiaceae > Cladosporium > Cladosporium phlei. Next base: position 2,372 of record QZFA01000006.1, on the reverse strand, counting down.
CACATCACGACATCAGCCTACGTCACCCGCACCCAAGTTCACGCAGCAATGTTGACGGCACCCGACATCGATGGGACAGTAATGGCCTACGCGGCGTACAAACAGCGTCTCGAGACGACTCTCTTGTTGTCTTCAAACCTCAGGCCGATCCAAGAAGCGGCCCTCTCTGCCCTCGCTCTTTGCGAGACGTTTGTGCCTCTGTGGGAGGCCGTCACTAGGACCGGCAGCGAAAATAGTAGCAACGCGCATACACACGAGCGCATTCTTCGGAAGATGCGAAAGGACCTAGCTAACTCACTAAGCTTCATCACGACCGGCGTGCGCAACGTCGGCAGAGCCAGCGGCGAAGTCTTGCTCGAGATTTTGGCGGAGAAGTTGGAGTGGATGGCGGTCAAGTAGAGTCATCAATGAGAAAGGACACAAGAGGAGCTTACTACAGCTATAGATGATCTTCTTCATTTTCCGAGATCTTGCCGTATGTATTAAAAAACCAACTTCCCACATTCCAACCCATCCCATTGATAGCACCTCTGCCGGTCGGAAGATCACAGGTGCTCGTATCAGCGAATTTGACAAGCTGAAACCGATATGCCGAAACCGATGTTATGCCGTTGAGATACTTGATGGCAATCAGCGATGACTCCGTCGATTCCGGCATCCACATGTGCTCATATCAGCGGCTTCGATTCCCTGAAATCGATGTCGTGCCATTGAGACGCTCGCTTGCAATCAGCAGTATTTCCGTGGACCGGAACGTCACTGATGCTTATATTAGCGGATTTGATGCATTCGGATCGATGCTAAGCCATCGAGATGCCCGATCGCAACCAGCAGTGTCTCCGTGGATCCAGAAACCACAGCTACAGATACCAGCGGATTCGATAGATCGAAACCGATGCTGTGCCATTGAGATGCCCGGCTGCAATCCGATGTCTCTCAATGGAGTGGCAGCGAACACACGCTCATGCCGGCTACCTCGTCAAACTTTCACAGCAAAAGTCCGGAGAGATGAAGCTTACGAAAACGTGATATATCAATGGGCTGGCAGCGAGATCGTGCTCATACCGGCAAGCCCGTCAAACCTCTATAACACAAAGCCAGAGGGATGAAGCGATCGAAAAACCGACATCTCAGCGGGTGATCAGCAAACATGTGCTAATACCAGCCAGCCCGGCAAATTCCCATCACAACGGTCCAGAGAGATGGAGCGTTAGGGAACGCGGTGTCTCAGCGGGTGATGAGCAAAACTATGCCCATACCAGCCGGCCCAGCAAGCATTCATAACATTAAGGGCCAGAGAGATACAGCGTCCGAGAACGCAGCATCTCACTGGGTGACCAGCAACAACTGTGCCCACACCAGCTACCACGTCAACCCTCCACAGCACCAAGTCCAGAGAGATGAAGCATTCGGAAAACACGACATCTCAGTGGCTCGCCAGTAAACCCATGCTCATACCATCCACTCCTTCAAATATCTACACCACAGCTCTAGAGAGAAGAATGAAGACTGGAATCAGAAAACAACCTCAGAAAAAATAAATGATCAAGGCAAACAAACAGCTAACAACAAAGAGTGAGTGCCCTATAACCAATATCCATCTCCTACACTGTATGCACTACATCCCTTCCTACCTACCTATCCGCCACCGCCCCCTCCGACCAAGGGACTCTTCCAGATTCGCGTACAGAACACAGCTTACAAGATCCTCCGATGCGCTTCCCGCACTACCCCGACAGACTTCGACGCCGCCTCCTAGGTCTGTATGAACACTACTCGATCTCTATAGAGAGATGATTAGTCAAGGTAAGAACGTAGGACTCTAACAATCGTACGTCCTCTAAACCAATACGACTAACAATGTATAGCAGACTAACAAACGACTACCTGATCTCTACATCGATCGACACTTATCTATAAAGTGAAAGAAATCCCAACCGACGAAGAACAGAGCAAAAATACCTCGAACACGACCAACGTATCATTCATAACATCCTGCGTGTTTGTAGCAAACAAATTCGTGCTTTACCTAGCTTCCTCACGGGGGACTGATTCCGGTCTTCATGATTTCAAGCTTGTCGGGCGCTTCGGAGAATTCACAAAGCGAGGGAAAGAAAGAACACCTCTAGAGAGAGGAGGAGGGGAGGGTGGGAGAGAGAGAGGGGGGGGGGGGAAAAAAAAAAGGGGGGCAGAAAGGCGCGGGTAGATAGGGCAGGCGCGGGGGGGGGGGGGGGTGGGGGGGGGGGGCAGGGGGGGGGGGGGGGGAGGCGGAGCGAAACCGGGGTTCCAGGCGGGGGGGGGGTTGAGTGTGGGCGGGGAGGGGCGAGCTCAGGTGGGGGCGGCGGGGGTGGCGGGGGGGGGGGAGAGGGGGG